>OZ023270.1:57816287-58281287 GCA_964006375.1 Tillus elongatus
TATGTAGTAAGGTCTTTATCAAGGCAATATATCCACCAAATTTCAATAAAATAACTTTGTAATTTTCTGAGAAAAAAAATTTCGAAAGAAAACTCAAAATTTGAAAAACTTAAGTTTCTATAAACTTAGAAAGTTTAATTTTGATGTATAGTAGGGTCTTACCCAGGCCACATATCCAACAAATTTCTAACAAAAATGGTTTTCTAAAACAAGTTTGTCGTTGCCTGTAAAGCTCATTGTGATATTTTTAAAATTTAGTACCCACGATGCTCTAATATAGGTGTTAGTGTGTATCAAAACTGAAGATTCTAGTTTAATGGAAAATTGAATTATCAACATTTTATATATTTTTGCTAAAATTCGCTACCATAACGCACTTGCTGCACGTAAACTCCTTTCAACATTTATTTACTATTACTGTATCCATACTTCTTGGAAAGGAAATAAATAAATATAAACAATACAACATTTTTAAATTAAAATTTTAATAATTTACACTCTCCTTGTTGTCAGTTGGCAAAATAACAAAAAGCTATTAACAAAATCAAGGGAATTGCCAAATTTGGGTCCGATACATATACACGCACAAATATTTATATATATATATATATATATATATATATATATATATATATATATATATAATATATATATATATATATATATATATATATATATATATATATTTATATATATATATATATATATATATATATATATATATATATATATATATATATATATATATATATATATATATATATATATATATATATATATATATATATATATATATATAAATATTGGAATATTGCACTACACTGTAATCACTTTTAAATATACATTATTTGTTTGCTGTACGTTTGTGATTTCTTATTGGTTTGCGCGGACTGCAGTTTCGAACCGTCCCGGTCCATCAGAGTAGCGTGCTGATGATGAACCGGGACGGTTCGAAACTGCAGTCCGCGCAAACCAATAAGAAATCACAAACGTACAGCAAACAAATAAAGTATATATATATATATATATATATATATATATATATATATATATATATATATATATACACTTTTCAACTGAACGATATCTCTCTATTAGTGCATTTTCCTCATGAAAATTCACTAAAAAACACAGACATTAATCTTCAGAAGCGCCTTTTTACCCGTGTAGTTGAAGATACATACAATTGTATTTAAAACTGTATGTCTTCACATTTATACTACTATGAATTACACAGATACTGTTGCCTAGTTCCTTCGTGTTGGTTGCTTATGAAGAATGTAACTCTCAAAAACGGATAAAATAGAAACAAAATTGTAGGTGAGCTTTATACCACTATTTGGTGATTGAAATTCCGTCTCTTAACGAATACTCTCTAAATTATAATGCTCTCTGCTTAGTTTTATGAATGGACGGAATGCATATGAAATTCCCCTAGTAAATAAACATTGTGTTAATTTTTGGTTGTAGTTCAACTTGTTATACACTTTACTAAATATATTCGCTATACATATTATGACACATTAACAAATTTTTTCACACAAACTACATAATTTATGTAAAAAATTTAATAAAGAAATAAATAGTTTTGCGTCCGTGGCATTATTTTAGAAAGTAGACAAATGCAAACGAATATGATATATTAAATAATCGTTTAAAATGATGCTATTCTTCTCCCCAAATTTATATATATTTATATATATATATATTTATATATATATATATATATATATATATATATATATATATAAATATATATATATATATATATATATATATATATATATATATATATATATATATATATATATATATAGTTGTTATGACGTCACATTTTTCTGAATGGTGACTTCATCATAAGTTTTTCTAAATGAAAGCCATATTGTTTTTTGATGTTTTTCCACAGACCTACTTACTACTTAAATGATGATGAAAAAAATTACTACCTGACATAACAATTTTTTTTTTGAGAAAATATCATTATTTACTTTAAAAAATGGAAACATAACTTTAATGGAAATAATTATTAAATCAAGGAAAACAAATAAAATTTAGCGCAGATATTTAAATTGTTCTCCACCTACCAGCTGGCATTGATCGATACGAGTGTAAACACTTTGTACACTGCTCAGAAATGTCAGGATTAATTTGCTCCTCATAAACGCGAAATACTTGCTGTATCTCCTCTAAATTATTCGGTCTGTGTAAATAAACTTTCGATTTTAATTAACCCACTTCCCACAGAAAAAATAAGAGAGCCAAATCTGGGCAACGCGGTGGCCACTCAATTGGCCCTCGACTCCCCATCCAATTTTCAGTAAATGTGGCATCTGGATATTGTCGGAGATCTACACAAAAGGAAGGAGGTTTGCTGACACAAAATATCTTGACGGGGCACATTTGCCTCGTGGTTATTTGGAAAAACTACTGCCAGAGCTGGCACTAAATCCAATCGCTGCTGACTCTTCATCCATATAATCACTTCGCCTTGACGTTGAATGTGGGAGTTTTGAGTCCAATGAGGATTTTCCCGGGACCATTACCTTGAGTTGTGACGATTTAGCGTCCCATCCAGGCAAAAGTGGCTTCGTCAGAAAAGAGAATGTTATTAGGAAAATTGAGATCTTCATCGCAGCGTAACATTAATTGTTAAAAAACTGTAAACTGCGGTTTGAATCATCATGGTTTAACTTGTGTAACAATTGCACTTTGTAAGGATGACACTTCTATTCTTTGAATAATTTTACCATTAAAGATTGGTCCACGTTCTTACTTAGGGCTAGTTGCCTTGTATAATGGTGATGATATTCTTCAGCTTTAAGGGATATATCCAACCTGACTTAGTCGAGGTCGACCTTGTCGAGGCAAATCTTTTTAGGATCCCGTTTCTGTGAATTTGGCAACCAATTTTGCTACTGTAGATCTAAAAATTGGCGGTCTATCAGGATGTTGTTGGTTTAATGACTCGCATGCTTCCTGATGACTTCTAAGCCTGTCGCCATATACAATCATCATTAGTATCTCTATTCTTCCCCTTTCTTTTAAACGTGCCATTGTTATTAAATTCGAATTAGAATTGATTACTTCTAGCACTTTTACACTTTCACCAGTAAGAGTATTATTAATTAATTTCAACGGCAGGTAATAATTGAAATTGATTCACGATTTCACATTATTGCCTTCACTAATAACAGCAAATAATCAATTAATTATAGTGTGTTGTTAAAAACTGATTTTGACTTTTCGTTTTGTTCCACCTATTAAATAGTTACATGACAACGTATCAAAAATCACAAAATCAAGTGTTCATTACTTTGTAAAGGTGAAGGAAAACCCCATTATTTTAAAGAAATCTCGTCCTAACAAAAACGGTGAGAAATATTTCTTATTTCTTATTAAATTTACGTTTTCATTTTTTAAAGTATGTAATGAAATATTAGAAAAGATTATGTCAGGTGTCAGTTTGTTTTTTATCATCCTTTAAGAGTGGTACGCAGGTCTGTGGAAAAACAGCAAAAAATGTAGTTGTCGTTTAATAAAACGTATGATGACGTCATCATTTAGAAATAGGTGATGTCATAGATGTAATTTTTACGTTATAAGTTGGCAATTGTTGAGATTAAATTAATCTCTCGGAGCGCTTTTCTTGAAAAATTAAGTAACGCATTTATGAAATATGTTTATAGCAGATTTTTGTTTTAACACTGTTGTAGTTCTAAAGGAGTGTATGTCTGCGGGATAATGGTTGCGAGAAGTTAGAAATCGCTAAAATGTCTCTTATGAGAAAGTGGTAGATAGTTCAACACCATCTTTAAACCGAAGAGTAGAAAATCTTGATGAATTAAATCTGAATACACATCCAGCAATTAACACTTTTTGAAAAATTGTTCCCGATACAATAAATCAAATCTTAAGTATAATAATTACCTTTGAGCAACAAACATCGTCACAATCAAGTACCTAAGCTACATCGATTATAATGTCGTTCAAGTTCATAGTCTATAATATTTATGGTAACATATGTATTTGTTCTAGTTATCGCCCTTAGTTATTGGTATAAAAAGTATTTTAATAGTAATTTGCGTAAAAGTGGTGATTGGAACGTCTTTTCTTGTTAGATTTTGACACCTTTCGTAAACTGCGATTAATTGAAACGTTAGTACATTTAGTTCGTTGTTGTAATTAAAGGTTCTAATTATACACTATTATTCCGCGAACAGTAGTTTATCTTAGAATAACAATTTTAATGCATTAAGCCCCATTATCTTTACATACTCAGGACAATATATCATATAGTTTGGAGCAGGTACGTAAATGGGAACTCTTATAAAACATTATATTGAATAAAAAGTTCTCTGACTTAATATTTTGTAACATCTGAGAAATTAAAGAAGCTCCAGAACACCCTGCACATTATTTACCTGACTACCGCGGACTTATATCAAATAAAAAAGTCTGTAGGCAGAAGTGCGTTATGGTAGTGAATTTCATTAAAAAAGTTTTTAATAGCAAATTAATATGTCTTTTTGTAATAAAAGCAGGCACCAAACTTGGTTACCAGCATAATCTATACAGTAGAAACAATAATGTACAATATTTCATCAAAATACAATTATTGTTTGAAAAAGTACAAAAACTACTCCGATTTTCCTGGCCAACGAACCTTTTCAAGCTATTTGCCCACCTGCGAAGATATAACTTTGCATTAAAATTTTCAAACAAAAAAAAAACAAAGAAAATTTAGAATTAATCAGTACATGGTTAATGGTATGCGATTATAAATGTAAATATATCCAAAACTAAGGTCTGTATGAAAAACTTGAATCAGAGGGCAAGCCGTTCACTTCTAAAACACAAAATACAAACTCTTCGATTTGAAAAAAATTAGTTACTACGGCTTGAATTTTTCCAACTTCACTATACGGCATCTTAATTTTTTCGACTGACAATATACACGAAAACCTCTCTGAACGCCTCGATTTCATGGCACTCCAGACTTTTGGTAAAAGCACCGTATCAACATTTTTAATATGTGATATATATATATATATATATATATATATATATATATATATATATATATATATATATATATATATATATATATATATATATATATATAGGGGAATGTGGGGCAAAGTGGACCCTCGGGGCAAAGCGAACTTCTCCCACCACACATAAAAGAAAAATCCGCGCGCGACCACAGTTAGCACGTCTTGAAACTCACGCCTAAACCGTATTGTTAGTATGCTTTCGACAGCAGCCGCGTCACAACCCTGCGCGTCCTTGAATGCCTAAGTTTTTCGTGATCTGTGATGCAATATTTAGTGTTTACAAAATAAGCGATAATAAGGTATGTTTTTGGAGTTTTTAAGTTGTTAATGTGTCTTTGAATTGTTGAATTTGTAGCTAGAAGTTATCATCAGTATTTTCGGTAGGCAGTTCCATTCTTTTTTTAACGGCTTTTTTGTTCTAAAATGGCCCTGCGGGGCAAAGCGGGTTTTTTCAGCGGGGCAAAGTGGTCAGTGGCCGCTTTGCCCCTATACCTCAAGATTATTTGTTAAAATTTTTGTGTAGCTTACTATAGTGTTGTGAAACCAGCATTTAGACACTCAGCATGACGTTTTCAGCTACATATTATGTTTTAACAATCTTTTGTACCAATTTTTATATTACTTATACCAGTTTTAAACTGCATATTTTTGATTGTTTTAGTTTGAAAATGGTACGGAGCTATAAACGAAAATCAAACCAACAATCTTGGTCCGAAGAGGCTATGGCAAGGGCTATAGATGACGTAAGAAACAAATCCATGCCTATTAAAAAAGCAGCTTTAACCCACCAGGTGCCTAGAACCACTTTAAGGCGCCATTTGAATAAGAAAACGACATGGAGCCAAACGATGCAGCAAAAAAAAGTTGGGACGATTCACCACAACTTTTACAGCCGAACAAGAAACGGAATTAGCAAATCATATCCTAGAAATGGAAAGTCGACTTTTTGGACTTGGGACCACCGATCTGAGAAGGCTGGCGTTCGAGTATGCGGAGAGAAACAATGTTCCTAATACATTTAACAGAGAAAAAGGTTTAGCTGGGCGCGATTGGATTTATAATTTTTTAAAGAGGCGCAAAAATATTTCTTTGAGGTTGCCAGAACCCACATCACAGGCAAGAGCTACAGCGTTCAACAAAGACAATGTTTCAAAATTTTTTGCGCTTCTAGGAAAAATGTTGGAAAAACACAGTTTCTCACCAAGTCGGATATTTAATTGTGATGAAGCAGAACTACTGACAGTACCAAACAAACCATCAAAAATATATTCTTTAAAAGGGAAGAAACAAGTTGGAGCACTGTCGTCAGCGGAGAGAGGGACCCTTTCTACATTGGAAGTTTCTTTTAATGCTGCGGGCTTTTATGTTCCCCCTTTAGTAATTTTTCCGAGAGTGCGAAGATCTCCTCTTCTTGAAAAAGGCTTGCCTCCAGATTCAATTGCTGCATATCATCAATCAGGATGGATGCAATCTGAAATATTTTCAGGTGTCTGGTTCAAACATTTTTTAAAGTATGCTAAACCCACCAAAGAAGATCCGGTCCTATTGGTATTAGACGGGCATGCAACCCATACCAAAAATTTGGAATTTGTGGAAATGGCGCGAGCCAACAATGTGCATGTTATAGTTCTACCCCCACATACATCTCATCGACTGCAGCCGCTCGACGTGACTTTTATGCGACCTCTTATGACATATTACGAACAGGAGGTAAAAAAGTGGCTGGTGAATAATGCAGGAAAACTGATAACCATTTACGAAGCAGGTGATCTTTTTGGCAAGTCATTCCAAAGAGCTACTACTACAGAAACGGCTTTGAATGGGTTTAGAGCCACTGGAATCTATCCCTATAACCCGAACATATTTCCAGAATATTTATTCAAACCCTCGGAGACCACAGATAAACCTGCACCCCAGAATGAAGAAACTCAACTTCAGAACGAAATGGCACAATCTCGGAACGAAGAGATAACATGTCACAACGAAGAAGTTGAGGCTGAGAGTACACAAAAGCGTTCTGCATCACCTCAACCAGGTCCAAGCACTAGATCATCTCCACCATCTACTCCAGTTGAGACAGTAAAAAAAGCGTCGGCAAAGATAACTGCGAAAACCTGAAACAGCTTTATTTTTCTCCAGAGGATATTCTTCCACTTCCAAAGGCTGGACAACGTGAACAAAAGAGATCAGTGAAAAGAGGAAGAACAATGATACTAACAGCAACTCCCAATTATGAAGAACTCAAATCTGCAAAAGTTGTTCAACCAAAGAAAGCTAACACCGTTAAAAAACAAATAGCCAAACAACTACGAAAGAAGATAGTTACTGAAAATGACTCCTCATCTGAGAGTTCCGCTGATGTGGAATATACTGAATCGGGCAATTCAGACAGTGATATTGAATATTATCCAAAAACATCTAGATTTAAGATAGAAAAAATAAACATTCGAGATCTGAATATAAACGAATTTATTTTGACGGAATTGGTTTCAGATAAACAAACCAAAAAACAATTTTTAGCTCAAATTATAAACATAGAAGAAAATTCTGCTCAGGCTAAAAAAATACAAGTGAAATTCCTACGACAGTATAGACAGAGTAAAAATGTTTTTATATTTCCAGACGTAGACGATATTAGTGATATCTTTGAGTGTGAAGTAGTGGGAAGAGTTCATATTACAAATCTGAGGCATGGGAAAATGCAGATTATATGAATATGGGTTTTTATTTTGGTATTTAAAAAAGTATTAAAGCATTTGTGTTTGTGTTATGTTCTTTAATAGTTTATCATTTTAGAAATAAAGTTTATGTCGTATCGTTCTTTAAATATTATATTCATATATATATATATATATATATATATATATATATATATATATATATATATATATATATATATATATATATATATATATATATATATATATATATATATATATATATATATATATATATATATATATATATATATATATATATATATATATATATATATATATATATATATATATATATATATATATATATATAACATGTAGGAAAAAGTTTGTTTGTTTCATATATTTTCTTATTCTATGATTTTAAGAATAAAGTTTTGGTTGTATTGTTCTTTAAATAATGTCTCATGTTTATTCCCCCTATTTGAGTTTCTACCGTTGACATGGAATTAAAACTTTAAATTAAATTATACATGTGTTTTTTAAGTTATCACCAGTTTAGCCTCCTTATGTCCACTTTGCCCCATTCGTCGGTCCACTTTGCCCCACATATGGGGCAAAGTGGGCACTTTTGACTTAAAAATAAAACCTGATATGAAATAGGTTTACAGTAACAGCAAAAATAAAAGGTAATTAAACTAGATAGATAAGGTGGGCCTTAATTAAAAGGTGCAACTTTTGGAGAAAAATGTTGAAAAAATGAAATATGATAATGTTTATAAGCTTAGGGGGGCCGCTCTGCCCCACATTCCCCTATATATGAAGGTTTAGCTAAATGGTTCAATTTCCCCCAAATAAGTAACTTCTATTTTAGAATTTTGATTTCAGAATACAAATTATTTGTTTCCCTAATTTTTTATTTATACCAAGTGTTTTAGAAGCATCTCACAGAATAATGGGGAAAATCTAATTGAGCTGGTACAGAAAATAGGAGAATTTACAAATTATCCAGTAGAACGTAGTCATATTGACACTGTATACCGGTTACGTACAAGAATCCCAGAGAAACATAAAACTGTTGTGGTCAGATTGAATTCACGATACATTAGAGATAATTTTCCCGCAGATTGGAAAATTGGGAGAACTTCTTTGGGAGATGCTAGGCGTTCTGGTGTGAATATTCAGGGGGTTGGCGAGTCACTTTATATAAGCTAACATCTGACACCTTCGAATAAGCTACCAAGTGTTTTAGAAGCATCTCACAGAATAATGGGGAAAATCTAATTGAGCTGGTACAGAAAATAGGAGAATTTACAAATTATCCAGTAGAACGTAGTCATATTGACACTGTATACCGGTTACGTACAAGAATCCCAGAGAAACATAAAACTGTTGTGGTCAGATTGAATTCACGATACATTAGAGATAATTTTCTCGCAGATTGGAAAATTGGGAGAACTTCTTTGGGAGATGCTAGGCGTTCTGGTGTGAATATTCAGGGGGTTGGCGAGTCACTTTATATAAGCTAACATCTGACACCTTCGAATAAGCTACCAGTTTCTTTTGGTAAAAAACGGCCAAATATTTATGCGAAAGAAAAGCGGTGTCGAGTTATATATATATATATATATATATATATATATATATATATATATATATATATATATATATATATATATATATATATATAACTCGACACCGCTTTTCTTTCGCATAAATATTTGGCCGTTTTTTACCAAAAGAAACTGGTAGCTTATTCGAAGGTGTCAGATGTTAGCTTATATAAAGTGACTCGCCAACAATATATATATATATATATATATATATATATATATATATATATATATATATATATATATATATATATATATATATATATATATATATATTTATTTATATATATTCGAGGTTGGGATGTTTTTGACAACCTGTAAGTTTTTAGTTTATTTTTGATACTTTACATTTGCTTATTTTTCTTAATAATTGAAATGACTCTTACTGTTTTTTTAATCAAAACGCCTGCGGTTTAAGAACTAAACTTTTAACCTTTATAGTTAATTTGACTGCTAGAAGGACTGTTGGACGGTGAATTAATAAACGGGAATGACTACACTGTGTATCGTAGAGATCGCGCATCTTCAGCCACAGAAAAATCTGGAGAAGGCGGCGTCTTAATCATGGGGAAAATAAGTTTAATTATGTTACTAATGTAAACCATAGAATACTTGATTTTGTTCTGTGTAATGAAGAGATTGTTGAGAGCTTATTACACTGTTGTTGTCCTCTCGTAGATAAGGACGTTTACCACCCATCTGTTGAATTCGAGCTCTGTATGGAATTTATACATTGTTTAAAAAGGCCTGATAATAGCTCTTTTAATTTAAGCAAATTACCCTATGATAAATCATTGGCGTGCCATGTTGGAGGGTGTGGAGGTTGATCGTATGGTTGAAAAGGTTTACTCTGTTATCTTTGATTGCATCAAATATCATGTCCCAATGATGCGAATAAGAAAATAATATCCTCCATATTTTTCTCCATTAACAATTAAGAGTATCAAAGAAAAGGTAAGTGTCACAAAAAGTGGAAACTTTATAAAAACACGGCCGATTATATTCCTTTAAATTGTTTCGGGCTCGTTGCAAGCGGCAAATTTCTAATGATCACGACCACTATATTAGACTGACCGAGAACTCAACTGTTTCTGACTCCAGCCGTTTTTGGCGTTATATCTCATTAAAGAATATAAATCAAGACATACCTTTCACAATGACATTAGATGATGTTTCGGCTTTATTGGGAGGGGGTGCTTGCGATCTTTTTGCGCACGTTTTTAGAAGCGTTTATGAAAATGGAGATGACGCACCGTATACGGAGGATACAAATGTAGGTATTGATTCGCGATCTATATCCAGCATTTATATTACTGCAGATGAGATACTGGATTATTTGGCAAGGCTTGATGATAAAAAGGGTGCTGGACCTGACAGATTGTCGCCATATTTTGTGAAGAGATGTGGCTATTCCCTGTTAGAACCCCTGATGTCGACTTTTAACAGCCCTCTGCATTCTGGAATTTATCCTTTAAAATGGAAGACTGCCACGGGTATTCCTATACATAAGGGTGGTCCTAGAAAATGTATTAAGAATTATCGCCTGCTCAGTATCTTAGATGTATTTGAAAAATTGTTTAAATCCCTAGTATATATAAAGCTTTTTGAATTCGTCAAACATAAAATTATTCCAGAGCAACATGGTTTTTATAGAGGCAGGTCGGTCGACACCAACTTAACTTCATATTCAGGATTTCTATTAAAATCTTTAGACACAGAAAAGCAGGTGGATGCTTTGCACACCGATTTTTCCAAGGCCTTTGATAAAATTTAATTTAACTTATACGGGGAAACCCCACTAAGTGCTATAATACAAGTAAAAGCACAAAAAAAAATAAAATATGCACACATAAATCTACAAAGAATCACTACACAGTCAGTTCAGCAGTCCACTGCGACAACAGACGCAACCATATGCCTTCTGAAAGCAGACTGTAACACAAGAGATGTCAAAATTGTCCACCTTAGTGATCTCATTCATAATACGTAGATATCTATCGATAGGTGAATTAAGTCCATAATTAGTGCGGTGGAATGGAACAAAAAACCAGTTATATGAACTTAACACTCTGTTAGGTACATTCAGGCCGATCATACCAAGAATCTCATTGGAGTCCACAAAACCATTCACAATTTTAAATATAAAACAGAGTCCGGCCACTGCTCTGCGGGCTTCAAGAGAGCTCAGCGTTAACAAACATTGTATCTCCCCATAGTCATGATCAGGTATGGAATAACCAAGTCTATAAGAGCAGTGCCGCAGAAAGGCATGCTGCACACTTTCAACAGCCCCCTAGCTGGCATAATAAGGGGACCACACTATCGATGCATACTCAAGTACACTTCTGACAATAGAACAGTAAACACATCTGACGGTATCCAATGAAAAAAGTCTACAGTTTCTCACAACAAAGCCCAAAAGCTTAGAGGCTTTCATGGTAATATTCTTTATGTGATGTATAACAGTCATCTGTTCATCCACTGTAACACCAAGATCCTTGATCTGGTTAACATAGGACAAAAGCTCACCGTTTACCGAATATGAAGTCCCGAACTTCCTCCCTCCTCTGAAAAAGCTGATATGAGAGCATTTGCTGATGTTAACATTTAACTTGTTGTCAAAGGACCATAAAGAGATATGCTCTAAATCATCCTGTAACTCCTGCTGATCCTGAAGTCTTATCACCTTAAGCAGCTTCATATCATCGGCAAACAGCAGACACTCACTACCAGCAAAGATATGGACCACATCGTTAATAAAAATATTGACTAAAAGTGGTGAACAGTGACCTCCCTGCGGGACACCAGATGTCATGTGAACAATATCTGAATAAAATCCAGTAACTCTGACTCTATGAGTTCTACCAGTCAGAAAACTCTCAAACAATCATTGAAGCCAAGCCAGTGTAATTTAGATAGCAAGAGTGAATGATCGACTGTATCAAAGGCCCTGCTGAAGTCAGTATATATGGCATCAACCTGCTTGCCAGACTCCAAGGAATCCAGTACCGCTGACTGAAGAATAACCAGGTTAGTAACTGTGGACCTGTTAGCACAAAAACCATGCTGCTGTGGCACCAAAAGACCCTTACACGAAGGGCAGAAATCCTTGCATAAATGTCAGAAATAGATATTTCGGAACAGCTTACATACATACTGGAGCGATTACTACTGCCAGATGCCAGTGGCGAAGCCGTCGCAGCTGCAACAGCGTTCTATGTATACACAAAGGAGAAGAAACTACCAAATAAGTTCGCAATCTCCTGTGCAGTGTCACCAACCAAATCACCACAGTGCATTGTGAAAGGAATGCCAAAGGATGATCGTTTTTCATATATAAATCTCCAGAATGACTTGGGATCGTTCCTAAATTCAGAGTCTTTATCTCGGATGTACTGTGATTAACACACATTTGATAAAGCCTTGCACCGAGATCAAAGTCCTGCAAACTCTAAATAGCTAGTATCAGTTCTATCTTGCACATATTTTGCATGAGCCTTTTTCTTTAGAATTGTTTGATTTTTGGATCTCTTCACTGGCACGAACTGACTAATGCCAGGTTTACAACTTCATAGAATCTGCCAGTTGCAGCATTCACGTCCAATCCCGAGAATAAGAGTTCCCAGTTAACTGAGGCAAGATAGTAGTTCAGACCATCGTAATCGACACCACGAAAGTCATGATAGTACTCCTCACTGTGAAGTGTGTTAAACGATATGTTTTGCAATTGTATGGAACATTCATAGCTTCTGTGATGGGTGCAGTCTCCACCAATGAATTCGCTGAACTAGCAAACATCAAACCCAAGAAAACATTCCACCATTTGGCAACTGGTTGATCTGGGACAGTTTAAGGCAACCAAATGACACTGCATCATAAATGGCTGCAGATGAGACAGGACAGTCAACCAGTACGCCATGCCTATCATTAGACCAAAGAGCTTCGGGTAAATTGTAATCTCCAAAAAGGTACACTTCATGTTGTGGATATCTCTGAATAACATATTTAGTAGTCTTACAGTGCGTAATATATAGATCAGATGATGAAGCAGGCGGATATAAACACCCCCAATGATGAGTTTTGTAGAACCAAGGTGACACCTCACAAACAATTGCCCCACTTTCCGAGTATCTAACTTCACCGTGGAAGATTTAATGTAATATCTAATAAATACAAGGACTCCCCCGACCCTCACCTTGTGACTCGTATAACTGGATCTGTCACATCTAAAAATGTTGCAAGGACCGCACTGCAGTTCACTATCAGAAAAATCCTCACTAAGTCCACTCTCAACCAAGATAATAATGTCATTACAGGAACAACCCACAGCCCTGCACAATTCCGGAATTTTGGTTCTCAGTCCACTAACGTTTTGGTAGTATACACTTAATGGGGACGCCGATCGTTTCTTCGCCCACTCAGAACCTTTGGAACACCAGAAATATACTTCATTGTCAGATTAGCCTCGCCCTTTTTCTGTCTATCCATGAGTTCTCTTTTCGCTAGCTTATATGCATCTTGCTGCATCCTTGTCTGATCGTGTGAGATGGAGTGGGGCGTCCCACGTAATTTATTTTTATTCCTAATAGCCTTAGCAACAAGCTCAGGATTTTCACACACATTCTTAACCAGTCGTGGTTTTCTCCCGGATGCAGTCTTCCCGACTCTGAGGACTTTGACAATCTTGGCCTTGTCATCCCCCAAACCAAGAGTATCAAAAATACCATTAATCATATCATTTTGCTGAGAAGGCTGGAGGGGATCGGTGTGCATGGAGTTCTCCTGCCTTGGGGCAGTTCTTATATTAAAAATTGATCTCAGTTTATATCCGTTTTAGGTTATAAATCTATCCCTTGCGAATTACCATCAGGTATACCCCAAGGATCCCACCTTGGGCCACTATTATTTCTGGTATACGTTAATGATATAAATACTTGTCTTAAATTCTGTAAATTTTTGATGTATGCCGACGACCTCAAATTATTCATTCCCATTAATTGTGAACAATACTGTTTGCGTTTACAGGCCGACCTTAACAACTCGTAATACAATGCGTATGTTGCCAGCAAATTAAAATTTGTCTCTTCTGTTTGGAATCCCCAGTATTTTATTTATAAGGAGCGCCTAAAAAAGATACAAAATAGATTTTTAAGGTTTTTGTGCTTTAAACTTAAGTTAGAATTTAATGATATTTACAAAATTATGCGACACTTTTTCGGAATTCTATCATTTGAAGAAGGCCAGCTTGTCTCAGACTGCCTTTCGCTTTTTTAAAATAGTAAACAGTTGAATAGACTCACCAGAACTTCTAAGTCAGATACGTTTCAATGTACCAAACCGACTTCTCAGGGTGGCTGAACCTTTTTGCTTCTCCTTTAGCAGAAGTAATGCTGCTCTGAATTCGCCGCTGTCAAGAATGTTGAGAGCGGGTAATGAGTTCTCGGCCATCGACATGTTCAGTTGCTCATTGCTCGGGTATAAAAAAGCTCTAAAAGTTCGACTATTGTTGTTGTCTTGATTTTTGTTTCTTTATTTCCCTCCATATTATATGTATGTGCAAAAGTATGTGCATATATAAGTATGTGCTTATATTTATACCTTAAATGAAAGATTGTTTTTATGTGTTTTTGGAATAATGCATGATATTTTTGTTATCACTGCTGTATTTGTATTTATATACTCTGTATGTGACCCTGTTTGGGGGGAACCCTGTTGGTATTAAAAAAACAAATAAATAAATAAATAAATAAATAAATAAATAAATAAATAAATAAATAAATAAATAAATAAATAAATAAATAAATAAATAAATAAATAAATAAATAAATAAATAAATAAATAAATAAATGAATTATCATTACCTACCTTGGGCTATTAATCTTATTTAATAGTTTCGCTACACAAACTGCCATTTCGTTTCCCTATTCTTCACCATATACTAATACTTTATTATAATCTTTTCACCTCATTATTTCATTTACTTTACATTCTGAGCTTGCTTTATACAACCTTTGTATGCCATGGTTGCATTCTTTTTCTTTGTTTTTTCATACATCTTCTCCCTCATTTTTTTATTTTTATATGTTTATCTCCTTTCTTGCTTGCAGTCCTTCTTTGATCTTACCTTTCTTTCCGGCCTGGATAATTTTAGACTCTTTCTTTCCATTTGTTTTCGTAGGCCGTTAGACTTGAAGTTTTATTGCTGTTTAAATTCGTACAAATCAATTATATTGAATATTCCCCTGGTGATTTTTGTTTCTGGATTTATTAATTCGTAGCGATTTACACCATTATCGTTTGCAATTCCGTAGGGTCCTTTAAATGGTAATAACAACTTCCTGTATTGATTTTGGTCTCTCTGTCACTCTTAACATTTTTAGAATTACTAGTTCCCCCTTTTTAAACTTTATCCTCTCTTACAGATTCCTCAGAAAACATTCCCCTTCTTGTTTTCAACACACTCCCATTTAATTGCAACCTTTTCACCCTTTCGTTTCTATTTTCACAGTCATTGGATAATGTCTCTGCTACTATATTGCTCTTGCCTGGTATATATTTTATCGCAAAATCATATTCCTGTAGCAATAGAGTCCAGCTGTTGATTCTGTTGTTCATATACGTATTTTTGAGCAAGCCGGTTATATGTGTCAATTTTTCGTCGTATAGACCAAGTTTTATTTTCCTTCAATTATAAATGAAAATGTTAAGTAAATTCATATATTTTCTGTACCCAGTGTGTTAAACACAGGTCAACGAATGCGAAACGGAAAAAGGAGAAACATTTTTTTCTGGAAAACTTTTGTGACATTAATGAAATTTGTAACACAATTTTTTTAAAGAGACTTGCAGTGCTTACATATATCTCTGCCAAATTATAATTTTCTAGCTCCATAGGGAATAGAAATTTCTTCAAATGATCGCTAACTGGGACCTCTAAAACGGATCTTCCAGGTTCATCTAAATTTAAAGAATTTGTTTTAATAATATACCTTGCTAATGGTGTACAATTCTTACGAAAATTCACTATTATAATGCACTTGCTGCGTCCCGAATATTTTTTTATTTCCTGATGTAAAGCGTATTTTTCGTGATTGAACCATTTTTGCATATATATATATATATATATATATATATATATATATATATATATATATATATATATATATATATATATATATATATATATATATATATATATATGTGTGTGTGTGTGTGTGTGTGTGTGTGTGTGTGTGTGTGTGTGTGTGACATGCTTGGTTCTAGGGTTAAACCGCGTCCAGAATTTATGAAAACTCGAAGTTTCGGCTCCTGTTTTGGAGCCATTTTCAAGAGGTAAAGGAAATATGTAACGACACTCTAAGGCCTCAATCTGCCTACTCCTTAGAGTGATGGACAAAGGTGGGTAAAGGAAATATGTAAGGACACTCTAAGGCCTCAATCTTATATATGTCGTTCCGTCTACCTGTTGCGTCATCAGTGAAAGTAGTGGGGTCACCGTCAATTAAGTGGGGGGCTTTGGTCACGGTATCTAGAGGAAGAATGGGTTTACCCCTCTCTCCTGCATTGGCCAACATTTTCATGGAAAACTTCGAGACACAAGTCCTCAATTCATCCCAACTTAAACCAACGTGTTGGTTAAGATACGTTGACGACATTTTCGCTGTCTGGCCACACGGCAAAGAATCTCTAGACGAATTCCTTTCTTACCTAAATAACATTATCGATGGTGAGACTTTGCAAAAATTTTTTCAAATGAGCGCGAACTAGGACCCCTAGAATCCATACCGGTGTCCGTTTCAATTTTTATATGTTTATGTATATATATATATATATATATATATATATATATATATATATATATATATATATATATATATATATATATATATATATATATATATCCGTCTGATAACTCAAAAAATAATTAACCGATTTCAATGAAACTCGGCAAGTGCCTTTTTTTTATTAATGGCTTGGATGAGTTCGTTATCCAGGAAAATCAGACGAGGTTTTTCGGAAAAATTTTGAGTTTTCTTTCAAAAAAAATTTTTCTCCGAAAATAACAAAGCTGCTTTAATTAAATTTACTATATATGTTTTATTGGGAGGGACCTTAATACGTACCAAAATTCAACTTTCGAAGTTTATAGAAAATTGAGTTATTCAATTTTAAATTTTCTTTCGAAAAAAAATTTTTTTCCGAAAATTACAAATTATTTTAATGAAATTTAGTGAATATCTTGCCCTAGGAAAAGCCTTACCACGTACCAAAATTAAACTTTCTAAGTTTATAGAAAATTGAGTTATTCAAATTTGAAACATTTAATAAAAATTCACTACCATAACGCACTTGCTGCGTCCCCAGCTTTTAATTATAAACGTTATTTTAGAGGGACTTTCAGTAGTATTCCCTATACCTAAGTTTAGCCATTTTTGAGTCTTTTCGACTTTGTAAATTTTTGGATTTCTTGATGATGCTTACGATTATGTCCCGCCGCCATTTTTGAAGAGAAAGCGTTAAAACTGTGACTATGGATATAAAAAATGTTGATGTTTATAGTGTCGTTGGCACATTACTTACAGGTGTCCAAAATTTACTGTTCTTTTGGTGCAACTTCAGACCATTAAAACTCGATGTTTCCAAACACAATGTTCTACTTCTATTTCCATATTTTGAAGCAGAATTAAATTCTGCATCGAATTGTAATAGCATTCCCCATACCTATCTATCTACAATACTAGTTGAGTTATTAGGGTTTCTCATAAAATTTATAGAAAATTATAACAGATTTTTAATAGCCAGCCATAGAAATGACAACAAACATTCTTGTTAATAGCTGTCAACCATTTAAGTCGTGTTTTTCTGTTGTGTCAATCGTAATGGAAAATAAAGGGTATTTAAACACGGATATTTTTAATTTATTTTATATTTATGGAGAATGTCACACAATTATTCAAAGAATTTGCCGAGATATTCTAATTTGACTGCAATGACTAGTGGAAGATTTAAACGAATAGGATTACATTTTTTTGTAAATTTTTTTAAAGAAATTCACAAATCAGGAGATCGCAACTTTTAAATGAAAAAAAAGTTCTTCAAATGAAGGCGAATTAGGCTCCGGAAATAACAAATTTAGGGCAACCAAATGTAGTAAGCGTATTTAAATTATAAAAAGTAAACAATGTACCAAAAGTTAGGTCTGTAAGTTAAAAGACAAGTTATAGGCATTAAAAAAAAGGGTTTTCCTCAAAATGTCAAAGTCACAATTTGAAACGTCAAAACTGGCAACATTTAGACAAAGAGCCTAAAACAAATAAGGGTTACTTAAAAAAAATGCAAGAATGTTTTGCAAACACTCAAGTTTCAGCTTTACAAACGAATGTGTTGCCAGCTTGGTCGTTGACATTCCAAACAACTTGACAAAAAATAATTATTTGGGTGCTATTTTCATCGATCTGAAGGGAGCGTACGACAGCGTTATCTTAGAAATATTAATTGAAAAACTGGGTAGTTTAAATATTCCCAGAGGTATAGCAACTAATCTTGTTAAAATATTTGAAAATAGAAGGGTGTATGTTCGAACAAGAAATGGTATCATTGGACCTAGGCTAGTTAATGTTGGCATTCCCCAGGGTTCAGTTTTGAGTCCTGTTCTCTTCAACATTTATACTCACGATTTTCACAAAATACTGCCTAAAGAAATACACTGCTTACAGTATGCTGATGATTTCTGCGTGTACACTACTCAAAGCACCTATAATAAATGGCTAGCTAAGCTCTCTTTAGCTATGTCAAATATAATTCATTTTAATTTCACTAACCGTTTTACTCTATCTGTAGATAAAACAGTGGTAACTTTTTTCACAAAACATAGAATTAAATAGCTCAATGTGCCAATTCCATCCATTTCTCTTGCTGGGACTAACTGTCCATTGCGATCCTCTGTCAAATACTTAGGAATCACTTCGACCAGAGACTGGGATGGAAAAATCATATGGATTCACTAAAAGATAGAGCAGAGGAAAGCTTAAATATTTTAAAATACACTACACGCAGAAATCATGGTGCAGACATGTCGACTGCAATGACATTTTATCGAGCATACACTAGGTCTATCTTAGATTAGGCTCTATATTTTATGGATCTGCTTCTAACACGCTATTAACAAAAATTGACAGAATCCAATATAAAGCTCTTAGAATCATAACAGGAGCAATCAAAACTTCTCCTGTACAATCTCTTTTAGTTTTAACAAACGAACAACCACTTTTTGTTAGAAGATTTTTGTTATCCTGTAAATTTCTTATAAAAAACTTTAGCTCAGACTCTCAGGACACGTTCATGAAAATTCAACAACTAGCTGTGATCCATCTTACGCACAACTATTGGAAAAACAAAATTTCACCACCACTATTTGACGCTTCTTTGGAAATCGAAAATTCTCAATGGTATGCGAAAGAAATCCTTAATTTTAGATTTGATTCTCTTATAACATACAACTGATAAAACCTCACATTATTATACACATACTTACTAACATACCAGATATAAATACTTGTATATTGAAACAAGCGTTAAAACCATATAAAGAAACCGTCAGCATTTATACTGATGGGTCAAAAATTCAAGATTCAGTGGGATGCGCAGTGTACATTAAACAATTAGATTATGTTGAGCTATTTAGTCTTCCAAAGTTCACTTCAATTTACACTGCTGAAGCTGTTGCCATACAAAAAGCGTTAGTACTAGCCTGTAACCAAAATATGAGTAGCTTTGTTGTTTTGACCGATTCCCTTTCACTGTTAAGAACTCTATCGAATCTTTAAAATGCTATATATCGGTCCAGGGTAATATGTGATTTAGCTTATCAATTAGAGGTCTTGCAACAACAGCACAAAAGAGTTACTTCCATATGGGTAAAAGAGCACTCAGAGCTTGAGGGTAATGAAAAGGCCGACTATTTTGCTAAAAAAGCAACTAAAACAGGTTGTGAGCATGACTTTTACAGTAACATGGGTGTAATATAAGGTGGCAGGATCATTGGAATAAGTTGAAAAGTAGCTGTAACAAGCACTTCAGTAGTATCATCCCTAATCTAAGAAAACAGCTCATTTACAAAGAACTGTTGCTTCCTAGGTACTTGTCTACGACACTTAACGGAATTATCATAGGCCATGGTGCTTTTAAGTCTCATTTGTATAAAATAAAAGTTGAAGACAATCCATTTTGATCACGCGACAATACCAGCCCAGCTGATTTAAATCATTTGATTTTTTCTTGCATTATGCATCATGAACAAAGAAAAATATTATTTTATAATTTGATAGAATACAATGTTCCCTTTCCACTTGATGTGACGTCACTTATGTATGAAGCTGTGTGTAATAAAAGTATCATGGTAGCTTTCATGTGGTTTGTTAAAGACTCTAAGTTAGCTAGGTTTATATAGGTATTAGTAAAAAAATGATATTCTGAAAATTGGACTGTTCTATAAATATTGTACTAGTGGCAATATACTATATAGTCTTAAGGGATACTAAATAAACTTAGCAGATTAATGTATAGTCAGAGAGATAAAAGTAAGTTCCTTTGTGTCTTTCCTTGTGTTAACCTCTTTTGACCGCAGCCTCCCCATTATGTTAAAAAGTCACGATGACAGGCTCCATTGGTGTGAAAAGTGTCCCAGTGTTTCTCCTGCAACAACTTGTAGCGTAGATGTGTGCATGCATATGTATATGGGTGTATGTGCACATAAAGAGATAATGTGCATTTTCTGTCCTGCACATAGTGTTAAGTACTGGATGTATTTTTTTTTAAATTTCAACAACACACCACGAGGGCTTACAGCCTAAATACTATCGTACCGTGGGTGTTAACAAGGAGGAAAGAGGCAGCTTGTTAATTCTGGACTTGAAGGTTTGGAGGTTCGGAGGAGAAGGAAAAACATGTGTCGGCAAGGAATTCCACAACTTGGAAGTCCTCGGGACAAAAGAGCGGGCATAACAAGATGTTCTATGTCTGGTGACCTGGACAGTAAAAGGGTGCATTCGCTCTGTTCCCCTGGTGGATCTGTTGGGGGCAGCAGGTGGGGGAACTATGGAGGAAAGCTCCTCTGAGCAGTGCCCGTGCAGATATCTATAAAAGAGAGAGAGGTCACCAACGGCACGTCGGTGGGCAAGGGATGGCAGCCTTTGGGTGAGGGTAGGGTCACCGATAAGACGTATAGCTCTCTTTTGAATGGAGTCCAGGATAGCGAGTGTAGAAGCGGCAGCGGCACCCCAGATGTGGGAGCAGTATTCGAGGTTTGGCCTTATTTGTGAAGTATATAAGGTATAGAGATTAGCTGGTGAAAAGTATTTGCGAGCCCGGAAGAGGAAACCTAATTTCTTAGCAGCCGCTTCTGCAATTGATGTGACATGTTGGTGCCAATTAAGATTTCGATCCACAGAAATGCCAACAAGAGAAAAGGACTCATTACTTTGAATAATTTGGTTGTTCATTGTGATGGGTCTAGTGCTGGTGTATCTCTTGTGAGAAAGAAAGCAAGACTTCGTTTTGGTGGGGTTGAATTGTACAAGATTGCTACTTCCCCAGTCTAATATTTTTTGGAGATCCACGGAGACAGAACCCTCCATGAGTCTGCGATCCTCATCCAATTGGGCTAAAGAGACAGGCTTAGAATATTGTATATTTGAATGGAGGGTGCTGTCGTCCGCGTAGCTGTGAACTGGGTTGGATGTGCTCGAGAGGAGGTCATTGATGTGGAAAAGAAACAAAGTAGGGGCTAAAGCTGAACCTTGAGGAACTCCTGCATTAATTGGATAGAGTTTAGAGGAATGGCCATCCACAACAACAGATATGCTCCTGTTGGAGAGGAAATTTGCTGTCCACATACAGAGTTTTGGTGGTAGGCCATAGGCCGGAAGTTTATTAAGCAGCGCTGCGTGCCAGACCTGGTCGAATGCTTTGGATATGTCTAGAGCAACAATCTGGGATTCACCGTGTTGTTCCATAGACCTGTTTCAAGAATTGGTGACAAAGGCAAGGAGGTCGGCAGTCGATCTGCGCTGACGGAATCCATACTGCCTGTCGTGGATTAGACTGTGTTTTTCAAGAAATTTTTGTAATTCGGTGTTTATATAGTTTTCCATCACTTTAGAGACGACTGAAAGGAGAGAAATGGGCCTGTAGTTGCTGGGAAGCGCTTTGGATCCTTTCTTGGGGATGGGTTGTACTCGAGCAGTTTTCCAGTTAATAGGGAATATGCCTTTATTATAAGATATCTGGAACAGACGAGTCAGGACAGGAGCATGCTCTGGTGCGCATTTTTTGAGAACAATTGCTGGGATCTCGTCAAGGCCAGAGGCTTTCCTGGTATGTTATACGTTAATTATAGGGTGTTTTGAGCTGCATCTTATAAAACTATTTTGACAATCACAGGGTGGTCCAAAACTTGTTGGTGATAACTACAATTTTTTTGAACACCCTTATATTATTGCATCTTTGCATTTTTTATCGAAATATTATGCATGTTTGCAAAAAAATCAAGACAGAGTAAGTGCGTTTTGATAACGATATTCACTAAATACTTCACATTTCAATAACTCAATTAGATATTAATCTAAGGTTCGTTGGCTAGAAAACCAGCTTTCTCGGAAACATTTTAGTTCTGTTTTCGCAAAATTTGTGTACACTTTTGAACAATAAAGTTATTTTGATGAAATATAGTACATTATTTCTACTATATAGGTTGTACCGGTAGCCAACTTTGATATCTGCTTGCGTTTAAAAAGACAGGTTTGCTATTAAAAACATTTTTATGAAAATTCACTTTCATAACGCGCTTGGTGCGCCCAGGCGTTTTTAAATTTGAAATGTAAAGTTTGCTAGGATTTGGCGTAAGGCTATTACAAGTTAAGGAAATAATGAAACTAACGTGCTGGCATTTTTTAATGTCATCCACGCCAGTGGATTCGATCGCCAGCTCAACAATTGGGTTTAACATTTTATGCGGTTCGAGATATTTTGAAGAAGCATAAAAAGCACGACTATTCGTTCACAATAGTTCAGGAACTCCATCCGGGCGACGATGTTAAAAGATTGAAACTTTATAGACTTTGTGTTTTTATTTTACTTCTTACTCTTTTTATATCACTTTAATTAGTAGTTACTTTACAATAATTTTGTATTGTGTGTAGTCTAGGTACGTTCCTTTTGTAAGCATTTTTATTTGTAATAGTTTTGCAAGTTTCAGCGAATATTTCTATTTTAAATGGTAAAGATTGATATTCTGTTTGTTTAAATTTGTATCTAGTTTGTACAGTCAAATTAGGATATCTCTCATTAAACGCAAGGCATATATATATATATATATATATATATATATATATATATATATATATATATATATATATATATATATATATATATATATATATATATATATATATATATATATATTCGTATTATTCATATTATATTAATTATACAACGTGGTTTACCAATAAGCGAATGCTTGTTCTTGTAATAAACACAATATTTATATGTTGATCTGGGTATGCCAAATTGTTTTGAAGTATACTTTTTCACATTCCGTTTCTTACAGCTTCGACAGTTTCATTGATTTTTCTTCCCTCTCAGTTTTCCTGTAATCATGGTAACTTTAGCAACTAAATTTTTACAGGGAGAAGTGCCAGCGACTATCTCTTCTTAATTTTGTACCTGAAAACAGTAACTGGTACCCCCTGCTAACCAGTGTTTTATGTGTAATTCTAGATAGAGTGGTTGGCACTGCACTAAAATATTTAGGTTAAGTTTATTTTATTGAGAGTATTCATATTATATATATATATATATATATATATATATATATATATATATATATATATATATATATATATATATATATATATATACAGGGTGGCGCAATGAAAACGAAACAGACCGATTTGCGTCCAGAGAATTTTTTTTAAGAAACGCTGAAACACGTCAATTTTAATATTGAGTGGGGCATGTGTTGACATAAAACTCAATTTTGTCACATTCACCCCTTAAGGGTTGTGATAACAACCCTTATATTTTAAATAGGGAACATGGGTCGAGTGTAACATCATTTGAAAGCTCTTTCTTTTCTGAATTCAGCACACTAATTTTTTTGGAAGATTTATTAACTCGTTAAAAAATTATTTACAGTTGGAGTTGCAAGAACGTATTTCATTCATTGTGATAAGAAATGCATAATTAGTCAATTTTTCGTTAACAAAAACTAAAAAACAAAACCAAACGTTCAAAAATGTTTATTCACTTAAGTAAGTATTCAAATTGTTGACCACCAGCTTCCATACAATAGTACAAATTTTGTTCAGAACGAGCTCTGACATTCTGGAGCATTTGTGGAGTTATTAGAGGGCATTCGTAAACAATGGGTCGTCGTAATTCTACCAGAGACTCCGGTTCTGTTGCGAAAATTATACTCTTTAAATGGCCCCATAGAAAGAAGTCTGAAGAAGGAATTAAATCCGGTGATCTCGGGGGGCACTCAATAGCACCTCTACGCCCAATCCATTGCACTCGAAACTCTCTGTTCAAAAACTCCTTAACACGTTGTGAAAAATGCGGAGGAGCTCCATCTTGTTGAAACACGAATTGATTTTCTTGATAGCGATCATCATTTTCAACAATGTCAATTAGTAGAGGGTAAACGATATCTTCTAGTAACTCCAAATACGTTTCGCCACTCAAATTGCCATCAAGAAAAATTGGTCCGATTAAACGGTCTCCAAATATGCCAGTCCAGACATTCAATTTCAGTGGAGTTTGAGTGTGGACTTCGTGAAAATTTCTTGGATTATTATCTGCCCAATAACGACAATTGACTGTAGAGTTTAATAAAAACGTACACTCGTCTGAAAAACAGATATTGAACAGAAAGTTCCCGTTATTAGCTATTCGTGCAGTCATAACTTCACAAAACTCTAGCCGCCGATCAAAATCATCTTCATTCAGTTGTTGTGCAAGATGAGTATTATACGGGTGAAATTTATGATGATTCAATATTCGCTGAATAGTTCTTTTTTTGATTTTGAAACAATGGCCAATTTTCTCGTGCTCAAAGTTGGGTCTGCAGCAATTTGTCCTAAAACTTTAATCTCAGTAGTCTCATTTCTAACTGGAAATTCACGTTCAGGATCCCGTTTTTTGTTGGCTACTGAACCACTTTGTCGAAACTTTGCAACAAACTCCAAAATGTATTTTCTGTTAACATGTCTGTTCGGATGTCGTTGATTAAACAAATTTGCGGTACGGTTGGCACAGTGATCGTTTTTGAGAAAAAGAGTAACTATTTCAACTCTTTCTTCTACAGAATACACCATTCTGAAATTAATTTTCGGTAGTACTATCAAGTACCAAACCGACCGATAAACTGAAATAATAAACCGCATTTCTCTCATTCCGATAAGAAATGTTCTGATAGTCAATTTGTTGTTTATAAACCAACAAAACATCGACTATTAGGACATTTCTTATCGGGGTGAGTGAAATGCGTTTTTGCATTTTCAACTGTGAATAATTTTTAAACGAGTTGATAAAACTTCCAGAAAAAAATATTGAGCTGAATTCAGCAAAGAAAGAGCTTTCAAATGATGTAACACTCGACCCATGTTCCCTATTTAAAATATAAGGGTTGTTATCACCACCCTTAAGTGGTTGATGTGACAAAGTTGAGTTTTATGTCAAAACATGTCCCCCTCAATATTAAAATTGAGTTGTTTCAGCGTTTCTTAAAGAAAAATTTTCTCTGGGCGCAAAACGGTCTGTTTCGTTTTCAATGCGCCACCCTATATATATATATATATATATATATATATATATATATATATATATATATATATATATATATATATATATATATATATATATATATATATATAAACAAATCTCCTCATTATCGATATTTGTTCTACAAAAATTCGCTAATAGATGAATGTCAAACTAGCACTATATTATAACCACATGGCAGCCGTTTCGCCAAATTTAGCCTTTTCCCTTCTGTATCTGCTGAAGAAGTCACATTGTGGCCAAGCACCTGTGATGTAGTAACAATAATATAGTGTGAAACTTACATTCATCTGCCTAATTAATAATTAGGGACATAACTATCAAAATATAAAACATGTACAACAAACAGGCATATGCATATTAGCTAAGTTGTGGTATTTTGCTAGTTTTAGTTGACCAGTTGATCTAAACATATCAATTTGCATTAAGTCATTTAAAGACATAACAAGGTTTCGAAACGCAAGAACCCTCGTATTACTTGTAATTACTACATGTTGTTACATTTACTTATTTTAATGGATAAAAACTCAGTTTGCATTAGCATTGTGTAAATGCTGAAGATTATAAAAGGTGGTAAAGCTACTATGTAGGTAGTATTATCCATTGTGCAATTGCCTCATGATTGCGCCTTGAGACTAACCGTGATTGTGAATATTATAACAATAAAGCAATAAACACATATTCTAGTTTCAGCCCCTCGGTTACACAAGAAGTGTAGTGCTAGACTGTTTTACTTAGAAAGGTGGAAACGTGATTCAGCTTTTGTGAGTATAAAACATCTTTGACATTTGATTCCAATTATAATAAGATAAAAAATTTTTTGAATATTTTGAGAATGAATATAAATACATCAAAAAATATTTGACTTTTCTGAAGCTTCTGAAGTAACTTTTATTTTATAGTAGCTACGTTGCTTATTCGTGGTAACGAAAAAAACGATATCCCTTTTACAGGTTTGCCAAACTACGTGAAAAAAACCGTTTCTAATGGAAATACACATAACATATAATTATTATGATCATACCAAATAAAGATGTAGAGACTTCTTCTCTGGGTTCCCTTTTGAAACTAGAGAAGAAGTCTCTACATCGGTATTTGGTATGGAACGGTTTGGCCAAGTAAGGGTAATGTAATACGGTTACGCTTTTAGTTGCACTGTAATTGATTTAATTTTTTACATTTAAATACAAATACATTAAGGCAGTTTTTAATTTTATCCGTAATTCTAAATGAAGTTCATTAACTGGACCAATGTTCCTTTTGCTTTTTTTATAGTTTACTGATAAATTATATAGTAGTAACATAGTGCGGTATGCATATACTTTAATTTGTTAGCACGGGATTATTAAAAATGTTTCCTACTTGTTTAGAAACAAATATTTTGTTATTATAAAAAATCATATGAGCGAAAGATGTGAAAAAACTCTGGACGCAGCAAGTGCGTTATGGTAGTGAATTTTTATTAAATACTTCAAATTTGAATAACTCAGTTTTATATAAACTTAGAAAGCTTAGTTTTGGTATGTATGTCTTTCCTAGGGCAAGATATCCACCATCCATCATTAAAATAACTTTGTAATTTTTGTAGAATAAAATTTGTTCGAAAGAAAATTTAAAATTTGAATAACTCAATTTTGTATCAACTGAAAAAGTTTAGTGTTGGTTCCTAGTAAGGTCTCTCCCAAGGCAACATATATAGTAAATTTCATCAAAACAGCTTCGTTATTTTCGGAGTAAATTTTTTTTTAAAGAAAAGTCATAATTTTCCCGGAAAAACCCGTCCGATTTTCCTGGATAACGAGATTATCCAAGCCGTTAATAAAAGAAAGTTGAGTTATCAGACGGATACATATATATATATATATATATATATATATATATATATATATATATATATATATATATATATATATATATATATATATATATAAACATATAAAAATTGAAACTGACCACGGATATGGGTTCTAGGGGTCCTAAATCGCGCTCATTTGAAATTTTATTTGCAAAGTGTCACCATCGATACCTCTCTATTAGTGAATTTTTTTAAATAAAAATTCACTAAAATTGCCAAACAATTCGAATAACTCGAAACCAATGAACGCTATTAATTATTTTTTTCACAAACATGAATTTTACTTCGATGATAAATGTAAAAATGCAATAATATAAGGGGTTTTTGATTAAAAAATAAACAAAATTTTTATCACCGAGGCTTAATTTTCAAAACAATTTTATAAGATGCAGCCCAAAACACCATACAATTAAAGTATGCAATTTCATTTTATATAATAACGGATATATTGAGCTCTACCGTGGAAACGTCTCACCTTGTATATATGTAAACAGATAAAAACTGAAAATAACACCAGATATGGTTTATAGTGGGCACAGTTCGCGCTCATTTGAAGAAATCTTTTTAAAAATCAAAAAAAGTCTACTCGGTAGCGAATGGTTTCTACGAAAATTCGCTAAAAATTATAGACTATTAAGCTATCAACTCTATAACTAAAACCACTGCAAAATCATCAGAGAATGGGTCTCTTTGGAATAGATTTTCTGCAAATATTTTAGTAAAACGAAGAACAAAGATGGTTGAAGCTAAAACTTAGCGTTTTGTAAAACACACTCCTTGCAATATTTTCCCCACATAACCCGCATTCGTTTATGGTTCTTTGTTTAAATGTTGACAACTTTTGACGTTTCAAGTCCAGACGTTGACGTTTTGAGAAGAAAAACTATTAACTTTTTAAAGTAATTTTTCTGGTATTTCGTGACATTTTTGCGCCAATATATTTAATAGTTATCTGTAATATACAAAAGATTTTGTTATCCAAATAAAATATTTTGGTTCTGTACGTTTCTCTGGTCATCAGTGTAACCCGAAAAAGTTCTTTTTAAATACCTAAATCTTTTTTCCTTTCAACTTAGATATGTAAATTTTGGTTTTAATACACACACACAGATATATATATATATATATATATATATATATATATATATATATATATATATATATATATATATATATATATATATATATATATATATAACATAGAAAAAATAAAACTGACCCGGAATATGTGATCTAGGAATACACAGTACATTTCTTAATCACATATATTATTTTAGTATTTTGACCTCCCTTGACCTAGAGTGAGACCAAATGTTTTTCCATTTAAATGCTTTTTTCTTTAAAGCTAGGGAACTAAGTTACGGTACATGATATACGCTATATATATATATATATATATATATATAGAAAACTTGCCTCTTGAATTTGGTTAAAATATCTCTGCTATTTTATTACTTTCCAAAAAAAACTATTTCCCCGGAAAAACGATATATATATATATATATATATATATATATATATATATATATATATATATATATATATATATATATATATATACGGTGTGTGTGATTTTAAAGCGCAACATCCCCTTATCTTGGAGCGCGTTGACCGAATCGAATGGTCTTTTTTATGTGGTAGTACTCGATGACCTTTCTTTAGCTGTATAAAAAAATTCCTTTTTCAGTGCCTACTCTGACTCTACGTCGGTCTCTTCAAAGAGGTCGAATTTTCGAGATTCCCTGTTAGGTAATTTTTTTTCGGCACTATGGATACCAGAATCGCTTTTGGCATATTCAGTTTACTCTTGTACCAAATGTGAGTCCTCTACCTCATATAGGGTGTTAGGAAGGATATGGTTCTCATAGATGATTGAGGCTAGCCTTTTCTGAATTCGTTTTCCTGCTATTTTGCCGAAGACTGGGAGTAGGCTAATGGGCTTGTAGTTCTGGGGGAACAGCGGGTCTTTGCTGGGTTTTCGGGTATTGATAATGTCGGCAAGTCTGCACATGGATCGAAAATGTTGAAATCGCAACATGGCATTCATAATCGTAACTATGAGTACGACTGAGTTGCGGGGGAGATTTTTCAGGGTCACGTTGGAGTTAATTTCACAATGCGAGTCTCCAATTAAAGAATCGCAAGCCCACTAGGGATATGTTGTGCCTCCAATTCTTCCTAAAGATTTTAATGTTCGCGGGCAAATAGACTTAAAAGATTTCCAATCTGCTCCTGGTGGGAAGTAAAAATGGCTTCTCAACTATCAAGACCCCGCCAAAAACTTTTTGCATCTTCGCGATTTACAAAGCAAACAGCTTCGGAGGTGGTTATAGAATTGCTGAAAATATTTTTGGGCTTTGGAGCGCCGCACATACTGCAAAGTGACAACGGCAGGGAATTTACTGCTTCGGTAATAGAAGAAATCGTCATCTATAGGCCGAACTGCAAAATTGTTCACGGAAAGCCACGTCACACTGAAAGCCTGGATAGCGTGAAAGAAGTAACCAAGATGTTGAGAAGCTGCTTTGTTCCTGGATGTCTGACAACACTTCCAAAATTGGTCCCTGGGCTGCTATTTTGTACAGTGGAAGAAAAATTAGGCAAGGCATTGCATTATTGGTAGGACTCTGTACCGTTCATTATTTGGAGTTAGCTTGGATGAAACTTGGATTAAAATCAACAAACCGGCCAGACTCTGTAATTAAATAATTTCGAAGAGAAGATGAATTTGAAGATGTAATGAATTCTTCACATACAAATAGCACTGAATAGAACATACAACTGGATAATACAAAATAAAGTGCAAATGAGATTGTAAGTGATACTTTCGTGTATTGTTTCGCATGCAGTGACAAAATCACAGAACGGTATGTGGTCACTTGTAAGATATGTAAAGCTATAGTGCATTTAAATTGTATATTTTTAAGCTCAGGACCACCTTCAAAATCATTTGTATTGTATTTTGAACAATGACATGACTGCGGCTGGTTGCGATTCGCACATTTCTCTTCAAAACCAGTAATAAGGTTTTGTTCTCTTTGTACATATGAGAATAAACTTGAAAATGAAGGACACATATCTTACTCTGGTCAACAAACAATAACAGAAAAGATGATTAAGGCATCCAACAAAAAATTTAAGTGAACTGAAGTCGGATTATGTTTATTTAGCTGTTACTAGGGTAGATCGAGGACCCTTCGATTCTACTAATCAAATTGAAAAAGTGATGAACCTGAAAGATGGTCTCTAAGAATTAGATACTTCTAAAGGAATTCTCAAAACTTGGTTTTCCAGAAATAATATACCAGAATCCTTAGTCGGTTTTTATTTATATTTATTTATTTAAATTACAACAGCATCCTACAGACAAACTTCAATTACTGGATGCTAGAATGCACATAATATTATGACAGAAATTAACAATTCTAAATGTAGTCAGCAGAACTAAGAATGAAAGAACAATTTAGCGTTGCTTGACCTCAGCAGCCGTGCAGTGAACAATGTCAATACTACCACTCAGCTGATGATATAAACTACACATTGTACACAGTGGTGAGGACTGTACCACATTGAGCGTTGCAGTGGGTAAGTAGAAAGTTAAAGTATTTCTGGCATTAAACGTCGGTACTAGAAAGTTTAACCCACCCAGGTTATCAGAGCAGTCAATCTCATTCGAAATTATTTTATATAAAAACATAATGAAAGTGTAATTGCGTCTCTGTTGCAAGCTATTGGCAAAAAATCTTGAGAGTAGGCACGAATGAGAAACATGTTGTGCAGGGTAGATGCCATCCTCCTTAAATACAAGAAATTTTAGGAATCGCCTCTGTACTCGCTCCAAACAATCAATGTACACAAAATAGTTTGGGCACCATATGACACAAGCCTATTCTAGGTTTCGACCGGACAAATGCATTAAATATAATTACCATGGTTTTGATTGACACAAAGTCTTTTGAAGTTCTTATAACAAATCCTAACATTCTATAAGCATCCGATGTTATACTCAAAACATGTGGAGCAAACGACAATTTGGTATCAAAAGTAATCCCCAGATCAGTAATCAGCTCCTTTTTTAGTAGATACGAACTATGAATCCTATAACCAAACCGCACTGGAAGTTTCCTCAAAGTGAACGTCATGACACAGCACTTGTGAACATTCAGTGATAGCCGGTTTTCATAACTCCACTTTACCACAGCATCAAGAGCTGCTTGAATTCTATGATAATCAGACAAGTTATTCACTTACAAAAAATCTTAAGGTCGTCAGCATACAGCAAATAATTGACATCAGTGACCACCACCACATCATTTATGAAGATATTAAATAATAAAGGACCCAAAATAGATCCTTGAGGGACTCCAGATGTAGTCATGAACTCTGACGATGTAAAACCTCCCACCACAACATACTGACTCTTTTTACTCATGTATGATCTAAACAGTTCTATCAAATGATCAGAGAAACCAAAAGATTTAAGCTTATGCAATAGGATGCCATGGTCAAGCCGGTCGAAAGCTTTGGAAATATCCGTGTATATGACATCCACCTGAGATCTATGCTGAAAACATGGCGAAACGTATTGGGTGAAAGAAAATAAATTTGTTACAGTAGATCGACCAGGTATGAAACCGTGTTGGGCAGGATCGATCATCGCCTTTACGTGATATACATTAGAGGATGCAGTACCGATTCAAAAAGTTTACCAAAGTTATTCGATATAATGACCTGCCTGTATTCAAGAACACTTGTCCTACTACCACTCTTACCGATAGGACACGACTTAGATCTCTTCCAAAGAGACGGGTATTTGGCTTGTTGAATGCATCTATTAAAGATTAAAGTAAGAGGGTAGGCAAAAACAGAAGCACAGTCTCGCAAAATAAAGGAGGGGATATCATCTGGGCCCGCAGTCAAGGCAGGTTTGAATCCTCTCAGAGCAGTAAGTACATTATCCTCTGAAACAGAGGTAATATTCAAAGTATTATTTGAAATGACTGGGGAATAAGGCATGTTGTCAGCTGAGGAGCTAGGTAAATAGGTCTTCTTGAAAACTCTGGCAAATGCTTAGCAATGGATTTTGCACCTCTAAATTCACTTGTGCCGTTATACATAATTGTTAGAGCCTTTCTTAGAATTAATATAATTCCAAAACTTCCGAGGTTCATTTGAAATGCCAGACTCACACTGGGAAACATACTCTTTAAACCGTGTTCCAATATCAGTCTTGACTGAAGCTCTCACCCTACTGAATTTCACATAGATATTTTGTTCGCCATGACGCTTAAACTGCCTCCAGAGACGATATTTTGAAGATGAAGTTCCTGATTTTTAAAGCAAGCACATTTCTTTGTATTGCACTGTTTGCTAGTAGCTTTACAAGAACATTTCTGAAACCCCTGACCCCGAATCGTTAATGATATGCAACTGCCTCTCTTGCGGTTAGTAGTTTAACCGTAAGAGAGGCAGTTGCATATCATTAACGATTCGAGGTCAGGAGAAATGTTCTTGTAAAGCTACTAGCAACAGTGCAATAGAAAGAAATGTGCGTGCTTTAAAAATCACAATGTATGCTCTTCCAAATGTTATGGAAGTTCGACATGCAATTATAAGTAAACGTAGTACTTATAACAACGTTGTATTTATATTTTCCAAAAAAATTTATTATATTTTATATCAATGTGTAATGTTTTGTGATGTGTTTATTTAGATAGACTTAATAAAGGAATTTATTGTTTATTGTCATTGGTCCCATATTTTGACTACACAGCTGTTGGCAAATTGTAAAATGCCTGAAAATAATCAGCCAGAACGAGACATACGTACTTGTGCTCACATTTTGCCTGCATATAGTCATAACGAAAATTTCTTTGTTCGCTCGCGTTTTACCGGCATTTTGTAAAATCACTAAGCATTGTATAAAAAGCTTAATTTTGAGTTTTTTGAAGTTTTGCATTCCCGATCAGTTTTAAGCGATTTTTTTACGAAAACTCGCTATGACACACAACAATACATTCTTGTCCAGCTTGCTATAATTCGTTTACCCCTTATGTTTTTCTAATTTATATCTTATTATAAATTATGTTAATATCAGAAACACACTCTACTGCTTACGCAAATGGCTTAAACTTCACAAAACACGACATTTTAATTAAGTACACCTTATTAGTTGTTCTATTTAATAGTTGTTGATCACATTGAAAGACCTTTGTTAACAAGGCTTACAAGCATTCTATTTGTATGATAATAATAGTCTAAGTAATAATATTTTAAATGTCTTTATAAGTTTAACATTTATTGTTATGTATGTCTTTTTTTTGAAAACGTAGAAGAAATGTGTAGGTTAAAATTTTAAACATCCCTTTATTTCCGTTGCTTTTGGGAAAAGCGTGACCTAGTCAACTTATAATACATAGCTAGTTGTTGTAGTTTTTGATGACGACTTATGGGCTACCTGTAATTGTCGAACTAATTTTTATAAGATGCATGTATCTTGTAGAATAACAGTAATATTGAGCTTTACCGTAGAAATGCGTCACTCTGTATATATTTAAACATAAACAACTGAAACTAGCTCCGAGTATGGTTCCTAGCGGACCTAGTTCGCGTTCATTTGAAAAAATCTTTTAAAATTCAAAAGTCGCGGTTTCCTCAAGAGCGAATTGGTTCTACGAAAATTTGCTAAAAGTTATACAAAATTAAAATATAAACTCTATAACTAAAACTACTGCTAAAGGATCAGAGAACGGGTCTATCTGAAATGAATTTTCTGAAAACATTTTAGTAAAGTGAAGGATAATGGCGGCTGAAGCTGAAACTTAAGGACTTTTGTCTAAAAGTTGACAATTTATTTTGACGTTTCAAATCGCGACTTTTGAAATTTTTAGATGAAAAGTTATCAAATTTCGAAAGTATTTTTCTGGTATTTCTTGACCTTTTTAGGCCCAAAAAACTTAGCCCTTGTCTGCAACATACATAGATTTGGTTATCCACACAAAATATTTTGCTTTTGTGCGTTAATCTGGTCATCAGTGGCACCCAATTTTGTTCTTTAAATCTCTAAAAGTTTTTTGTTTTAACCTATAGATCTAAATTTTGATACCCAGTTTTTTTTAAGACGTAAACTCGCGTACCAAATTTAATTGCCCTAACTTTGTTATTTCCGGAAATATAACAAATTTCCCAAAGACAAAACAAAATTTTCCGCGAAAATTTGGCTGATTTTCCTGGCTAACCAACCTACCCAAGCCATTTACAAAGGGAAGGTACCCGCAAAATTTCATCGAAATCGGCCCATTTTCTTTTGATATCGGTGTGATACATATATATATATATATATATATATATATATATATATATATATATATATATATATATATATATATATATATATATATATATATATATCAAAATGGCACTGGCTATGTGTTCTAGGGGGCCTAGTTCGCGCTCATTTGAATTTTTTTCTAAAATCAAAAGTCGTTATGTCCTCATTGGTGAATTTTAAAAGAAAATTCACTAATATTGTAAAGCTGTATATAAAGTAAAGCACAATTATTTTAGAAGTGAACAGCTTGAAACTTGATTTGAATTCACGGAAGAAAACAAGACAAAACTTTATATAAACTCAAATTACAATAATTCTAGAAGTGAACAGCTTGAAAATCAATTGAACTTACAAAAAACTCAGCATAACATTTTATATAAACTTCGAACACATAAATTCTAGAAGTAAACAGCTTGAAACCTCATTTAAATTTAAAAAACTCTGGGCGCAGCAAGTGCGTTATGGAAGTGAATTTTCATAAAAATGTTTTTAATTACAAATATATCGCTCTAATGCGAGCAGGCATCAATTTGGTTACCGGTATAGCCTATATAGTAGGAACAATGTACCATATATTATCAAAATAATTATTTGAAAATGTACAAAAATTTTCCGAAAATAAACTTTAAATGTTTCTGAGAAAACTGGTCTCCTAACCAACAAAACTTACGTTAATAGCAAATTGAGTTATTGAAATTTGCAGCATTTAATGAAAATTTGCTACCAAAACGCATTTGCTGCGTGTAGATTTTTTCTTACAAACATGCATCATATTTCGATAAAAAATGCTAAAATGCAGTAACGAATTTGTTCTACGAAAATTAGCTAAAAATTATAGACCGTTAAACCATAAACTTCACTAAACCTACAGCGAAAGCATCAACTTAACTAAACCGACAGCCAAAGCGTCAGAGAAAGGGTCTATTTGAAATGAATTTTCTGTAAATATTTTAGTAAAATGACGGTTGAATCTGAAACTTAAGGGTTCGCAGAACACTCTTCTTGCAACATTTTCTATTCACAATATGTATTTCTTTTACGTTCTTTGCCTAAACACTGCCAATTTTGACGTTTAAAAGCGCGACTTTTGACGTTTTGAGGAAAATCCAAATTTATTTCTCTTTATATGCCTGTAACTTTTCCTTCAACGTATAGAGCTAAATTTTGGTGAGTAACTTACTTATAATGATATAAATCCTCGTACCAAATTTGGTTGACCTTACTTTGTTAATTACGGAGATATAAATTTTTTTCGAAAGGAAACACAAAATTTTCCGCGAAAACCACGGCGGATTTACCTGGGTAACAAAATTGTCCAAGCCACTTGCGAGGGGAAGGTAATCACCAAGTTATATCAAAATCGGTGCATTATTTTTTTAGTTATAGATGTGATACGTAAATAAATAAATAAATATATATATATATATATATATATATATATATATATATATATATATATATATATATATATATATATATAACATATAAAGTCTGAAACCGACTTCGGATTTGGGTTCCAGGGGCCCTAAGTAGCGCCCATTTGAAGAATTTTTTTTAAAGTCAAAAGTCGGGATCTCCTCATTATTGATTTTTTTTAAAGAAAATTCACTAAAAAGCATGGAAATTCGTACAAACTTAAGTGGGAATGCTGGATTCTAACATTATCCCTATTTGCAGAATATTGGACTGAAATTTTTATTTCAGTTCAATATTCTATTCTCCCAGTTCACACACAGAATCTTGTTTTTCTTGTTCCTCGTCTTTTCCAGAGACACCATCGAATATATGCTTATAGAAAGCCAAATTTAATTTAGGGTTGACTCGCCAATCACTTCCATAGTATTTGTTTAGCAAAAATTGTAAGTTTCTTTCTGGTCTGGTCGGATGTTTGATTTTTCTCTCTTTGTAATTCGTTTGGAGTAGGGAACTCATTCCTGTAGAAGGCTTCACATTGAACAACGATGTTTTCTTTTCTTGTTCATTCCACGTAAATTCTTTAACAATACTTAAATTGTAAATTAGAGCTACCTGGTTGACTGCCCCTTTTGCTGCTTTCCAGTCCAAATTATCACGCTTACTTCCTGGGTGTTTAAATGCTAAAAACTTTGAAGATATTTTCGTATATTCTTCTGGGGTCAGAACAACCTCTTTTATTTTTATTTCCTTTTCTATTAGCCCAATCACCCTGTCGGGGAATATAACTTTGTTCTGTTACAGGGAAAATAATTTCAACGGTTTTAATATTTTGATGAGCAGTCGCAAACCATTACCACTAGTGTGCAGTTTTTATTCTAACACACCCACCCACCAGTAGGAGTCGAACAACTTGAAACGCTTTTAACTTTTTATGGCTTAGAATATCATACACATACAGTGTGACACACTTAAGATGAAGACACGCCTGTATTTTCTTTGTTTTTAGATATAGCGATTCCGTTTTTTGTGCAGATGTAAAACGTCATTAGCCTGTTTGAATAGCCTACCCACTTCATATTTCAGATGTCAACCCAGTCTACTATGATTTCAGAAATAGGGCCGGTTCTCTACATTTCTCGATGCGTTGGAGATATCAAAAAAAGTTACCTTAAAAAGTTATTCAGAATTCAATTTTCACTGCAGATACAGAGTTTAAAGTCGAAATTCGAATTTTTACTTTTTTTGTAATATTTTAGTCAGTCCAAATTTTTCATCAGATTTTAACAGGTAGATTGCCATGTAAACAACAAACGTCGTCAATATCAAAAGAAAACAATGGTATGTGATTCATTAAACTCAACTTAAACATAAACTCTAACAAAGGTACAATTAAGTTGAATATAAAATGTAGTCTGTATCAACTAGCCCACCTTCAAGCCTGATGCAATTTTCGATCCGTTTACGATTATTGTTTTAAACTTTTCTTGGTTCTGCTATATTTATTTCGCGGCAAGCCTGCCTTATTTTCTCGCAAAGTTCCTCGCGACTTTGGAGCCTTTCTTTGTACACCTTATTCTTAACAGAACCGCAGAAATAGAAGTCCAGTGGCGTAATGTCAGGAGACCGAGGAGGCCACTGTTCAAAAGGACTATTCCTGCCAATCCATCTTGATGGAAAATGTAGATTTAGCCAATTTCTAACTGAGAGTTGTGCACCGTCTAATTGAAAATACATATCTTGTCGCAGGTCGATACAGTCCCATAATTTATTATTAAAAAAAATGAAGCAATCCATAGTCGTTCAAGGTATCAAATCAAAAAAAAGGACCAATTAGTCTGTCCCCTAAAATTACTCACAGCGTATTGACTTTTTGTGAATACTGGGCTTTACAATTGACAACCCAGTGAGGGTTTTCAGGAGAACAATATCTGTAATTTTGGGCAGATACTATTCCATTGGTAGTGAATGTTGACTCGTCTGTAACTAAAATTTTACTTCAAAATTTTCTAACATTCAGAAAGTTACCTTGGGCCCAAAGGCAATAGTCTAATCGTTTCAGCTCATCACCTTCTCTCAAAGAGTGCAGAAACTTTGGCTTGAAAGTTTTTATTTTATGACGCATAACGCATCTTATAATTTTTTTCTCTACTCACACCCAATGCAACAGGGATTGGCTCGAGTTGAAGCCAAGATTATACTATCATCATTACTTCTTCTATTTCTAGCAGGCGATATATTGTTGACCACACTTCCCGTTTGAGACAATCGTGCATGCAGAGCTTCTGCAGTTCCGTGCCTAATTGGATTTCTCTGTGGATACCTGCGATTAAATTCATCAGCAACTTCTCTGCTGTTTCGAACACCATCACCAAACAATCTTATTAATTCAGTTTTTCTCTTACACTGAGACGTTCAACAGGCAATTTGCTGACAGACTCACAGTTAATGTCAACTTGACATTTATTTCAATATTTTACAAGGTGCTAATTTGTTTCTATGGCAATCTACCTGTTAAAATCTGATGAAAAATTTGGACTCTGTCTACAAATTAACAAAAATGTAGAGCGTCGAATTTTGAGTTGAAACTCTATATCTGCAGTTAAAATTGATTTATAAATAACTTTTTAAAGTAACTTTTTTTAATATCTCTGAAGCATCGCGAAATATAGAGAACCGGCCCTATTCCTGAAATCATAGTAGGCTGGGTTTCTGAAATTTGAAGTGAGTAGGCAATGCAAACAGGCTAATGACGTTTTACATCTGTACAAAAAAATGAAATCGCTATCTCTACAAATAAAGAAAATACAGCCGTGTCTTCATCTTAAGTGTGTCACACTGTAAGAGGCAATTTCATTTGATCCGTTCGAATATTCATTTTCAGTTCAGCAATACGACGTGACCTTTTCAGGATTAATCGCTTCTTTGGAGTAGCCTTCGAGAACCGTAAAATTATAAATGTAGAATTCGCGAACATAATAGGCAACTTGGTCAGGCAGTTTAGGAAAGCATTGGTTTTTTTTTGGTAGTCGAAATATAGACTCAGTAAAGACTCATAATGTTCCCGTAATAAGTCGTAAAACGCTTAAGGTCTTAGTTAATGGATACGTTTCTGAGCCATAAAATCATAGTTTGCTCTTTCCCGAGAAGCAGCTCTAAGTCAAAGCACGTGGACCAAACATCCTGTGGGAGGTGTTCTGAACACAAAATTATAATTGGTAAAGTAGCTTTCTTTTACTGAAATAGGCTAATCATAGAGTCTCTACAATTTTTTCATAACCAATTCAGAAGGAAGATATTTCCGTGCTGTGCGCGACCGACAGTAGTGAGTTTCTACACGCTTCAGTTTGTGAAAAAAGGCCATTGTGCTTCGTTTTTTTTTTTTCTTCGTGGTTCTTCTGTCGCCACCCCTTCTTTCTGTTGGCGTTTCTCCATGAAGATGAATTTTTTTAGTTATTTTCCTTTATCTGAAACTGGATACACCAAGGACCCCAACAAAAGTCTCGAAACAAACGGGCACCATTTCATTCTTTGAGTTTGTAATAAAATACTTGGTTGGGTTCTCCAAATTATACCTATTAGTAATCTTCAGTAAAAACTTATCTTAAACAACTGTATCCTTTCTGGAATAAAATCTGGTGTGAAAAAAAAAATCAGCTCTCGCATATTCATGGAACTGAACCTTAATTTACCTTCTCTATGTTTGCATTGAGGAGGAGCGGGTAGGTCTTTTGAAGCATATCTAAAACAAACAAAGCTTATTGCAGTCAGATGATACAAAAATATATAGGGAATAACAGAAATATTATTATTATTCTTGACCCTCTCAGGTTTTCAATTCGAGAAATCTTTCATTACTTTTTTTGTCTTTCACCATCTCTGCATAGTTAGAGAAATGTACGCAATTTAGGCAAAAATTCTGCCTAAACATAATTGCAAACGCGGTTCAATATTTTGAATTTCGGACTTTTGAAAATAACTTTAATTCCTTTTAAAACTTCAAATAAACACTGCACATTCACTAAAATACAACAACAATCCAATCGCCGCCTATCACACAGAGCCGTCGAACACCTTACAGACACTACACAGAGGTGAATGTTTAATCTTCCTATTGGTCAGAATGGAGATTGTAAGTTATGTAACTAAGCAGGCTGTGAAGATTGTGACTTTTGCAACCAACCACATATTTTATTTGGGATTTACTACGTGAAAGTGAATTTGAAACTGAAAAACGTTTTTGTTTGATAGGCCTTTAAATTCATTTGTTAACCATTTCGCCTTGTTGTATGTATAACCCAGAAAATCGGTGAGAACTATTGTTTTAGCTATGGATTCATCGACATAAAATATAGCGAAATGGGTAACAAACGAATTTAAAGGCTTGCCTATCAAACAGAAAAGTCTTTCAGTTTCAAACTCACTTGAATTTATTAATAAAGTTAAAAATATTAAATTGGTTGAACGTGGATTTTTAATATCGTTTGATGTGACCTTGTTGTTTTCCAGTGTTTCGTAAAAGAAACGCTAACGTATTTAGACGATTTGTTAAAAATTAACAACATGGATAAAGAGGTCTGCAAGGAATATATATTTAACAAATCTTTACATGAATCAGAATATTTTTCGTTTCAATAATGGTTTTTTTAACAAACCCATGGCACAGCAATAGGCAACCCCCTTCCCCAATCATTGCAGACTTTTTCATGAGTAGATTCGGAGAAGACCTAGAAAATGAAAATGACTCATTTCCTAGTGTATGATTTCGTTATGTGGATGATGTTTTTGCAGTGCTTAATACAAATGTATGCAAAGTAGCTTATTTTACTGCCAAATTAAACAGAAAATTTGCGTTTTCTTGTTGTATTTATCATTAAAAATAGAGACACTTTAGAATTTGACATCCACAAAAGGAAACCATTGTAAAAACTATATAGACGTATTCATGAGACGCCCCTGATCTGACGAGTTAGAGGGTGGCAACATAGTGAGCTCGCTTTGTGTAGTTTGTAGTGTCAATAATTTTAGTATTGTTCTTTGTTCTTAAGGCTGAGATATCCTAGACGAAGAAGTATCTCGGACAAAGATAGAAAATATTATCCTGACCAGTGCTGCTCAATGTCTTGTACTAAATATTTCCTTGAAAACTGTATGATTCTATCTAAAGTCTTACTAAGTTGTGCTACTTCTCAGAAGGTGGCGTCTTTTTCAGCTTTTGTATTTGTAGAAAGGTGGTAATAATTTTGCCTTCAAAAAAAGCTACGTTGCCGGTTGTCTACTCTTTTGTTTACAGGTCACCCGAAGACGTGACGTTGACAAAATCGAATAGACATATATTAGAACGTGACGTCAACGCGAATATTAAATTGTCTCTTTCCCATCTAAATTAAGTTAGGGTAGTAGTAGTGTGTATATATTTGTTATTGATAATTGTTAATATATTGTATTGTAGTGTATATTGACAACCACTACTTCGAGTGGCATCTCGATTGACTCATACTCATATTTCCACAAAAAACAGCTAGTTTGAATTTTCTGGTTCATAGATTAATACAATTTCCCTTAAATAAAGAAAGACACAACAGAGAATTTGAATATATTAAAAATGTAGCTAAGTATAATGGTTACTCTGTCTGCTTAGTCAAAAATTAATCAATAAACATAAAACAAAGAAAAGTTTAGCGGAAACTACGACCATAGTATAATCTTATTTATGGTGTGCTACGACTTTCAGAAAAGATAAACTAGACAAAACCGTTCTGTATTAATAGCATTTTAGAGAAAGCCAATTTACAGCTAACATTTTCTACAAAAAATACATTAAAAAATTTGCTAGGTAACCCAAAGGATAAAGATAAAACCACAGAAGTGTCGGGAATTTATGAAATAATGTGTAAGGATTGTGAACCTAAATATACTGAGAAAACTAAAAAAACTATTGAAACTAGATTTAAAGAACATTTAGCGCAAATAAGATACGGCACTATTGATAAGTCATGTATTCCTCAGCATATTTGGGATAATAATCATAATGTGGATAAAGAAACTCTAAAGTTAATAAAAAGTGTCAGACAGTCGCGTCAGTTAGATGCTTACGAAAGTATATATATATATATATATATATATATATATATATATATATATATATATATATATATATATATATATATATATATATCGTTAGAAATTTGAACAAAAATGTTTCGATGAACAGTCCGGTTCTATGTAGTCTATTGTTCGAACTGTTGTCTTAATAATCAGTGTGTCCTTCTTAGAAGGAATATTTGATAACGCCAGATAGTATTACAGACGCAGGTATACAGTTTTGATTACAGCGGCGTAAGACTCAGCAGTGGGGGGTCTGTCTATATATCTTTGTAGAGGATGCTGTTTTCAACTGCTTGGCAACTAACATATAAATAGTAGTTATAGTCTTTATTCGCTTAGTTTGTTCATCTCTCTGATTACGCTAACTTTGTTAGCAAAACGATCGTAAGGTCTAAAAATCGGATTGTGATGAATTGGGTTCTCCAAATTATACTTATCTTATAAGGTTATCGGACAAAGAAATGTTTGCTGATAGTGTAGAAACCTAGGTGATCAATGTGCCTTGTTTGCTTCTATTAAAACTGGGTTGCTAAATATGAAAGTGGCTGATGAAATATCAAAGACGAGCACCGCTCTGGAAGTCTAATTTTTGTGACCACTTATGATACATTGCTGCCATCCATAAAATGGTCTTTAAAGAGCGACGACATGGGCTGATAGGTATTATAGTTGTACATTTTCAATGAACGTGTATTGGTCATTTTTTACTATGACTGGACAACTGGAACGTTTTTAGATAAATTGATTTGTAAATGCTTAAACACTAAACAAAAGCACACTTGTTTTACAATGCCAAAGGAAATATGTCACCGTTTTGAAGCGATTCCTTTAACTTTTTTGACCACTTTGTCACTATGAAATAATGAGTATATCACTATACTGCACTGTTAAGGATAAACGTCGTATATACACATTTATAAGTTTTGAGTTATTGAAGAAATACTGATTATAATTGTGCCATCTTAATTATTTTTGTTTTTCTTGGTAAAGATATTGAACTGCATACATTTTCGGTTGCTGAATTTTATTATACATTTATTTTTTACATTTTCAGATTTTGAAAGAGTTTTTTGTTAGTTACGACACATTCGCCTAACAAATATTTATAGAAATATTATTATCTATTAGTGTCGTATTCAGAAATAAATAAGTATTAAGAAATAATAGTCATAATAAATAAAGTCATATTTCTGTGTATATTTCTAATATAACAGATGTCATATAAGTACATGAAATATGAAATAGTTGTGTATTACATAAGTATAAAATAACTGCTAACTCTACTTAAGAAAACTTAAAACAACGTAAATGAGTTTCAATATATTTTTGTCTAAAATTTGTTAACAAAATAATTTAAATAGGTAAACAAAGTAGACTTTTTAAATTTATTCATCGTCTGCAACAGGTTGTGTTGATATGGGTAATTTTTTCCAAAAATTTAGTCTGTTATTAGGAATATTTCCACTAAGTTTGGTTGATAAAGTATTCTTTTTTCCTTGACTTACACCATGACATTCTGCCTTACAGTTTGGCTTCGAAATTTTACCTGACTTGATATGACCTGACCTGTGCTTGCAGAAAGTTTAATTCTGTTATAGCATCGTCTTGATTAAATTTGAGGTTGTAGGACAAAGTATGCTTTCCACGATTGAATATCACCTGCAACATATTGATTAAATATGGTCTTGGATTCGTTTTTCTTAATTTATATTGCGAGGTCTTATCTTCTTACTCAAAAAATTGATAAAGATTCATTTCTATCAATGTAACTCTAGACGAGTTTGCTCTTGGCACCGCTTCTTTGAAATCTTCAAAATCAAACATTTTCTTCATCCGCCTCAGGGACTGTTCTACCTGGTGATGAAATGCATCAGCCGACATAAATGTATGTCCGAAGTATTTGTGAGTAAAAAAAAATTAATGCAACTTCTTCTGTATTTACTATATACACACAAAAACTGAAAAGGGTCCAGTTTTGGTTTTGGGCGAAACAATTGTCAAGCCGCAAAACAATATGTTAAGCATCTCTCTTATCTAACAGAAATGCATAGAAGGCACTAATGATATCTTCTTTGTTGCGTCCCGATAACGCCTCATGCCAAATTACTGATGTGGGATTTTTTTTTGCTTTTTGCCTATCGGTACAATGCTTTCATTAAAGGCTATTATTCGTGATACAAAAATCACCTCCTTAAACATTTCACAACGAGGTAGCATATTTACCTAAAAAGAAATAAAAATTACTAAGTGAAATAAAGATAGTAGGTACTGAAGCTTTACCTTTTGAAGGTCCGCAGAAAATGTTAAAGTATTAGGATCACTACCTTCAGCATCAATTTGATATTGCTCTCTCGCAGATGTTACTTTTTCAATGTGTTTATTCCATATACAACACTCTTCACAATTATTTTTTAAATTATCAGGATCATGGTTGGTGTTACTTTTATGCTTTTTTGACGTCTCACACGTAAAGCACTTCTCATGCCCAAGGACTGCAAATGAAATATTCATTTGGCTGACGACCTCTATATAGATAATAGGAAAATTGTATAGTCGAATGTTTTTCCTTGAACTCGTTAAACATCATCACAATCGTGATATCACTCGGGAGATATCTCCTATTGGGAGCATGCGCTCTCCGGTAATGGGAAATGGTTGGATTGAATGTTTCTATATGCTGTCTAATAACATGAAGATCTATTTTATTTGAAGGGGTGCAGCTACCTTGTCGAGGTTTTTTAACTAATATTTGTGAATTGTCTGTCTTTGTGAGTGCACTGTGGATAATTCTATCATTGTTGAGTGGATACGCAAGAGTGGCTAAAAAAATATTTTACATACTTCGTGAATGTTGCCTTTGTCGTCCTTCAGCCTGTATTTATTAGTCATAGATCGTCGTGAATTTAGAGCTCTTTGTATTAGTGGAGTCTGTCATATTTAATATAAAATTTTTCTTTTCAGAATCCGTCATGTTCCAAAATTGAAAATTAATATTTGTACGATGATTTTCAGAAATGATTTTGGTGCATTGTTTCTTACATTTGATTCCACATGCTGGTTTAAGGGAATGTTTAATTATTTTCTCCCCTAGTTTTTGTTTTTTCGATCTTCCAATGAAACGGTGAACCTCTTCCATTTTCTAATTGTCCTGTTTTTGTATATATATATATATATATATATATATATATATATATATATATATATATATATATATATATATATATATATATATATTAGCCATTCTGATTTCATATTGCTGAATTGCAGCATCAATCATGTTATTAATCAGTTCAGTAACAAAGTGAGTGTCAGGAAAAGAGCTACTCAGGTGAAAGTTTGCATTGTTTGCTGCTGGACAAATAACTATATTTTCTAGGACATTAATGGAACGCTTCTCAAATTTAATAGTTTCGGTTTCTGTTTCTAAACTTGATGTATCTGATGAAGGCAACTTAGAGTCTGGATCATCATTTTTTAAATTTCTTGCTCGTGTTTTGTATGGATAACTTTAAATGTAGCAATTGTATTGGCCAACTCTTTGTTTTTTAAAGCTAGTTGCACCATTCGCGTAGTTCTACTACTAAACTTGGTCGGGTCGATTATCTAAAATGTAGAACAGTTATTAAAATAAAATAAAATCTTAAATTTAAATTTTTAAAATAAAAAAATTAAAATTTTTAATTTTATTTAAATAAAATGTAGAACATTTATTTATAAAAGATGTTCGTATAAGATTTACGACCCTTAGAGACCATACCCTTTAGATGACATGAAAAGTTAGAAACTAAAGAAATTGTGTGACACCCTGTAAGTAGATCTAAAACTAGAAAAAAATAGTAAAGAATAAATATGCGCTTACCTCAAGTCATTCTAAAGATATACCCTCTAATTGGAGGGTAGTAATCTTAATCCAACACGGCGTGTGCAAACAAAATCACCATGTATATTTTAAAATCAATTAAACTACATTGGTAAACTCGGCTGAGCCAATTCAACAAAATTCGAACTTCTTTTGTGGAATTTATATAATAAATAAGTTACAAAATGTTTTTCTAACACTTAAGTAGTTGTAAATAATACTAACCTTGAGTAAAAACACTAAATAACCGCAGTAACTAACTTTTAAACAATATAAATCAGCGATGAGCGCCAAGAACCACGCCTTGATAATTTTTAGGTTAGGTTATTCACTTTTGTGGCTCACACGTTAAAAAGCGCGCCATAGACATTGTTAAGTAGATTTGTCGTATTTACTTCTATGTTAATAATTTATGTCGTATGTACAAAGTGTTAAGGGAATTTGTCATATCTACGTGTGGATACGACACAAAGGCTTAATACGTTGTAGTTTGGACGTTTTGTATTAACAATGTGGCTACAATTGTACTTACGATATCTGAAAAATGTATTCCTATGGTTGTTTCTGCGGTAATTACGACATTTAAGCTTAACAAACAGATGCATAAGCTTAATCTGAAGTGATACGCCAAAAAATCTCAAATTTCATGAAAGTTACAGTTACGACGTTTATCCTTAACAGGGCAGTATAATTCAGAGATTGAACAGTAGGTAATCGAAAGAGTGAAAGGATTCCGGTTCTCCCTGACCCAAAAGTTCGGCGTTCCAAAGTCGACTGGCAAGGTTCTTGCTTTAGTTTTCTGGGCAAAGATGGGATCATTCTGCCAGTTTTTTAGAAGTAATGTAGAACTGAGACTACAGTATACTGTAGTAAGTTACAAATTAAATTACGTAAAAAAAATGTGGAAAAACGCCGTGGGGACGACCTAAAGCTGTGATTTTTTGCAAGACAACGCCCCTGCTCACAAGTTGTTGATTGTATTACAAACAATTTATAAAATTGGTTTTGAGTTGTCTAAACGCCCGCTTCTAACATTTAGCACCACCAGACATGATATATTTACAAAAGTCGAAAAACTTTTGAAATATAATCGATTTTCAGTAAATAACAGAGTCGTATATGCCGTCCAGTAGTTGTTTAAAAACCAAGATAATGATTTTTTGGCAACGTATTTAGAATTGTGTTATGAGCGTTTTGCTAAATATGCAAGTGGCTGATGAAATATCAAAGACGAGCACCGCTCTGGAAGACGAATTTTTGTGACCACTTATGATGATACATAGCTGCCATCCATAAAATGGTCTTTAAAGAGCGACGACCTGGGCTGATAGGTATTATATTTGTACATTTTCAATGAACGTGTATTGGTTATTGTTTACTATGACTGGACAACTGGAACGTTTTTGGCTAAATTGGTTTGTAAATGCTTAAACGCTAAACAGAAGCACACTTGTTTTATAATGTCAAAGGAAATGCGTCACCGTTTTGAAGCGATTCCTTTAACTTTTTTGACCACTTTGTCACTATGGAATGATGATTATATCACTATAATTCAGAGACTGAACAGTAGGTGATCGAAAGAGTGAAAGGATTCCGGTTCTTCATGACCCAAAAGTTCTGCGTTCCAACGTCGACTGGCAAGGTTCTTGCTTTAGTTTTCTGGGCAAAGATGGGATCATTGTGCCAGATTTTTAGAAGCAAGGTAGAACTGAGACTACAGTATACTGTAGTAAGTTACAAATTAAATTACGTACGAAAATTGTGGAAAAACGTCGTGGGGACTACCTAAAGCTGTGCTTTTTTGCAAGACAACGCCCCTACTCACAAGTTGTTGATTGTACTACAAACAATTTATAAAATTGGTTTTGAGTTGTCTAAACAACCGCTTTACACATTTAGCACCACCAGGCATGATATATTTACAAAGGTCGGAAAACTTTTGAAATATAAACGATTTTCAGTAAATAACGGAGTCGTATATGCCGTCCAGCAGTTGTTTAAAGACCAAGATAATGATTTTTTGGCAAAGTATTTAGAATTTTGTTATGAGCGTTTTGTTAATTATGTAAGTCTTAGAGGAGAATACGTTAAATAAATAAAATTTAGTTTTAAAAAATTATTGGGTTTTCCATTCTACTTTCCAACGCCTCCTCGTATTTGGGTATTTTACAAAGTGTTTCTATATTATCTTGTTTTACTGGTCGGACGATACGTCAGAGCTTTCAGAATGCTTTGCATAATTGCTTCAATATTCTAATTTAAGTAAACAAAATTGTAACTGCAATAGTGAGTTTTGCTAAATGGAATAATGTTCTTAATTCAACCCTGAAATTTAAAATGAAATTTTGGGTTATGAACTCTTTATTGTTTCAGAGATGGTTTCTTGCAAAATTGTAACAAGGTTATTTTTAGTCAATATTCTAAGAAATGTGAATATTAATACGAAAGTTATACAGAATGAGATTTTCATCACGTCAATATAATATTCTCGTTTGTTGCATAAATGTAAATTCAGTAGCATTTAGCTTGAATGTATTAAACGTAAGAAAAAAGCTGACCGCATATAAAGTTGTTTGTTCTAAAATTTATGGTAGTGAATTTTCATAAGAATATATTATTAAAGTGATTTAGCCTTATAGTAAGACATAAAAATTACTTTATTTAATTAGGAACAGTAAAGAAGAAGGTAAAGAATGGCAAGCAAAAACATTATCTCTAACATAATTATTTATACAGTAAATTGGATATAAAACTCAAACAAAGCAACTGAAAATAGAAAATATACCTACTCAACAAAAAATACACTAGAAAGCTGAACATAAAAAATGCTGTGATTGGTGCATTGAGGGAGACTGTATGCATGCAAAATGGGAAGAGGGATCCCCAGGACGAAAAGGGTTACTGCCCCATCAGTCAAAAATACCACCTTCAAAGCATAACGCACAAGAAAAATTTCTGGGGAGCAACGTCTAAGAAAGTTACGGGACCTGCGGCGAATATGTGCAGAGTAGACAGGGTTTAAAGGAGGTATTCCTGCAAAATTTGAAAAACGCATATTTTGAAAATTTGACTAAGTGTTTTTTAACATTTTGCGCTCACATTTCCTCCCCGCCCAGCACCCCTATTCACTCTTGGTCCCTTAACATTCTTGTGGGTTGTTTTCAACAAATTTGTCTTGTGGCTTCATCCAAGAGTGGTTCTAATCATGTTTCTGAAAAAAATTTAAAAACCCTCCGTGCAGTAAACTGCAAATTTACAAAGTTAAATAGGTTCACTTGCATTTTCGTTTATTTTTTAATTTTATATTAGATATATAAACAGAAGATAAGTATAATTACGGGAGGGTCTTAATTACCATTGTGGCAACGCAAATTTACAAAGAAGAGAAGTTGCTTAGAGCGCGTTAAGATTCATAAACTTGATTTCATCATCATATCACAATAGTATTCTGATCATCAAAAATTACTTCTAACTGTATGCACACAAAAATTAGTAAAACACATTTATAAAATCTAATAAAAAGCAACAGTTTCGTAATTGAAATGTGATGAAACGTCAAACTCGCTATACCGCAGCATAATATCATTATGTTGTGACTATACTCGGCCCATGTCGCATGCGAGTGACAGTGAAAAAATAGGTAGCCGCATTATCATAGTATTTGTATCATGTCCAAAATATAAATTTGTGCAGTTGATCCAATATTCACACAGTGAAATTTCTAGATCAAAAGGAACGTGTAGCTCCCTTAAATATCTCGGAACATTTCATTTTAAACCCATTGTCCTTAGATTAGATAAAAGCTCATAAATTTGTCAACCAGAAGACTAAAGTAGTTCTTCGACCCCGTTCCGTTTAAGTATTTACACAATATTCAAACGATGGTCACCGACTACAACTCACTTCGGACTAGTTCGTTACCTAGGTGTGATATAAATACACAGTGGCGGTTGATTTTAATTTAGAAATTTTCATCCTCTGATGACGCTAACTTGGTTAGTGAAACGATCGTCAGGTCTTTGAAATATGTGTTGTGGTGATTTGGGTTCTCCAAGAGTACTTATCAGTGCTCATCACAGGTTCCAGTTTTCACATAGTACTAAATTTGAGGCTAAATTTACAAGTTCATATTTACAATTGACAATAAATGACATTACCACAGAATGACAAATGACAGCGAAGCTCCAGCAGAAACGCAGTCTAACAGAGTTAAGACTAATTTAGGACTGGAGGGATAAATAAAAAGTCATGCGAAATGGGTATTTCAAAATTTGCATGTATCAAATACAGCTATAGATTACGGTATTTTTTAACTGGTAAAAATAACTATGTGAAAACTGGAACCTGTGATGAGCACTAATAAGTACACTTGGAGAACACCCAAATCACCACAACACATATTTCAGAGACCTTACGATCGTTTCACTAACCAAGTTAGCGTCATCAGAGGATGAAAATTTCTAAATTAAAATCAACCGCCACTGTGTATTTATATCACACCTAGGTAACGAACTAGTCCGAAGTGAGTTGTAGTCGGTGACCATCGTTTGAATATTGTGTAAATACTTAAACGGAACGGGGTCGAAGAACTACTTTAGTCTTCTGGTTGACAAATTTATGAGACAAAGTCAACATCTTCAGAGGAAGAAGATTCTTGTCAATGAAACGATCGTAAGTTTTCTGAAATATGTGTTGTGGTGATTTGGGTGTTCTCCAAGTGTACTTATTGGTGAAAATAATTTTGTAAAATGTTTTCTTTATTATCAGAAGTTTTGAAAATGTAAGATGTTTATACATGAAACGTTTAACTACATCTAATTTACTAAGATCTGGCAGCCCCGGTAAGAAACAGTTACATCTTGACATCTTGCAATGATTGTAAAAGGTAAAGGTAAAGGTAAGATGCTTACTGGCAATTAGGCCATTGCTGACCCTTTTTGCTCATCTAAACTAACCTACCCTCCACCTTGAGCTCGATCTCAACGACGACAGTGATTTTGAAAAATCATCCGCCGCCGGTGAGGATCGAACCGTCGACCCCCGAGTCCGTATTGGAAAGTCTGAATCGACTTTCCCGCACGGCCACGGAGGCGCTTGCAATGATTGTAACTTCCATTGTTTAGATTTTTATCTCCGATTTATTTAAATAGCATAGCAGTACAGGTAACGTCATCTGCCTTTGTCCAACATTGTAGATATTGCATTACACAATTTGAAGTGATTTCGAGGATTATTTTATTATTAATGTTTTCTTTTATCAAAAGACTTGAAAGTTGATACACAATCACGTCTATCTATGTTATTTTAAGTTCTAAATTTTCACTTCAATCAATTAAACAATTTGAATGGTATTGTGTTTTTAAAAATATTTTTTAATTTTTTGTTAAGACAAATTGGGCGTTAGTTTATGATGAACGAACTCATCCAGCCATTAACAGAATTTTTAATAAAATCTTTCTAACTGACCCTGGATATGGGTTCCAGGGGCCCTAATTTGCGCGTATTTTCAGAAATTTTCTGAAAGTCTTACCATCGATACCTACTCTATTAGTGAATTTTCTTACTAAAAAAATCACTAATAATGGACCAGCGTTCGATACAGAAAATAATCTTTTACGTATAAACATGTTAACTTGGACCAGATAGTGAGATTTAGAAGTGTTGTAATATGTAGGGTAAAAGCTGGATTCTGTAAAGGCAGGATATAAAGAAAATATAATCTTTTAAAATGTAAATATAAGGAAAAAGTCTGGACAGAGCGAGTGCGTTATGGTAGCAACTTTTCGTAAAAATATTTGAAATGACGCAAAATAAAATAATTAGTCTTCAAATTATTTTTCAGTACATACTGTAAATTAACATCAACTGAGGTTGTCGCATTGTGTTTGAGGTAGTTGAATGTTTGCATGTTCCGCGCTGTTAAGTTCGGTCCAATGTACCATGTGATGTTGGGCACGTTAAAGATCCCTACCCCCCTTACAGAAAGGAAAGGATTCGGCAAAATTTGAAACTGCTCCCTGGTATCGGTGATTGGCCACAATCGCGGAAATAGGCCGACGTTACAGAAAAAATAATTAGTTTCGGAAATGCAAATTTGTCTGAGAAACTTTTTTCAGAAAAAGCATTTGAATGGGTTATTATGAACAGTTTCAAGCGATTGCTAAAGCAAAAATTATAAATTTGGCAGGTACCTTCCATTTTGTAAATAGCTTAGGTAAGTTCGTCAGCCGGCCCAATCGAACAAGTTTTTCTGGAATTTTTTTCCGGATAATTTTTGTATCTTCGAAAATAAGCAACTTATTTTAGTAACATTCTGAACCAAAGCTGCTTTTATAGACTATTACATACCGCATTTTAATTTTCCAGCAGTATAAAAAATTAAGTTATAGCATATATATTTTTGTTCACGGGTTTTTTATGCAATTATATTATACAGGGTGATTTTTTTAAGTGTTACAAGAGAATATCTCGAAATGGTTTAATTTTTTTTCTGAAATTTTAGTGAAGGAATAGGGAGACGGGGGGACTTATTTAGGCATATTTTTGACATTTACATTCCCTTTCTGTTTACTGTTTATATAAAATTCCAATCTACGTAACAACTAACTTGTGTGCAAAAAAAGATTTGCTCTTTTGCTTACAGAGTTATGATTCATCAAGTTAAAATACAAACAAAATATTAACAATTAAATTTCAACTTATTTATCGTGTGTCATGCGTGAGAAGTTGTACGAAACGGCCCCTTCAAGTTCCAAACACTTTTTCACTCTTTTTATAGATTAATCCTGTACATAGTGTAACACTTCAGGTGACATTAATGAGCAGGCAAAGCGGATTCTGTGTTTCATACCATCTGCAGTGGTAGGTCCCGTCACTATCCCTTTGTCCTTTATAAAACATGAAAAGGAATAATGAAGGGGACTCAAATCCGGGGACGAGGCAAGCCTGTTAACCGAACTTGCTCGACAAATCCACCTGTTTTCAAATATTTTATTCAAATAAGTACATGCCTGTATTGCATAATGGTGGGGAACTCCATGATATTGAAACCCCGTGTCTGGGTTTATGTTTCTTAAAAAAATTGTGTACATCTCTCCAATTAACTGCCCTTCAAAGAAATGCGAACCAATAACTTTCCGATTATACCACACCAACGATTTTTTATTTATTTATTATTTAAACCACAAGGGCTTACAGCCTAAATACTATCGTACCGTGGGTGTCTACAAGGAGGAAAGAGGCAACTTGTTAGTTCTGGACTTGAGGGTATGGAGGTTCGGAGGAGAAGGAAAAACATGTGCCGGCAAGGAGTTCAACAACTTGAAAGTCCTTGGGACAAAAGAGCGGGCATAACAAGATGTTCTATGTCTCATGACCTGGACAGTAAAAGGGTGTATTCGCTCTGTTCCCCTGGTAGATCTGTTGGGGCAGCAGGTGGAGGAACTATGGAAGAAAACTCCTCTGAGCAGTGCCCGTGCAGATATCTATAAAATAGAGAGAGAGAGAGGTCACCAACAGCACGTCGGTGGGCAAGGGATGGCAGCCTTTGGGTAAGGGTAGGGTTACCGATGTATAGCTCTCTTTTGAATGGAGTCCAGAATAGCGAGTGTAGAAGCGGCAGCTGCACCCCAGATGTGGGAGCAGTATTCGAGGTTTGGCCTTATTTGTGAAGTGTATAAGGTATAGAGATTAGCTGGTGAAAAGTATTTGCGAGCCCGGAAGAAGAAACCTAATTTCTTAGCAGCCGCTTCTGCAATTGATGTGACATGTTGGTGCCGATTGAGATTTCGATCCACAGAAATGCCAACAAGAGAAAAGGACGGATTACTTTGAATAACTTGGTTGTTCATTGTGATGGGTCTAGGGCTGGTGTATCTCTTATGAGAAAGAGAGCAAGACTGAGATTTGGTGGGGTTGAATTATACAAGATTTCTACTTTCCCAGTCTAATATTTTTTGGAGATCCACGGATACAGAACCCTCCATGAGTCTGTGATCCTCATCTACTTGGGCTAAAGAGACAGGCTTATAATATTGTATATTTGAGAAGAAAAACTATAAAGTTTTATAAATATTTTTGTAGCTATCTGCCTCTTTGCATGAAGCAAACTTAATCTTCGTCTGTACTGTTTAATTGATTTCCTTAATCACATAACATATTTTGTACATGTGCCTGTTTAAGCGAATTCTCTGGACTCCAGTGGAACCAAAAATTTGTTTAAACACTTAACAGTTTAAAAAGAAGCAAGTTACGTACGAATTTGGTTACAATAACTTGGTAATTTTCGAAGATACAAACATTTTCGAAAATAAAACCTAGTGTTTTCTGGAAAGGGTTCTTCAGATTTAACGAAATTATTTTAGCCCTTTACTTAGGGAACATGCATGCTAACTTTGATAAAAATCGGTGCATTATGTTTAGAGTTATCGAGGTGATTTTTTATTTGGCACACATTTGATTTTTTTAATTTCAAAATCTCCTATGAAAGTTCGCTAAAAATACAGCCCAATGTCCAAATCATCTAATAAAAAATAATAGTGTTTACAACTACAAGATTGATCTTACCCATAAAATTACTTGGATTGTGTTATTAATTATATAAAAAAGATGAACAACATTAATTGAAATAAGAAAACAATAAGCTTTAAAACGGCATAATCATTATTATTGCCTGTCACTTCTCTATCTCATTAGCTGATAATTGCAATAACTTCACGTGCATGGCATAAAATGCATTGATAAGGTTCGATAAATAGTTACTTTCATATTGTGTAACTTATGTAAATCATTTCCTGAGACTTATTCATGAAGCAAGGTCAGGGTAGAATTTCTACATGCTGATTGCAACTTGGTGCTCTCATTGACATAAGTATTTATTCATTAATTTTTTTGCATAGTCCAGTCATTCGCGTTTATTTTAATCGTAAAGTTAATTTGAAGTAGTATATCTATAAATGCACATATATAAAAATAGTACTACTTATTCTATAAACTTTAAATAACAATGAACAGTTTTCCTAAAAATAGAACAAGGCTTTCGCACCAAATTGCTAAATAATTAAGACAAAATTTTCAGGGTAGTGGGGTAAAACTGCTCCCTGGCGTCGGTGATTGGCCATATTCGCGGAAGTAGGCCAACATTAAAGAAATAAAACACACATGCATATTTACAAAAATGCATTAATAAATTATTAGACAATAATTATATTTTGTATCAGACAAATAAGTATGTCGTGTTCGTGGTTGCAGAATATACAATTTTCATTTCTGATCCGACCGAAATAAAACTGCCAAATATTGCTTTAAGATGTCACTCCTAGGATTTGGCCAGAGTATTCCATCTTCTTTCTTATTTCTCCTATCCATACTCTAGCAGCATGGTCAAGGCACCATTTGTTATAATTCGGGCTCAACGCCAAGCCAAACTCATTGTTGTAATTTACAACCTACGGTATAGGTTTTTAGTGAATTTTCTTAAAAAAAATTCACTAATGAGGAGATCCCGACTTTTGAATTTTGAAAAAATTTCTTCAAATGAGCGCTAATTAGGCCCCCCAGAACACATATCCGGGGTCGGTTAAAATTTTTATATGTTTATATATATATATATATATATATTATATATATATATATATATATATATATATATATATATATATATATATATATATATATATATATATATATATATATATATATATGTATCACACCGATAACTCAAAAAATAATGGGCCGATTTTAATTAAATTTGGTGAATAAATTCCTTTTGCAAATGGCTTGGATAAGTTCGTTAGCCAGGAAAATCGGTCCAGGTTTTCCCGGAAAATTTTGTGTTTTCTTTCGAAAAAAAATTATATCTCCGGAATTAACAAAGTAAGGGCAACCAAATTTCATATGCGGATTTATATCATTATAGGCAAGTTACCTACCAAAATTTAGCTCCGCAGGTTAAAGGATAAAAAAGTTACAGGCATTCAAAGAAAAATAAATTTGGATTTTCCTCAAAACGTCAAAATTGCGATTTTAAACGTCAAAATTGGTGAGTACATTCCGTTTGCAAGTCGCTTGGATAATTTTGTTAGCCAGGAAAATCCGCCGAGGTTTTCCCGGAAAAATTTGTGTTTTCATTCGCAAAATATTTATATCTCCAAAATTAACAAAGTAAGGGCAACCAAATTTGGTAACCTGGTTTATATCGTTATGTGCCACCTACCAAAATTTAGCTCTGTAGGTCAAAAGACAAAAAAGTTATGGGCATTTAAAGAAAAATAAATTGGGGGTTTCCTCAAAACGTCAAAGTGACAATTCAAAACGTCAAAATTCGCAACATTTAGGCAAATAACTTGAATCTAATACGATCTATGGAAAGAAAATGTCTCAAGAAGAATGTTTTACATACACCGAACTCTTAGTTTCAACCGTCATTGTCCTTCATTTTACTAAAATATTTCCAGAAAATTCATTTCTAATAAACCCTTTCTCTGATGCTTGGCAGTAGCCTTAGCTATAGAGTTTATTGTTTAATGGTATATAATTTTTGTCGAATTTTCGTAAAAAATCAATAAAGCTCAATATATTCCTTATTATACAAGATATGAAAAAATATTGTATACATTAATTATACGGTGTTTTGAGCTACATCTTAAAAAATTATTGCGACAATCACAGGGTGGCCCATAAGTCGTTGGTGATACAAATAAATTTTTTTTGTCGAAAACGCCTTATTTTTTTGCATTTTCTATCGAAATATAATGCATGTTTGTAAGTTAAGAAATTCTGGAGGCAGCAAGTGCGTTGTGGTTGCGAATTTTGATTAAATGCTTCATATTTGAAAAGCTCAATTTGCTATTAACCTATAAGGTTGACCAAGAAACGGATTTTTTCAGTAACACTTTTGGTTTACTTTTGGAAATTTCTGTACGTTTTCAAACAATCAAGTTATTTTGATGAAACATGGCACATTGTTTTTACTATATATGTTATACTGGTAATCAAATTTGATGCCTGCTTTTTCTATATAGGTTATACTGGTAACCAAAATTGATGTCTGCTTTCTTAAAAAGAAAACACACATATTTGCAATAAAAACATTTTAATGAAAATTCACTACCATAACGCACTTGCTGCGTCCCGAGAATTTTTTTTTCAACAACACACCACGAGGGCTTACAGCCTAAATACTATCGTACCGTGGGTGTCGACAAGGAGTAAAGACACAACTTGTTAATTTTGGACTTGAAGGTTTGGAGGTTCGGAAGAGAAGGAAAAACATGTGCCGGCAAGGAATTCCAAAACTTGGAAGTCCTCGGGACAAAAGAGCGGGCATAACAAGATGTTCTATGTCTGGTGACCTGGGCAGTAAAAGGGTGCATTCGCTCTGTTCCCCTAGTAGATCTGTTGGGGGCAGCAGGTGGAGGAACTATGGAAGAAAGCTCCTCTGAGCACTGCACGTTTAAATATCTATAAAAGAGAGAGAGGTCCCCAACGGCACGTCGGTGGGCAAGGGATGGCAGCCTTTGGGTGAGGGTAGGGTCACCAGTGAGACGTATAGGTCTCTTCTGAATGGAGTCCAGGATAGCGAGTGTAGAAGCGGCAGCAGCACCCCAGATGTGGGTGCAGTATTCGAGGTTTGGTCTTATTTGTGAAGTATATAAAGTATAGAGATTAGCCGGTAAAAAGTATTTGCGAGCCCGGAAGAGGAAACCTAATTTCAGCAGCCGCTTCTGCAATTGATGTGATATGTTGGTGCCAATTGAGGTTTCGATCCACATAGATGCCAACAAGTGAAAAGGACTCATTACTTTGAATAACTTGGTTGTTTATTGTGATGGGCCTAGGGCTGGTGTATCTCTTATGAGAAAGAAAGCAAGACTGTGATTTGATGGGGTTGAATTGTACAAGATTTCTACTTCCCCAGTCTAATATTTTTTGAAGATTCACGGAGATCGAACCCTCCATGAGTCTGCGATCCTCATCTAATTGGGCTAAAGAGACAGGCTTAGAATATTGTATATTTGAGTGGAGGATGCTGTCGTCCGCGTAACTGTGAACTGGGTTGGATGTGCTAGAGAGGAGGTCATTGATGTGGAGAAGAAACAAAGTAGGGGCTAAAGCTGAACCTTGAGGAACTCCTGCATTAATTGGATACAGTTTAGAGAAATGGTCATCCACGACAACAGAAATGCTCCGGTTCGAGAGGAAATTTGCTGTCCACGTACAGAGTTTTGGTGGTAGGCCATAGGCCGGTAGTTTATTAAGTAGCGCTGCGTGCCAGACCTGGTCCAATGCTTTGGATATGTCTAGAGCGATAATCTGGGATTCGCCGTGTAGTTCCATAGACTTGTTCCAAGAATGGGTGACAAAGGAAAGGAGGTCGGCAGTAGATCTGCGCTGACGGAATCCATACTGCCTGTCGTGGATTAGACTGTCTTTCAAGAAATTTAAGTAAATCGGTGTTTATATACTTTTCCATTACTTTAAAAATGACTGAAAGGAGAGAAATAGGCCTGTAGATGCTAGGAAACGCTTTAGATCCTTTCTTGGGGAGGGGTTGTACTCGAACAGTTTTCCAGTTACTAGGGAATATGCCTCTATTGTAAGATGTCTGAAAGAGACGAGTCAGGACAGGAGCAAGTTCTGGTGCGTATTTTTTGAGAACAATTGCTGGGATCTCGTCAAGGCCAGAGGCTTTCCTGGTATTAAGAGAAGACAGCATCTTTCGTACCTTTTTTGTTTTGAAAATGATATCCGTCATTTTATGCGTGACGTTGGGGACTGTTGGTGGTTGAACATTTGGAGGTGGGTTGAGAGTAGAATTGCTGCAAACAACGAGGCAAAAAGCTCAGCCTTGCCCAGGGCGGTAGAAACAATTTAATTCCCTGAGAGAAGACGTGGGAACGTGCTTTTGCAGAAATTATTCCTAATAGATTTAGCAAGAGTCCAGATGGGTTTGCTGCCGCAGGAGTTTGAAAGGACTTTGTTTTTGATGTGGTTATTAAACGAGTTTTTTGCCTCAGAAAGAATGCGGACCTAGCGGTTTCTTGCGTCGTAAAATGCTTAACGGTTTTCTTGACTAGGATTGTGTAGAAGCTTTTTGTGAGCTTTGACTTTTTTAAGTCTGGCCTTGTCACAGGATTTAGAGAACCAGGAATTTAAATGGCTGAAGAGGTTTTCTGTGTAAGTGGAATAAATAATTCCATGCCAGCTTGGATAATTTCGGTGACGTTTTGTGAGATATTAGAGGGGTCAGGATGAGAGAAGCAAACAGACGCCCATGAAAATGAGGAAAAGTAATCCCGCATTTCGTCACAGTTCGCGGAGTTGTAGTGTCAAACGATACGTGGGTGTGATGACTGTGTGACCTCGAGTTGGATTGCGCAGGAAGCACTAACCATGCCGTGGTGGGAGCGACCAACGGGGGCGGTGACTGATGTCTTATAGCATTCAGGTTTTGTAGTAAGAAGAAGATCCAAGGGATTTGAGCTGTGTGTTGGGATGCGAGGAAAGTAAGTAGGTTGCTGAACCATATTGGCTAAAGAATTGCTGACTGAAAAAGCCTCCGTTGCTCTTCCTTGTGGATCGGTTTTTGAAGTTCCCAGCTATTTCTTATTATGGACATTGAAGTCACCAAGAATGACCTCGGAGGAAGGATATTCAGAAATCAGATGGTCGGTTTTTTCAGAAAGGTAGTCAAAGAGCTGGACAAAGTTGTTGTCAGAAGGTGACCGGTAAATGCAACAGAAGAATTTAGTTGCAGCCCTGAGAGAGAGTTTTATCCATAGCATGTCTTTTCTTCCAGCTTCTAAATTGGGGAGTCTGGTGCAGGGTAGATTGCTACGGAGGTACGCGCACACGCCTCCATGCATTATAAAAGAAGTAAGGAGCTCATACCCCCAGAAATTAAGGTGATTAGTGGCTGTTTTGGCACTGATTTGAGTTTTGGTAAGGAAGAGGAGTAGGGGCCTATTAGCCTGGAGGAAATGGTGGACGGAGTTCAGGTTAGAATTTAGGCCACATATATTCGAGAGGGATATTGTAAATCTCGATGCTGGAGCCCCCTGTACACCCCTCTCGCGAAGATCCGAATGGAGGGGTATTTTACCTCCGAAATCTTTTGTACAAGGAGGAGCCATCATCATTTTTGCTAAACTGTTCCCTGGGCTCTGTATTGGAGAAACACCATGTTACGCCACTGCTTTCCTATCTTACCCGCTACTGCTTTTGTTGGTAATCTTCTACCTAATCGCTTTGAAAATGCGCAAGTGGTATTACAGCCGCAGCCATGTAATTTTGACGACACATACACAACCTTCTATCTGACTTAATTCCTTTGGCGAAATTACAGTTTTATTAAGTTGTCGGTACCTTTTATTCTCTAATCTCCCTTGCATCGATAATCTAATCTCCCTAGTATATCTGCATTTATTTTCCGCCCCACTACTGCCAGACAAGCATTAAATATTTACCTTATCAAGTTCCTTTTTTTTCGTTAATTGCTTTAGTTATGTTCTGAAGTATTTCTAAATATCTTTCGAGAATTTATCTATAGGAATTTCCGGAAAATACCGACGTTACCTCAAATTTCTGGTGGAGGAAAACGCCATTAAGCCTATCTTTCGCCGAACATTATTCATTCCTTTACAAGTTCTCAATTCAGTATTTTCAGAGTTCCTTACAAAATCTCACTTGATTCCTCTGAGTTCTTTACAAGTTCCCAATTCAGTACTTTCAGAATTCTTTACAACATCTTAATTCATTCCGTCCCGGTTCCGTCTGAGTTCTCTTTCAGTTCTCACTTCTTTCCAAGTTCCTCCAGTTAAGTTCTTTGCAAGATTTCAATTCATTCTTTCGCAGTTTCTTCTGAGTTATTTTTGAGCTTTTACTTCCCTCCAAGTTTTTCTGGTTAACTTCTTTACAACTTCTCGTTTCGTTCATTCCCAGTTCCATCTGAGTTCTCTCTAAGTTTTCACTTCTTTCCAAGTTCATTCTCAGTTCCTCGTTTAACTCTGTTTATTCTACCAGTTCAACAGTTTGCGTCCAGACTTCAAGCGATTGGTTTTAAGTTTTATTTGAACTGTGCGTACGTGCCTCTATCTTCAAAACACAAGTAGCTAAATACGCAAATACAGAGTTTTGGATATCATACAAAATACAATTCTTTCTTTTAAAACAAATACATGTAAATTTAAGCAAATTCAACACGTAGTTAGTAAACAGATTTGTGAATTTCCTGGGTAACTGCTCAATCAACTGTAAAACCTCAAATTGTAAAAAATTACTTAGGTGTTAAGATTATAAGTAGTGTCAATAAATCATATATAGTGTGATAATAAAGTTGGGAATTGAATTCATAAATGCGTTATTTTTTTTTCAAGAAAAACACTCGGACATGTCAATTTTATCTTTTCAGTTACAAACTTATGCCGTAAAAATTACATTTATGACGTCATTTATTTCTGAATTATGACGTCATCATAAGTTTTTTAAATGATCATAAAAAATTTGTACCTGACACAACTTTTTTGAAAAGATTGCATTACTTACTTAAAAAATTAAAACTCTAATTTAATAATAAATATTTCTCATCGTTTTTATTTAGGACGAGTGTTTTTAGAATTATGATGTTTTTCTTCACTTTCCTAAAGTAACAAACACTTGATTTTGTCATTTTTGTTACGTTGTTATGTAAACATTTGACAGGTAGAACAAAAAGTAAAGTCAAAATCAATTTTTAACAACACTCGCCAGAATTTATTGAATATTTTCTGTTATCAGTATTCAGTTATCGGACTTTTATCGCAGTATGGATTTGGAATTCAGTGAATAAAGACAATAATGCTAAATCGTGACCTAATTTAAATTACTACCTGCCGTTTAGATTAATTCATAGCCTTAGTTTTCGGATTTAACAAAAATGGCACGTTTAATCGAAAGAGGACGAATATGAATAGAGATATTAATGATGATTAGATATGGTGACAGGTTTACAAGTCGTCAAGACGCATACGAGTTGTTTAACCGATAACATCCAGATAGGTGGCGAATTTCAAGATCTATCGTAAGTAAATTGGTTGCCAAATTCATAGAAACGGGAGCCGTAAAATATTTGTCTCGACAAGGTCTACCTCGAGTAAGTGAAGAAGTCAGATTGGATATATTGCTTGAATCTGAAGAAAATCTTTACCATTCTACAACGCAACTAGCCCTAAATAACACCGTGGACCAATCTTTAGTAGTAAAACTCTTCAAAGAAGAGAAGTACCATCCTTACAAAGTTCAATTGTGCAACTGATACACAAGTTAAACGATGATGATTCAGACCGCCATTGACAATTTTGCGAACAACTAATGTTACGCTTGAAGGAAGATACCAATTCTTTTAATAACATTATCTTCTCTGATGAAGCCACTTTTTGCCTGAATGGGACAGTAAATCATTAAAACTCAATATATTGATCACGGAAAAATTCCCATTGGACTCAAGACTCCCACAGCCAACGTCATGGCAAAGTGAATGCATGGATAGAAATAATCGTACGGTGTTTTATAGGGCCTTACTTTTTTCAAGGAAATCGCACAGCAGCGATTGAATTTAGTGCCAGCTCTGGCAGTAGTTTTTCCAAATAATCACGAAGCAGATGTGCTCCATCAAGATATTTGGTTTCAGCAAGACGGGGCCCGCTTACTTTGGTGTAGACGTCCGTCAATATCTAGATGTCATATTTTTTGAAAGATGGATAATGCATCGATGAGGAATTGAGTATCCATCGCGTTTCTCAGACTTGACCTGCTTGGATTTTTTTCTATCGGGTTATTTCAAATCAAAAGTTATTTTCAACAGACCAAGTAATTTAGAGGAACTACAGCAAACAATTCGCGCTAAAATGGAGCAAAATAGTCCTGACATTTTTGAGCGCAGTGTACAAAGTGTTTACACTCGTATCGGTCAATGCCAAATGGTAGGAGGAGAACAATTTTCACAATTGCCCTAAACATTGTTTGTTTTCCGTGGTACAATCATATTTTCCATTTAAGTTACGTTTCAATTTTTTAAAGTAAATAATGCTCTTTTTGCAAACAAATTGTTATGTAAGGTACCAATTTCTTTTCATCGTCATTTAGTAGTAAGCAGGTCTTTGGAAAAGCAGGAAAACAAATGGCTGTCATTTAAAAAACCTACGATTACGTCACCACTTAGAAGTAGGTGATGTCACAAATGTAATTTTTACGACATAAGTTGGCAATTGAAAAAATAAAATTAACATGTCCGACCGTTTTTCTTGAAAAAATTAAATAACGCATTTATGGTTTATGTTTCAAACTTTATCATCACAGTATATATATATATATATATATATATATATATATATATATATATATATATATATATATATATATATATATATAATGTTTCTTTAGAAACAAAATACAATAATACAAAAAGTTGTTCAAAACTGTGTACAAATTCTAAATAAAACAACTTAAGTCAGCGAGACAACATAAACGTTGTCTGTGAGTGACTGACTTTACAATTACCACTGGTAAAAAGGCCAAGTAAATGTCCAGGCCAGGTAAATTCTTTAGTCCAGTAATACACTATAAAAAAACACATTAAACAGATCACTATCAGTAATGCATTACACACAACACAAACTGATCACAGTATTTGGCATACCATATATTATTTAATCATCAACCAGCAAATATTCACACGGTCTTAAATATATTATTAAACACATTTCTGTCAGTTATTTGACCCATTAGGGTGGCTATCTCCAGCTGTAATCAAAGCCAAGCTGATACATCAAGAACTATGGATAAATCAGTCAGGATGGGACGATATATTACCCACTGACATTCATAAAAGATGGAATCAGTACATTCATGAAACCAATAGAGTAAAAGAAATATAAATGCCCAGGTGGGTAAAAGCAACGAAGAGATCAAAAATGTCGCATCTAAAGTCGCGTATGGTGCAGTCATTTACGTCAAAGCGACCAACAAGGCAGGTAAAAGCTACATATCATTACTAACAACCAAATCGAAAGTAGCTCCATTAAAAACAAAAACTACACTTTCAAGGTTAGAACTATGTGCAGCTCACCTATTAGCAAAATTATTGAAAAGAGCAACAGCAGTACTCAAATTGATAATCTTCAAACGCCTGGACTGATTCAATGATTGTAATAGGCTGGTTAAAGAGATATCCAGGAAGATGGAAAACCTTTGTTGAAAACAATGTACCAGACATTCAGCAAGTAATTACCAAAGACAAGTGGTGTCACTTAAAGTCGGAAGAGAACCCAGCATATGCTATATCCAGAGGCACAGACCCAGGGAATTAAAAAAAATTATCACTATGGTGGCAAGGGCCAATATGGCTGCCAGGTCCAGACTACCCAATTAGAATAGAGAAGTCACACGAAATATTAGAAGAAGGAAAAAAGCCGAAGTTGATGGTTTGTCTTAATATACAAACAAATGCAATGGATCTGAGTCAAAGATTCTCATCATTTACGAGAATGATCGGTATTATAGCATATTGCAAGAGATTTATCCATAATGCAAAAGAAGATAACAACATAGGCGGATATCCCAATACGAAAGAGACTAATAAAGCCGAAAACAGCATTATAGGTATTTACCTATTTATTTATTTATTTATTTATTGCAAACACAAAAAACAGCTTATCAACGTTGAAATTTAAAATTAAAATATTCGTCCACAGAATAAAAAGAATGCTCTCTAAGAACGATTTTAAAGTAAGCTTAAATTGCCTGAGGCTGTTCAAATTTTTGACGCTGTCAGGCAACTGATTATATAAGCGTATTGCAGTGTTGCGAGGTGCCCGATTGATCTGTTCGATCCTATAAGGGGGAACATACAAATCTTTAACCTGTCTTGATTTTATACACTGTATTATGTGATGCTTGGTGGGCCAGTTTGGCTGATTAGTTTAAAAAATATTCCATAATAAATAGTTAGTACTATACCAATCTAATCATTGACTTGCGTAAAGCCATAAATGAATTAATATCAGGGAGTGCTGGGAAAAAGGGTACTTTTTACCAAGTTACAAGTCATTTATCTCAATGTTTGCCATCAACAACGCCTGGATTGATCTACTAGAGCATCCATCTTCTTCGCCAGACCTGGCGTCAAGCAACTACAGGCCACAACTCAGAGCTAATCTAAGAGGCTTTTTTTTTAACAGATGACAATGAAGTGGAAATTGCTGTTAATGGGTGATTTTATTTTAAAACCGTAAAAGTGCTAGAGCATTATTTGGAAAAGTGTGTTAGATTTAAGAGGGATTATGTTGAAAATAAAAACAAGTAATTTTTTCTAGGCTTCCATAGGTCATCATATATGCAGTTTTTTAAAAGTCTACTCTTATTTTTGAATTGCGTTCAAAACTTGGCGAATGTAGTTTACAAGTTTTCTACCAACAGAAACATACTTATTCGTTTTAAAAGTTTCTGGCAATATTGTAAGCCAAAAAGATATTATGAGTGCAATTAAGTGTGGTGGAAGGTTGGTATTTCAGCAATATGAGGTAAGATTAATTTCTTAAGTTAGCCGCTGGTGTTTTTACAACTAGCAGTTCTTCAACAGTATGTTCTGTATTTCAAAATATTTGTTTTGAGATAACAACTAACCGCAAAGCAACATACTGATTTGACTAATGATACTGATGGTAGAATATTTCAAATAATTAATTATGAGCCAGTCATGTCTCTTATAAATAAGTCATTCTGGGTAGGTGTTTGTTCGTCAGCCTTGAAGGAATATATAAATCGTTAGTCTGTTCAAGAACAAGGGAAAGCAACAGGGTTTCAACAACTATATTTATATCACTTTTTATTCGATATCTTAGCTAAAAGTATTGAAATCACTTATTATAACAGACTTAACAGTTTTATTTACAATTTTAGCTTGGTGGGTTTTTCGCCGCACGAGTTTATATGGAGAAACTTTACAGTTTGTTCCCACTAAATTAAAAAGGCTTATGTATAATGTCCCTATGGCTCCCATCCTCCGTCCACCAATAAAATGAATATGCCGCTGCCTTATTTTGTAATTTAAGTAAATGATTTAACAGTTTCAATTAATTAATTGTTTTTGCCCTTATTTGGTGAAACTGTTTCGTACTAACGAACACATAGAGCCTTTTATCTGTAAAGTTTATATGGCGTAAGCAAATCAACACGGAAATTTTAAAAATAATTTTACTATGTAGTAAAGGTTTTCCTTTAACTTTTGATACATTTATTTAGTTTTGTTTTCTAACGCCATTATACCAGCTCGGTCATATTGAATTTGGTACGCGAATCCGAGTTCCTTGTTGGCTCTTATGCCGGGGAGCGTTGGAATTACGGTGATATCATATTTATTTATTATTCATTTATTAGAACTGCTCCATAGACCTCTACAAGATATCGGAAATTGTCAAAATACAAAAAAGCAGCCAAAACAACAGAAGACTTACTATGCGATTTATTTATTTATTTATTAAAACTGCTCCATAGATCTCTACAAGATATCGGAAATAGTCAAAACACAAAAACAGCTTATCAACGCTGAAATTTAAAATTAAAATATTCGTCCACAGAATAAAAAGAATGCTCTCTAAAAAATGATTTTAAAGCACACTTAAATTGCCCGAGGCTATTTTTGACACTGTCAGGTAAATGATTATATAAGCGTATTGCAGTGTTGCGAGGTGCCCGAATAATCTGTTCGATCCTATAAGGGGAAACATACAAATCTTTAGCCTGTCTTGTTTCATACGTTGTAATATTACCGCAGGTACTAAACATTTCAATATTTTTTCTGACATAACAAAGCGCCTCAAGCATATATAAGCACGTCACTGTTAAAATGTCATACACTATAAATAATGGTCTACAAGATGTGGAAGACGGCAGGCGAAACATGGTGCGGACAATTCTCTTCTGCATCAATAGAACCCCCCCCAGATGCACACAGCCGCCCCAACACAGCAAACCATATGCCAGGAGACAGTTAACACTACCATAGTAGCATGACAACAACGCCTGAGTACTCAAGGAATCCCTCAGCTGCAGCAACGCGTAATTCCTAGATGCAAGAGAGGCCACCACATTGTCAGCATGGACGTCCCATGATAAGTTGGAATCCAGATGGATCCCCAAAAACTTTACAGACGTGCCCTGTCTTATTGATCCGTTATCAGATCTCACATATAGGCTCAGATTCGGATGCACCCCCAACGGAGAAAAAAGAAGCATTTCAGTCTTCCGCGTGTTAAGAACCAGACCATTTCGCGAACAGCAGGCTGACACTTGAGACACACACACATTAGCTGCAGCACCAAGCTCTTCAAAACTTTCCCATGATATTGCAGCAGTGGTGTCATCTGCGCACAAAGTTAAGTGGTATTGCTGGAGATCATAAACAATATCGTTAAGGAAATTTGTAAACAAAACAGGGCCCAATATGCTGCCCTGCGGCACGCCGCTCGACACGGCTGAAAATCCAGACATATAGTTATTACCTGCCTGTCGTATCCTGACAGCCTGACTTCTCCCAGACAGGTAGCTTTTTAGCCACAAATATGCATTTCCTCTTATGCCATAATGCTCCAATTTTTGCAATAAAAGGGAATGGTTGGCCGCATCAAACGCTTTCGAAATGTTGAAGTACAGCCCGGCGGACTTGAACCCACTATTTATGTAATCCAAGACTGCCAGGTAAATGCTAAGCACAGCATCCTGAGTTGACATCTGCACACGAAAGCCAAATTGGCATGGAGACAGCAAATTGAATCTCTCCAAAAAGGACCTAAGTCTTAGCAGAAATGCCTTCTCCAAGATCTTAGAAAAAACCGAAAGCAGCGCAATCGCCCTGTAGTTTTACAAAAGACGTAGATCTCTCTTCTTAAAGAGAGAGACGACAATGGCCGACTTCTGGCGCTCAAGAAAACAAGCGATTTAAAACGACACATTTATAAGGTAAGTTAGTGGAGCCACCACAAGATGAGCACCCCCGCCAAGAAGACTACATGGTATTTCATCTATTCCTGATGAATTTTTAATTGAAACTAATTTTATGATCTCTAATACATCGTCCTCTGAGACAGGATATAAAAACATAGAATAGGGATTAGAGCTATTTTTTAATGCACAATTAATGTCACAGTTTTTTGTCAGATACTTAACAGAGTCGACAAAGTGCGAATTGAAACTGTCAGCAATCATATTAGGATCTGTCATAACGACTCCGTCACCCGACAGAATACTCATATTTCTTAAATTAAAAAATAATTAAATAAAAAAAAACAGTTATTTGGGAGAAACACTTCAAAAAATATTCGACATTACACAACTTTGTGACGTTATATGACAGAAACGACTGAACTTGGATGAAGCAGCTTACCTCGTTGCATTCTGGATTTAGTTGTGTATCGTTTCGGCACACCATTTAGATCCTGTTTCATTTGAAATCATCATGGCGGGCTATGAATTTTCCAAAGAGTAATGCGCGACCCTTTCGCTGGTGACGAGTTTGAATTCCTCTCTGCTCTTACGCCTAGTTGTGCTAGAAATACGTTGATATCTTGAATAGTTACCGAGGTATTTCATTGACACAGCTGGAAAAATGCCACCGTACATATTTCAAGTTTATTTAAAATGGTCCGTGACAAGTCAGTAACAAGATATATTCGCGAATATATTGCTTCTCAGTCAGAATCTGAAAAATTTGCTACAGAATTGTACAATACAACCACTTCTACAGTTGAAAAACCTTACTTTGGAAAAAAAATCAAGCATAATGGACATAAATAAAAGAGCTTTAAGAGTGATAATAAAGCAACATAGCGGTTCTAATTTACATCTAGGCTTACACACATGGTCCCTATATTAGGGGAAAAATGGGTCAAGGCTAACAATTTACAAAATTGTTAAGTGGTTGTACACAGTGTCTATTTTCTAACATTTTGTGTTATTTGGAGCTGTCGTGACAACATACTACCTGGTGGGTCTTACATCTCACTATGTCATGTAAGGTTGACTAACGTAGCCGTATTACTTTATAGGTGTTTTCTCGCTGCAATTAGTATGCCGTACTCACGAGCTCTAATTAGAGCGAAACCGGTCTACGGTTCTAATTGTGGTGAGAATACATCTAGCCTTACATACATTGTCCATATATTAGGGAATAAATGGACCAGGGCTGACAATTTACAAAACTGTTTGCTTGTTAGTTGGTTGTACACAGTCTCTATTTTATAACATTTTATGTTATTTGGAGCCGTCGTGACAACACACTACTTGGTTCCGCAACGAGATGGCGACTCCTGTCTTATATTTCACTATGTTAAGTAAAGTCATTTTCGGCTTATCTCTATAAATGTGTATCAGTGCGTTGGGTGACCTTGTAATCATAGATAATTCAGCTTAAACTGTATTTTGCAAGATGGCGACTGTGTCGTACATCTCACAATGTTCTGTATTTTGTATTCCAAAATATGGAAACTTATCCCAAACTCCCTTAATACCTTTCACTTCGAAACGTTACACAGTCTCGGATAGACATAATTAAATATTTAATGGAAAGGCTTCTTTCCAGATAACAAAACTGTTATTAAATTCCCTAAGCGTTTCGGTAAGTAGCCATCTTCAGGGGTAAATCTAAAAACACAATAAAAAGGTCTGTCACAATTGCCTACTAGAAAACAATGTTTTCTGACAGACCTTTTTATTGTGTTTTTAGATTTACCCCTGAAGATGGCTACTTAGTTAGCCGAAACGCGTAGGGAATGAATTTTTTTTATTGTCTGGAAAGAAGCCTTTTCATTAAATGTTTAATTCCCTTGATACCGTTTAATGTTTGTTGTAATTGTTTTGTTTCTTTAACGTCGGCCGATTTCCCCGACTATGGCCAATCACCAACGCCAGGGAGCAGTTTCACCTCACCATCCTGGAAATTTGTCCGAACCCCTGCCTTTCTGTAAGGAGGATAGGGATCATTAACGTGCCCAACATCGCATGGACCCTGGACGCCCCCTCTGAAGGGCGGAACGTGCAGACATTCAACTTGCTCAAATACAATGCCAGAACATCGGTTGATGTTAATGTTATAGTTTGTACTAAAAAAAGTCAAAGGAGAACCCTGGGATCGAACCCAGTACCCTTCGGTTCAGAGGCACACGTTCTTACCCCTGAACCACCGAGGCTCTATTTCGTTGTAATTAGTGAATTTTCGTAGAAAAAATTCACTAATGGGGAGATCCCGACTTTTGAATTTTGAAAAAATTTTTGCAAATGAGCGCGAACTAGGACCCCTAGAACCCATATCCGGGGTCAGTTTCAATTTTTATATGTTTATATATATATATATATTATATATATATATATATATATATATATATATATATATATATATATATATATATATATATATATATATATATATATATATATATATATATGTATCACACCGATAACTCAAAAAATAATGGGCCGATTTTGATCAAATTTGTCATGTACGTTTCTTTTGTAAATGGCTTGGATAAGTTCGTTAGTCAAGAAAATCGGACGAGGTTTTCCTGGAAAATTTTGAGTTTTCATTCGAAAAAAATTCTTATCTCAAAAAGTAATAAGCCGATTTTAATAAAATTTCGCGTGTACCTTCCTTTTGTAAATGGCTTTGACAAGTTTGTTAGTCAGGAAAATCGGACGAGGTTTTCCGGGAAAATTTTGAGTTTTGATTCAAAAAAAAATTTTATCTCAAAGAATAATAAGCCGATTTTAATAAAATTTGGCATGTACCTTCCTTTTGTAAATGGCTTTGATAAGTTCGTTAATCAGAAAAATCGGACGAGGTTTTCTAAAAAAATTTTGAGTTTTCATTTGAAAAAAATTTTTATCTTAAAAAATAAAAAATCTATGATAACCAAATTTGGTAGGTAGGTTTACGATATAAAAAGTAAACTATACACCAAAATTTAGATTTCTATGTTACAAGAAAAAAAAGTTATAATAAAATATTTTGCGCCAGATCATTTCTATGAAAATTCACTACCATAACGCACTTGCTGCGTCCCGAGATTTTTTATTAATTGATTGTTGATTCAATATAAAACAATACTTTGCTTGTGTAAATTAGGATATCTTTCTGTTGCCAAATAACATTTTACTGATTGAGCCAAATTCAATGAAACACCGTTTGTATATTAATCCTCTTCCTTGCACCTACATCATCCCTCTTATAAAGCCCTTAAGAAAAATATATTGGGGTGAAATTAGGTGGCTAGGCAGCCCACTAAATGGATTCGCTTGTTTCTGTTCATTAATAATCGAACATTTTGCTCAACATGTCAACAGCTTCAGAATAATTATAAGAAGTTGCCGGATTCTGGCGAAGGTAGACACGGCAATCAAGAAATCGAATGTTGGCTAAGAAACCATCAATAATTAGTGCAAATAATTGAATACAGGTACTACTCTTGATTTAAGTGCCATAAACTAAAACAGATAAACTGAAACAGAGTAAACAATTTGAACATTTGAAATTCTTGCAAAGGAGGAAAGTGAAAAAGTATGACTTAATTAGTTAATGTTTGCGGAAACAAAAATGTTTAAATGAAAAATGTGAAACAAGGGCTGTAACGGCAAACTACCTGCTTTTTACTAATCAGTGGAAATCATTATGATCTCCTCAATTAAGCAGCGGCAGCCGAGACAAAGCTCGAACATAGAGACATCCTAGGGTGGTTCATGTGGTATATGTTACCAAATACTATATAATGACATTACGGGACACTCCTATGCTTTAACATTGATGATTTTTGTGACAAGTACACTAGCGCCACCACGCGTGAAGTACTGAAAACTGACCGGGTAATTTAAATTGTATATTTACCTGCATATTCTTAATATAGACAATTGGTTTATTATAGATGAATTAAAGAACTTGTACATGACAAAACAGTGAACATTTTCTGATTATATAGTTACAAATAGAATTTGTATCAACAGTCAGCTTGAAACCTAAATGAATTCAGCATGAATAATTCTGCAAATTTCTCTTACCCATAATCTTATTTCATCATAATTTAATGTACCAGCTTGAAACCGTCGTCAAACTACTATTTCAAGGGTACCTATGTATAGAAATATACTGAAAGCTGTTTCTGAGGATATTAAGTTACAATCTGTACTTACCTATAAATAATTGTTCTAGGTATAAATGGTAGCACAGTACTCAATTTGCTATATCTCTACATGAAAACTGTCTTATTAATCTAATATTTTAAAATATGTAACTGATATACTTAGTACATAATTAAGAAATTGTGCAGATGAAAGGTGAGACTAACTCTTACCTCCATGAATAAATCTATTATAGGGCTGAATCTGGTATTTCTACTTGTCTCTTTAAAAACTTGTCTTGGGAAGATAATTAAAAGCCTTTACCAAGTAAAATTATTTTAAATGTGAAAAAATGTGACAATTTATGCCATATAGAAAAACAGTTTTCTTATATCATTTATTATTAATGCAAAACTTTTTTTGCCTTCATATTTCTTTTTGATGCACTGGAAGACAAGTTATGATTGAAGACTTTCAACCATCCGTTTACGAAGTTTATCTACATTAGCTACATGATGGTAAATATTACACTAAAATTATCTTCTACGAACTGTACATATTGGCATAAAAGTGATTCTGAATTTGTCTTCTGCTTCAAATCATATTCACGTTTCGCCAACCTTTGGAAACCTATGAAATGTCTTTGATAGATTTAGCACGTTATAGTTCGAACAATTATAGATTGGACACACCCAACCACTAACATTCATTGTTAAAAACACAGCTCAAACTCAATTATACACAGTTAAACACCAGCAATTGCTAGTGTTACACGTTCTCGAACGACGTAACATCAGTACTATCCGCTAGGGGTGCTGATATTCTTGTAACACGAAATCAGCCGGCGTGTCCTGTATTGTCATTATATAGTATTTGTTGTTACTCTCAGCTTTATTTAAGTTCTAAGGACTGGTATCAGGCGTCAGGGATCCGCGGTGGCATCAGTGCTCAAGAGGGTAATTATCATGACCCAGTCACCTAACAATATTGTCGCAACAAACACATCTGTCACTCCAAGGTACCAGTCAATTAATCAAGAGTGCATAACACAATAATGAACAACATGAAGGGTTGTGAGTACTATTCTGCTCCAGTAATTATCAAAATATGGTCTCAATAAAAGTCAACGGTACTCAAATATGGGACAGTAAGGCAGGCGAAGAATAGCACACGTCCTAAAGTTTGAGCTACATAATAACAGTTGTCAAACAAAGCAGGCATGCATATAAGATCAAACTATGCCGCATAATTATCAAATGGGAACGTAAATGACGCCAATCTGTGATATTTCAGGTTATTTACTATACGTGAGCTCACCCAAAGTTTACTCACGTTCAATATAAAATTAAATGTGAAGTTAATTATCGGCTTGAAGAGCTCTGATAATGGTTAATTAAGTCGCAGAGGTGACAAGTAACCCAAAATTCCAATTATAAAATTGCTTAGGACGAGAAGCGTCCTTCGCAACGTTTTACAATTACAACGTTTATTAGATATTTTGCATCACTAGTGAAACACTCTAGATGTGAAGCATCCATGTGGAGTTAACTTCCTTATAAAAAAGGTAATTAATCACAATCGACAGGTGCAGGTCGACATATTACAAATAATATACATGAAGCGTTTTTAATGAGGTTACATCTCCTTTAAATTGTGACAAGGAAATTCAAACTACACTCTTAAACTTTGTTTCGCAGATGGTAACCAAATTCAAATTAATATTCAACAGTGAAAATGAAAAGTACTAGGTAAGCGCCAAAATTTCCCGGCCTAGCATAGATGCAGGGTATCGCAGCGTGTCAAAATTTGGTAAGATATTGGTTTAAGTCTTATTATTATTGAAAGAAACCAAAATGAATTTTTTGTCAATTAGTTTTCTAATAACTGACACTTTTTCATCACGGTATTAGAAAGCACGAAAGTTAAGTATAGACCTGTTATTAAATTTCTTACCTAAGAAGGTCTTTAACCTCAAAGCATCAAAGAACGCCTAGATGTGGTGTACTGGGAAAGTTCTCTGTCTTTTTTGTAGTAAAAGATTGGTGAAAACGGTTTTGAGTAGGACATGAATCCTTTGAAGGTGTCGCAATAACAGAAGGGATGGTGGAAGTGGTGACGGATAACAAAATTGCCCTTGTTGAAGATCTGGTCTTAAGTCATCAATGGTTGAAAGTAATAGAATTATATAAAATATAGTGCTTTTAGATACCAGTGTTTGCCGAATTGTCAGCGAACATTTAGACGTAAATGAAGTTAGTACAGGGTGGGTCACCCAACATCTTTTAGCATTTCAGCGCCGGCATCATGTTGAATGTCCCCGATCCTTTTTGCTTGTCTGTGGAGAAGAACGTGTTCCAGGCAATCGTCATAGGGGATAAAACTATGGTTCTCTGCTATGATCCTTTGTGGAGGCGTAAAGAAAAAGCATCGCCAAGAGAGTTTAAGGTCTGTCAGTCGACAAAAAAGTGATGTTGGGATTTTGGAATTGTCAGAGTATTCTTTTCCTAGACTATAGATAACACGAAAGTCAACGGGGCATATCATACAACAGCCCTACATAAAGTACGAACAAATATTCGGGAGGAAAGACGTGCGAGATTGACCAGAGACGTACGTTTGCTCCATGACAATCCACTCGTGCACACTGCTGGAATGGCACAAGCCATTCGTAACTGCGGTTTCAAACAAACTGATCATGCTCCGTATAGTCCAGATATGGCCCCCCTGTGACTACTACCTATCTGTAAATTTGAATAAGGTCCTTCGCGGAGGCTATTGCAGTGACGACGAAGAGGTGAAAGCTGCATTTGGGGCACATTTTGAGCAAACCGGAAATAATATTTTTTAGCGAATCGAATTGTTGCTGAAACGATGTAACAAGTGTATTGATGTTAGGGGGGACTACCTTAGGAAATAAAAAATTAATTGTCAGAATACGCTGTTTAATCATCGGGAAAGTTGGGCGCTTACCTTGTAACTTAACTTTACGGTTAAGACGTTTGAATTTTTAAAACAATTTATTTAATACTTTAAACAATCAATACTTAATTACTTAATACAAAAAAAATGAAGAATACAATATAATAAAAATATGACGATCAACCTACATGTGATCTAATGTCTAGCACGCGATGTGCAGAGTAGTAACTCGGAACAAGAATGAACAGTCGTATCCCTGTGAGCAGCCTCTTTATAAACTTCACTCCAGGCGTGGCACTATTGTCTCTGGATGAAACAAAGGATCTGCTGATGTAGATTCTCACAGTGATATTCCGTCCAACTTGCTGTTTGAGCCTGCATACTTGTGGGCTCCTTTACGTCTACGGCTGACTCAGCGGTTTTTACTGTGGGAAGGCAACTTTGTATTATAACAGGCTATTGTTTGGGCTCCATTTATCTCACTCAGCTTAACATGACTAGATCAAAATGGTGGCGGTGACAGGCCAAAAAAAAAGGTTATGGATAAAAGTTAATTAAGAAACACTTATAACTCACTAGCACGTAGATAAAAGACACATTACTTATATGGATTATATACTCATCGTTCCAACTTCTAGGTGTGACGGCTTTATTGACTTTCCCCAGGTGGAGTCGGCATGAGACTCTAGCCGGCAGCGACAGGTAAAGCGGCCTCCTTTCATAAGGGTCCCGTGCTGGTACTCGTTGACCAACCAATTTCATTCGGGAACTCGTTAGGCGGGTTGCAACCCATGAAATTCAGGTCAGCCAACGGCTTCATCGTTGATCTGCTTACAACCACATTATGACTGCTTACTGGCAGTAGCGTCTCCTATACGTATTCCGCAACCGCTATTTAAGGGCCCACTTAACACAACTAACAGCGACCAGAAGAAAAGAATTAACACTATTTAAGTGTTCGTGGCAAACATCAAATATACCAGATGTGCACGCATCGGATGTAGGCTCCAGAAGCTAATCTCAGATGTTCACGCTTCGGTAACCAGAAAACCTTCAAAATGGCTCCTAACAATTAATAAGCTTTATGCCTGGCACACATGCGCAAATGGACACTCCAGTCGTGGCAATATAAGTGCGCTGAAATTTGCGTTTCTCAACGAATGGAAATAGATTTCAATTATTTGCCCTCCACAGATTAAAAGACAGAGCGACAAAACCTCAAAGTCACTCATAACACTGTTTTATAATAATAATAATAATAATAATAATAATAATAATAATAATAATAATAATAATAATAATAATAATAATAATAATAATAATAATAATAATAATAATAATAATAATAATAATAAATGCACTAAGCTATAAGACCAGCATTACGACGACGAACACAGACACGGTCTGTTTTGACTGAATTAAAATTCACTAACGTCATTACCATATAGGAAATCAACGAAACTATTAAATAGTAATTTAAACTGGCTAAACGAAAGATGTTATGACATCTGGGTCGTAACAAAGCGAGGGGTTTCCTAGCATTTAAAATATTAGCTGAAAAAATGTTTAAAATTGCCTCCCTCAGCTTCCATGCAGAAACCCAAATATTGTTCAAGACAATTTCCCACGTTTTGAACTATTTCGGGTATTATTAGATGCCATCCTACAACACCTTGTCGGTGCTAATCCCACAGAATCGTGGGCTGAGCTGCATAGATTTTGGTTCTGAAATGTTCCGATAGAAAAGACAATAGTGGGTGGGTACTAAGTCGGGTGACCTTGGGGATATTTAATTTGTTCCTCTCTTTGTATCCAACTGTTTAAAACTTTTTTATCAAGATACTGTCGCACTGTCTGTACGTAATATGGAAGAGCACCACGTTGTTGGAATACCCAGGAGCTTTCATTATAGTTCTCGTAATCTGTCAAAACTAGATGAATATTGTATTGCAGTAACATTAAATATATTTTGGCAGTGAAGTTCTTGCCAAGAAAAAGAACCAACGAGACAATTAACGAAAATCCAGCCCAAACATTTAATTTCTGTCGTGCTGGGTGTTTACTTCGCGAAATATTCTTACATTGGAATCTAACCAGTTGCGGCAATTAGAACGATTTACAGTACATCATAAAAAAAGGCGCTTTTATCAGAAAAGCAGATATTGTACAAAAAAACCTCTGATTATATATGGGATGTTGCCTTACTGTTTCAGAAAACTGTAGACGGCAAATTAAAAAAAAAATTGTATACTTATATGGTACCTGAGATATTTGCTAACATTCTAGTGCCAAAGGTGAGATGCATCGTGAAATGTCTCAAAACTGCTATTTCTAGATCTTCGTTTAGCATTTGCAACAAAACCAGTATTGCAAAACTTTTTTGCAACGTCCAAAACGTACTGCTCATAAGTCCCTTAATCAAGGTGTTACTCTTCAAATAACCGCGTCATTTCATTTGGGCACTGGTCATTTCCGAAAAATAGCGCAATAATTTTGAGACGTTAAATACACCACGTTTTGATATAATAAGAGGGCGAAAATGTGAAATGAAGGACTGTACCAAATCTATCTATCGATCCGTGTTCAATGCCCCCTGAATTTTATTTTTTTGTTTTCCATTAGCCTTATCTGAAGTCGTAAGTTAAGAACACTAATAAAATATTCTCATTATTATAATTCACTGACTTGAAATAATGTTAATTGTCTAAAACATATTTGCAAATAATTCTTTGTTAAAAAAAGGAGATTGGCGATAGGATTTTCTAAGCAGACTACACGATTGAATAGAAAATTAACAAGCATGCCCAGCGACGTGTGACTCGGCGCCACTTGCTATTTAAAATTTTGAAGACTGTAGCTATCCCGTTCAGGAGATTGAAGTAGCCGCTTTGACATTCATGCAAAAATGTGTCCCTCTCAAAAACAAACTCGACTTTTTCAAGCGTTTTTCAAAGTGCTCACTTTAGATACTTGAAAACCCGCTTGTATAATTTTTGATGTGCCTTCCTCTACACATTTTATTTTTAAATGCATTCTTAAAGACTTAAACAGGGAGGTAATAATAAATAAAATCATAAGCTGTCTATTTTTATGTAAAAATTATTGTATATAATATTTACAAATACATACATTAATTTAAAAATTTTAATCTATAGCAAGGGTTCTAAAAGTTCCTTGCCAGTTTGATATATCTTTGTAGTTACTGATGTCTTCATCGTTATTTTTCTCAATGGCATAGTATTCTTCAATGCTTCGTTTTAACACGTTTCTATTCTTTTCAACAAATGTATCCCATTTCACTAAAAAATTTAACATATACAAGTAAATATCTTTGGTTTACAAAGAGATATAACTTCTCTTTCTTATTGTCTACTCACTTAGCAGTTCGCTTATTGGAGGCAAATCACCACCGTAATCTTTTGGTAAAATTTTCTTAGGGATGGAGTCATATAGTGAATCCAAATTCGCATGACATTTTAGCTGAAAAATAATAATAATAATAATAATAATAATAATAATAAAGATTTATTCACATAAATAGACAGTTACAATGATTATACAAAATACCAACAGAGAGAGAATAAATCCAAACTATCCCGCAAAAGTTAAAGGCTTGTGCGTGGGTCTGGAATATAAATGTTGTACTTAACAATCCTCAATCCAGCGCAACATCGCTATCTCAAGAATGCAGACAGCGCATGGCTACAAGGAAGATTACAAGACATATTTCATTTACACTATATAAACATTACTTACAAAACTAAACAATCCTAACTATTGCAACAAATAATCCAATCAAAATGGTCACAATTTAAGATCCAAGACAAAACAAATAAAATACAGTAAAAAATTAGAAACACTCACACATACTTGCTCACTCACTCACGCACTCACTCACTCACTCGCTCACTCACTCAATGACTTACTTGCTCATTCCTCACTCACTTTCTCAGACAACACATGTTCACATGGCACAGCTTCAACAAAACAGGCATTACCCGTGAATTATCCTACGACCATTCAGTCTTGGCCAGTTGAGTATCCAAGCCTTCAGCAGTACCTTAAACAATCGCATGTCATATACAGATTGTACATTCGGTGGCAAGAAGTTGCGTAGTCTTGGTCCCATTTGAACATGACATCGCCGGGTCTGAGATTTATTAAACCTCGGGATCATGCTGGCACTCCCAATCTATCGAGTCTGATAGCCATGGGATGCTTCAGTGAGTCTTCCTCTATTCTTTTGTTGCTAGATACCCACAGACCCAAGGTAAATCTGAGAGAGATCCGAGACACGCATTTCCGCATAAAGGTCATCACTTGGGTAAGTATAACATCTGTTCCCAATTATTTTTAAAATCCACTTCTGAGCGACTTCCAGTCTTTTTATATAACATCTTGCAGCTCCTCACCAGATGATATTAGCGTACTGCAGATGTGTCTCAACCAGAGATTTGTATATGATCTTTAGCTGCTTTTGGTCAAACATATCTCGGTACATTTTAAACCTGCTGCTCAAAAATCGTATTTTGCACACCTGATTGTTTATGTGCTTATCCCATCTCAGATGACAGTCCACTGTCACCCCCAGGTATTTCACCGTCCTCACGACATCTATCCGCACGGTTCCATGATCTCCATCTTTAATCTCCAAAGCCGCGGATAACCGCAAGCCGCTGTCGTAGCTACAAAAAGGCAGACGTTTAGTTTTGTTGAAGTTAATCGTGAGCAATTTGGAGTCAAACCACGCTGATATGTTTTTGAAGTCATCTTCGGCTTTACTTTTCAGCTCTTCCCATGTTTCTCCCTTGTAGAATATGGCGGTACCATCCGCGAAGCCAACGACAGTACCCTGAGACGACTGTGCAAACAATTCGTTAATGTATATGTTGTACATTATGGGGCCGATGACTGTGGCCTGTGGAACTCCATATTCTATTATTTTTTGCTCACTAATGTGCTCACCTATCTTTACACATTGTCTTCTTCCCAGAAGGTAACTCTTTAGCAACCTGTGTATGTTTCCTCTAAACCCAACAGATTCCAAAACATCCAACAGCCTCCCATGGTCCACGGTGTCGAAGGCTTTCGCGAGATCAATAAAAATGCACATGCTTGGAGATCCGTTGTCCATCTCGGCAATAGCCCTCTCAATAACGCACGCTATGACATCCTGCGCGGATCTACCATCACGAAATCCATACTGTCTCTCCGACAGTAACTTAAATTCTTTTAGATAGTTGGTCATCCTAAGCTTTATAACCTTCTCAAAAATCTTTGCAATGTTGGAAATTAGGGATATCGGCCTATAGTTCTCCATTAAAGTTGTGTCACCACCTTTGTGTATGGGAGCAATAGCCTACATCTTCAACACCTCTGGGAAACATCCATTACAAAAGGACATATTTATTAAATACGATAGCGGGGCTGAAACGCTGCTTGAAATAGCCCTGACTCAAAGCGGAACCTCCTATGCCATCCAACCCAGGAGAAGTTCCCAGCTTTAATGTTTTAATAATCCCTTCAACCTCCTCTTTTCTCGTCTCTCAAAAAAAAAACATGACTTCAGATGCCCCGATGTTTTTCTCTTTTGATGGGTTTCTCCTTTTTTCTTTATTTTTTTCAGCCAATCTCTTACCCACCTCGGCAAAGTATTCATTGAATTTGCAGGCAATAATTTTTTTATCTTTTATGGCTGAAAAATTATAATGGAATATTAAAAAATTATAATTAGAAGAAAAATATAACGGCATTTCTCGAAAGTTTTATATAATTAAGGTGTTTAAGAAAATCTTGCATCTTTTTAAAACTGCCCGAGATGGGTCATCGTAACACATTTTCATTAAAATAGTTTAAATTGCAAACCTCCCTTGTGGTATATAATAAGCCCTTATAGAGGAAATATGTGAACCAAATTCGACTAAAATAACGTAATTATTATTAAGATGCAAGCTTTTCTTTATTTGAATATTTCAGGTGAAAACTCGTCAGGTCAGGTTTGATCGTAATTGGTTAATTATTTTTTAGGCTATTACACGGATATTACGAGAATATGCTAAAGTAATAAAACACAGATAAAACTGACCTTCTTTTTTATAATTAAGCACAATAACAACAAATACTGTTGCTGTAGTTATCAGATTGCAGATTGTTTAAAGAGTCACCTTTGACCTATCGGGCTGCAATCCGAATCAGCCTTTTGTGCATGATTTTTTTCTAATAGTTGCCCAAAGTATTCAGGCATTTTATTAGTCCACTATATTTTTTGGGGATTTCTTACCTACTTCCTGGAATATTAAAGTCACCCCCCAAAGGTACTTTAGCCTTTTGCAGAACTGAGCCACAGTCGCATAGCAAGTGTTCTGTTGTTTTTTTCTGCTTCAGTGCAGTATCTTAAGTTTTAACTGTTCAGCTTACCCATCTTCATAAGGTGATACCTTACTGGGAAGTGCCCTGTGATTATTCTGAAGTCGTCCCTGTTCAATTCAAGACTCAGACTTCTCCTTTGATATGGTAATAAACCGTTTGACTGCCTTGCATCTGGCGTTTTCGTCCAGTATGACAGCATTTGGGTCCTCTTCCAACTATCAAATATATGTTCCCTGCATTTGCTTGACACGGCTCTATACGATCCAGATGAGTTGCTTGTCAGCCTTTCAGTGTCTCTGTCTATGCTTGGCAGTCACTTATGACTACGTCAAATGGAAGTATGAAGTCGAGTTCAGCTGGCATTTCGTCTGTTGGTTTGGTGAGTAACTCCAATGAAATAATTTCTAGGATCTTCAAGTGACCAACCAAGTCTCCTGGCTTAATTTTGTGCATACCTGCAGTGGAGTGAGATTCAGCATTGGCTCTATTGCGGCTGTAGGGAATGATGTCATGGCTTCCGTTATTTCAAGACAGATCAGCCTTTGAAATTTTTGCAATTTGTTTTGTGCTGAGGCTTGTTTCGTTTTTGACCACCGTACTACAGATGCGTATGTGACCATGGGTATAACCACAATTTGGTTTATCTAATATACCATCCTGGCATTCAGCCCCCATGTTTTTACTACGAGTCTACGGCAGGTCCAAATTGCCATTGTGGCTTTCGAGAGAGTTTTTTCCAAGTACGTGTTCCAGTCTTTTGTCTAATAAGATCTTCAAATATTCAACTTTGGAAATTGTATCGGTGTTCCATTCAGAGTGGGACCTTGGTTTTGCCTATAGCCTATAGACTTCTAAGTAAACTTGAGTTATTTTTACATAATGTGACAAGTAAAAAAGTTTTCTTTACATATTCCACTATAAATAGTGACGTTGAATCTGAGTATCAGCAAGTTGCAAATAGGAAGCGTACGGAACAAAAAGCTTAACCCTAAAAAAGGGATATAGGGAAAATATACTATTTTAAGTCTCAGTAGTACAGTGATAAGAACGTGTGCCTTTGAAGCCAAGGGTTGTGGGATCTTTTCACTCTCTACACACCCTTAAATTAACGCCCATCGAGGTTACGGATTTGTGATTAAGAAAGTTGAATTTCTCCACGTTACTTTCTACATGGACGCATTCACCATCGATCCCGTGTATCAACCAATACTATGCAGGTTTAGGAGCCCTCCACCAGAAGGGGTTCGGCAAAATTTCTAGAACGGCGGGGTGAAATACATACTGGCTTCGGTGACCAGCCATAGTCATGAAATTAGGTGAACGTTAAAGAAATGAACACACACATGCACACGCACGCACACACATACACACAGACACAGGTCTACACAAACAAGAGGGAAACGCGAACATAATTCCATCTGATTAAAAAACCCCAAACAAAAAGGAAATTGTGACACAAACGGGGAGGTTGTTAAGTGTTTTTGATGAAAAAAGGGCTTCAAACCTTCTCCCAAATATACGTTTCAAAGTCACATAGCCCAATCGGAATCAGATACACCTATGACGAGGCCAGGGATAAACAAATTTATGAAATCATGTGTCAAGCACATAACACTCCCTATTGCTTTGGGAATGAAAACTTGGCAAAGACAATGTGCACCGACAGAATGACAATATAAAATAGTGATATCTGGGCAGTGGAAATGGACAATAAAACAATAGGAAATATGCTGTTAGTAAGACTACTATAATTCAAATAACATTCCTGTTCCTGCCTAGTAGATTCTTTGTGATTACCAGCAAAGGTTATTATAAGAACCTTTTGGGCTGTCTCTGTCGTAGCGCGTTTTATTTGACGTCATTAACTGATAAATCCCCTTATGCTCGACCTGACTATAACAGTTTCCTTTAAGGGTCACCGAGGCGCTTCTCTTAATCGGTTTACCTCGCTTATCGCTCTTCTTATGGCCGTCTTTAGCAGAAGCTCCCGCCAATCTCACTTTGTTTTGAATTTTTGTTCCTATTGGGGTGTCAGAGAGTTCCATACTGTCTTTGGACGGAATGATTATGAATTGCTTTTTGATCAAAGTACATAACAACTGCTACTCTAGTCGCTTGCTGCAGAATAATATTTTTACTCAACTTCATATGGCGGTCATTTTATTCTGAAATATTCATACGTGTTTTTTCAGACTTACTAAAAATTAGGTGTTGGCTTTATTCCATTAATACACGATCCACTCTCCATTGCTCTCCTGGATCTGTGGGAGTACCAGACCATTTGTACTACTACAGAAAGGCCATTCTACAGCTTTTTTCTTCCTAGTATTTTCATATTAAATTTCTCCTGGAATCATATCGGTACTAGGCTTTCGCATGGTCGGTTCTTCCCTAACATCTAATGCAGATTCTGGATTTTGAGGGTCTGTTTGCATTTTTCTATTATAAGTGCACTTTTATATATATATATATATATATATATATATATATATATATATATATATATATATATATATATATATATATATATATATATATATATATATGTTTGTGTGTGTGTTTGTGTGTGTGCGTGCGTGTGTGTGTGTGTGTGTGTGTTGTGGAGGAAGTCCTAATGAGTAGTACAACTCCAGAGTAAGCTTCAAACATCCTACCAAAATGGGTGCTACAGACTGCTTCACATTGCAAAAATTACACCTAGGCTCTTCTTATTTCTTGATTAGGTAGAAACGTGAGATTTTTAGTATGCCCATATTATTGGCTGTACATTTAGGAGTTAGGATGTAGAGCCATGCCACCTGGATTGTCAGGCACTTTGCACTTTTTCTTTTATAAGTTTTTTATATCACTAGCAAGAATATATGTATATTTGTACCGAATCTGTAGCATTATATGTGTCACGGGTTATCTTGTCGGTTTCCTTTTTTTCTGCAAATTCCAACATGAGAGGTGATCCACATAAACATTAGTTTTCTCTCAAGCCAAAACTCTATCGCCAAGCACGTGGTGAGACGAAACAATAGTGTGATGCACAATAAAGCTCTTTATCCACAATTGAGTCTCTTTTGAATCTATTTTCTCAAATTTGTGAAAATTTCTGAATAATAATATTTAAAAAAATGCAACAAGCGCGAGCAATAACTCAGGTTTGTTGCCTTCAGCAAGTTAAATCGCTAATAAAATACCGTTAATAAGGGTGATGCAACGTCCACGCATTTCACGTGTTATGTTATCTGTCATCAGTCATCATGCAATCTTGAACACGTAAAATATGCTTGATGTGCTTACAAAAATCAAGTTTTCGAGAAAAGTCCTAGGTAAGGTGATATCATAGTCGCGGAAATCCTCCGACGTTAGTTAGCAGTTTCACCTAACAATCCTGGAAATTTTGCCGAACTCTTGCCTTTATGTAAGGACGGTAGTTATTTTTAACGTGCCCAACATGGCTTGGACACGGGACCGACGGTTTTACGTCTCCTTCGAAGGGCGGAACGTGCAGACATTCAACTTGCTCAAATAGAACGTCACAACCTCGGTTGATGTAAATTTTACATGCAGTATGTACTGAAAAAGTGAAAGGAGAGCCATGAGATCGAACCCAGTAACCTTCGGTACAGAGTCACACGTTATTACCTCTGGACCACCGAGGCCTCAATTACTATATTATAAAAAGCATTTGTCTTTAATTATTTTTTATCTAAGAGCAACAAAATATTTCAAAGCCATTTAACTAGCGTCGGTACTTCATCTCATGCTTATAGTACAATTAACCAATTCTGTAAATTTAAAATATATAAAAAATAAATTCAGGCAAATATGTTAAAAAATTGGGTTTCGTCCAGTAATCAAAAAGTTTACAATTATTATATAAATACAGGTAAAAATTAAATTTACTAACTTACCCTGTCGATTAATTTGGGACCTAGCAAAGCTTTTGCAAAAGTCATTACGATGTTCATATAATTGGGAAGATTTATTATTTCCACACTCTTGATTCTTGCAGGAAACGATGCCTAAAAATATTACGTTAGGTTTTTAAATAAGCTAAGCGGAAATCGACCAACGTTAAAGAAATAAAAAAAAACTCGGAACGCAGCAAGTGCGTTATGGTAGTGAATTTTTATTAAATGCTTCAAATTTAAATAACTCAATTTTCTATAAACTTAGAGAGTTTAATTTCAATACGTAGTAAGGTTTTTCCTAAGGCAAGATATCCACAAAATTTCATTAAAATAACTTTGTAATTTTCGGAGAAAAAAATTTTTTTCGAAAGAAAATTTAAAATTTGAGTAACTCAATTTTCTCTAAACTTAGAAAGTTGAATTTTGGTACGTAGTAAGGTTGAGGCAACATATATAGTAAATTTCATTGAAATAGCTTTGTTACTTTCGGAGAAAAAAATTTTTTCGAAAGAAAACTCAAAATTTTTCCGGAAAACCCCGTCTGATTTTTCTGGATAACGAACTCATCCAAGCCATTAATAAAAGACAGGCACTTGCCAAGTTTCATCGAAATCGGTTAATTATTTTTTGAGTTATCATATATATATATATATATATATATATATATATATATATATATATATATATATATATATATATATATATATATATATATATAAACATATAAAAATTAAACCTATTTACAAATGAACTTTAATAAGATATTATGCTGTGACAATACCTCTCTCAAGCACCCTAAAATATAATCAAAATGTGCACAGTTATATATGTTTTATTTCTTTTTCCCTTGTCTTAATACACTACATATTTTATGACAATCGATTTAATTTACTATTTTGATTTCATAAATAGTCGGTTAATAGTGACTTGGAATGAAGTAGACTCCACATCTTCAAACATATTAAGAGAATATGAGTAAATCAACAGCAACTGGGAATGAATTCGGTCAGTCGCCCAGCCACGTGGTTAAAAAACACTGTTTGCATGAGTGCTTACAACTCTAGATCTAAATAAAAGGACTGTAACAGCGGCAGAAGCAGAAGTCAATGGAAGGTTGATGAATGAATCTCATGAGTCAATAAGAAAAGCATTGACTAACCAACAGCAACCACATACTTACGAATTAAACATGTTTCAAATTTGAATAGCTCAATTTTCTGTAACCCTAGAAAGCTGAATTTTGGCACATAGTTAGGTATTTCCCAAAGCAATATGTAGACCAAATTTTATCGAAATTTTCGGGAAAAAAAATTTTTTTTGAAAGAAAACTCAAAATTTTCCCGGAAAACCCCGTCCGATTTTCCTGGCCAACGAACTCATCCAAGCCATTAATAAAAGAAAGGCACTTGCCAAGTTTCATCTAAATCGGTTAATTATTTTTTGAGTTATCAGACGGATACATATATATATATATATATATATATATATATATATATATATATATATATATATATATATATATATATATATATATATATATATAAGCATATAAAAATTCAAACTGACCCCGGATATGGGTTCTAGGGGTCCTAATTCGCGCTCATTTGAAAGAATTTTTGCAAAGTCTCACCATCGATACAAAATGTGCACAGTTATATATGTTTTATTTCTTTTTCCCTTGTCTTAATACACTACATATTTTATGACAATCGATTTAATTTACTTATTTGATTTCATAAATAGTCGGTTAATAGTGACTTGGAATGAAGTAGACACCACATCTTCAAACATGTTAAGAGAATATGAGTAAATCAACAGCAACTGGGAATGAATTCGGTCAGTCGCCCAGCCACGTGGTTAAAAAACACTGTTTGCATGAGTGCTTACAACTCTAGATCTAAATAAAAGGACTGTAACAGCGGCAGAAGCAGAAGTCAATGGAAGGTTGATGAATGAATCTCATGAGTCAATAAGAAAAGCATTGACTAACCAACAGCAACCACATACTTACGAATTAAACATGTTTCAAATTTGAATAGCTCAATTTTCTGTAACCCTAGAAAGCTGAATTTTGGCACATAGTTAGGTATTTCCCAAAGCAATATGTAGACCAAATTTTATCGAAATTTTCGGAAAAAAAATTTTTTTTTGAAAGAAAACTCAAAATTTTCCCGGAAAACCCTGTCCGATTTTCCTGGCCAACGAACTCATCCAAGCCATTAATAAAAGAAAGGCACTTGCCAAGTTTCATCTAAATCGGTTAATTATTTTTTGAGTTATCAGACGGATACATATATTTATATATATATATATATATATATATATATATATATATATATATATATATATATATATATATATATATATATATATATATATATATATATATATATATATATATATATATATATATATATATATATATATATATATATATATAAGCATATAAAAATTCAAACTGACCCCGGATATGGGTTCTAGGGGTCCTAATTCGCGCTCATTTGAAAGAATTTTTGCAAAGTCTCACCATCGATACCTCTCTATTAGTGAATTTTTTTTAATAAAAATTCACTAAAAGCTCATTCACTAAGAAAAAATCAACATTCATTCAAAAAAAATAATATATGCAATACTATTGGAACATAATCCTGAGGTAGGTACTTATATTTGGTAACGATTTGCAGAACTACGTGAACATAAAAAAAATTCCAGACGCAGTAAGTGCGTTATGGTGGTGAATTTTTATTAAATGCTTCAAACTTGGATAACTCAATTTTCAATAAAGTTGAATTTTGGTATGTAATAAGGTATTTTCTAAGGAAACATATTCACCAAGTGTCATTAAAACAACTTTGTAATTTTCGAAGAAAAAAAAATGTTAAAAAAAAAATTTGAAAAACTCAATTTTCTATAAACTTACAAAGCTTAATTTTGGTATGTGGTAAGGTCTTTCTCAAAGCAATATATCCACCAAATTTCATTAAAATAACTTTGTAATTTTCGGAGAAAAATTTTTTTTTCGAAAGAAAACTCAAAATTTTCCCGGAAAACCTTTTCAGAATTTCCTGGCTAACGAACTCATCCAAACCATTAAAAAAAGAAAGGCACAGATATATATATATATATATATATATATATATATATATATATATATATATATATATATATATATATATATATATATATATATATATATATATATATATATATATATATATATATATATATATATATATAGATAAGTCATCGTCGACTTCCATCATCTAGAAGAAGTAGAACGAAGATCTGTGGCGTGATGTCTTTTTCATATAAAAACGTTTAGTTGCAAATATTGTGTGATTTTCCATTTTATTTAATTATGCTTATTAAGCGTTCCTGTTGTAAATGTTAAAGCAAGTACACTAAACATTCAGATTGGTTTTAGACGTGCTTGCTATAACATCGTTTAGTTCATAACTAGTAATCTTTATACCTTTCTCATAAAATAAACTTGTAATTATTAGCCAAATAAATTTCCTTTTTTTGGCTGCCCTTAATTCAAGTTACTTAACTGGCGCTGCGATAAAGAACAGGATTTTGTGACAGTCCCTTTGTGCACAAAACTTAGAATTCGGCATTTTTGGACTGGTTTTCAATAAGAAATTCACACTTAAAGAACCAACCTGGTATATTATTTCCAAGTGAAAACACCAAGACGAGCGGACATTGAAACACGATACTAGAAGAAATATGAGCTATTTCCAGTAAGTAAAACATTCCTTTTATATCATACAATTGTGTCTCGTTTATGTTAAACATTTGAACAATATACCTATCTATTTTAAGTTAACAAAGAAATTCCTTTCGTAAACATTTAAAATTCCATTCCACATATTTTACCAATTTTATTGTAGTAATTGTTATTTATGCCAATTCGAGAAAGATCTCCTATACGTCTTAATCGAATTGCTGAAGAAACAGAAATAGAAAATAGTAAAACAGGTTTAATTAAATATAAAATTAATTTAGAAAATAACTCCAACTCAATTATCATGGCTCAGCAAAATACTTTAAGCATGATTTCTCAAGCCTCTATGATGATTCCGGAGTATTCTGGTAGTCAAAAACATTTAACCTACTTTATAAACCAGTGTGATTTATTTATATGCAATTATAAACAAGAAGGAAATACGGCAGAAAATTTTCATATAAATAGTATGATATTAGAATTTATTAAAGCTAAGATCACGGGCGAAGCCCGAGACGTGCTTTTAACAATTGAAAATTTAACATGGGATAGTATTAAATCAGCCCTTAAGGCACAGTATTCCGACCCTAGGTCAGAAAATTTATTATTATCAGATTTGACAACAGTATTTATGACAAAATCACAATCAATACTAGATTTTATTAATGTTATTAAGGAGAAGTTGAAAAATCTAAACGAATTTGTTGAATTACAAAATTTAGAACCAGCTATAAAATCTTATAAAAAACAATATTTCAAAAGTATGGCTGTTTCTGCATTTAAAGCAGGTTCTCTCGAACCTTATTATTCTCATCTTAGACTAATAAATATTGATTCTCTTGAGACAGGGTTACTAGAGTGCCAACGTATTGATAATGAAATCATGCAGGCGAATTTTATTAATAGTTTAAGAAACAAAACTCATAATAATAATAGTAATGAGGCAAAGGCTCAGATTAAAAATGTAACCCCTATATTTAACAAATTACCCAGAAATTATTCAAATTTTCAACACACAAATTTTCAACAACCAAATTTTCAACAACCAATTAGTCAACCACGGTTTCCTAGTCGACCAATTAGTAATATTAGGCCAATTTACCAGCATAGAAATTATCTTTCAAATTCACAAGTGTTTGGTAACAGGCAACCACCACCGACTCCCATGTCCATTAGTATTGCTCGGAATACAAATAACTTTAGAACACAGCCTCAGGGAATAAATAATTTCTCTAACCCGCGCTCTAGACCCACCTCGGGTGTCAGAGAGCTTTACAATAATCAAGGAGAAAGTTCCTTTGATTACTATGATGAAAATCCACCTATGGATTATGAGCAAGACGAACCAACTTATCCTGAAGAGAATGACTGCGAAGATGAAAATAATCAGGATTTTCACTTAGCAGCCTCGGGAAATTAATCGAAATTGACTTCAATAATATTCATTATCAACCCAAACTCCCGTTTATTACCATACCCACGTTAGGTTTAAAAATATTGATCGATACCGGAGCCACTGATAGCATAATCAACCCTAAAGTAGCACACAAATTATTTTCAGATTGTTTTTATAAAGAAAGTTTTGCCCTTAAGTCTGTACACAAAGTTACAAAGGGTACAGATAATATTAAATACCCTGTATTGCAAGAGTATGGTGTACATTTTCCATTCTCCTTCAGAGTTATGGATTGGCACGATAGATTCGATGCCCTTATTGGTACTGCACATATGCAGAAATTAAAAACACAAATAAACTACGAAACTCAAACAATTAGATTTGGAAAAATTGAAATTCCATTTTTCCTACAATTAAACCCTTCAAATTTTACACCTTTTAATCAAATAGTAAAAGGTCATGTTAAAATACCTGTCACTATTGACAAAGGGGCAGTATTAGTTCCTAAAATTGAAACAGAAAACATTTGTGTGGAAGAATGCATAGCCGAAGCGAACAATGGTGTATGCATTGTACCCTGCACAATGAAAAATAATGTAAAGTCAATTACATTATGTTTTAACCTACAATTTGACGTATCCCCTATTCAAAATTATAGCGAATTACAAGGACCCATAAATAAAAATTTTACTAAACCACAAGACAACATTTTAGACCAATTAAGGTTAGAACATCTAAACTCAGAAGAGAAATCAAAACTATTAAATTTATGTCATAAATATAAAACAATATTTTATCACGAAGGGTCTGATTTAACCTTTACTAACGCTGTTAAGCATGAAATTAAGACCAAGGACGAAGAGCCTGTATACGTAAAGTCTTATCGTTATCCTTTCCATTTGAGGGAAGAGATACAAAACCAAATTAAAAAATTATTAGACGGCAAGATTATACGTCCTTCTATATCACCCCATGCAAGCCCTGTGTGGGTGGTTCCCAAAAAGATTGATGCCTCAGGAAAGAAAAAATATAGGTTAGTTGTTGATTATCGCAAGTTAAACGATAAAACAATAAATGATAGGTACCCTCTACCGCGTATAGAAGAAATTTTGGACAGTCTAGGTAAATGTACATATTTCACAACTTTAGATTTAGCTCAAGGGTTCCACCAGATCGAAATGCATCCAAATAGTATAGAAAAAACAGCCTTCTCTGTAAACAATGGGCACTACGAGTGGCTGCGCATGCCCTTTGGGATTAAAGGAGGGCCAAGCTCGTTTCAACGAGTAATGGATAATGTTCTACGTGAATTTTTGTATAAATCTTGTTACGTCTATATGGATGACATAGTCATCTTTTCAAAATCACTGCAGGAACACATGATTCACCTAAAACAAATATTCAATAAGCTATTGGAATGTAATTTAAAGGTACAGCTTGACAAATCTGAATTTTTAAGAAAAGAGGTCGAATTTCTTGGGCACGTCATCGCTGTGGACGGGATCAGACCGAACCCTAATAAAATATCTGCAATCCAAAAGTACCCTTTACCTAAAACACAAAAAGAAATAAAATCATATCTAGGACTGATCGGATACTATAGACGCTTCATAAAAAATTTTGCAAAGATAGTTTTTCCCTTAACAAAATGCTTGAAAAAAGACTGTAAGTTGGACATAAATAATTCTGAATATAGAGAAGCTTTCGAAAAATCAAAAGATTTAATTACAAATTCACCAATACTAACGTACCCTGACTTTGACAAAACATTTCATCTTACGACAGACGCAAGTAACGTAGTTATTGGCGGCGTTCTTTCTCAGAAAGACAAACCTATTGCATTTTATTCGCGAACTCTAAATTCTGCCGAGAAAAATTACTCGACAATAGAAAAAGAATTGCTCTCAATTATAGAAAATACAAAACACTTTAGGCCTTATTTGTACGGTAGAAAATTTTATATTGAAACTGATCATAAACCATTGGTTTGGCTATTTTCGATCAAAGACCCAAATTCACGACTAGTAAAGTGGCGACTAAAATTAGAAGAGTACGATTATGAAATCAAATACAAAAGAGGTAAGGATAATGTTGTGGCCGACGCCCTTTCGCGGATAGAAATAAATGCTAACGAAGAAGACGAAGACTTAGCGTCGCTTTTTAATAATTTAGATCCTTCGGATTTGAGAGTTTTGACTGACGAAGATTTAAAAGATCTTGGATTAGATATCAATGACCAACAAATCAATAACGAACAACCTAATGAACCAACAGACACACAGACACAACACACTTCTGTACAAAACCCCGTCTTCAACATGCCAATCTCAGAAAACCCACTTAACCACTTTAAACAACAAATTATTTTGAAAAATGATACGAAAATTTCCAAAGCATTTAACAATACTTGTTCACGAGTCTATATTGAGAAAGATCATGAACTACAACAAATTACAACTTTTTTGAAAAACTATATTAATCCCGTAAACACATATGGCGTATTATTTATGCAGTCTGAATTAGAACGATATTTTACATTGATTACCTCCGACTTGTTTAATAGCTCTGTTAAAATTATTAAATGCACCAAATATGTTGAAGATGTTTTAACAAGCAAAGACAACTAGACTTTATACAAGATTACCATAATTCTAATCATAATGGCATTAATGAAACATATGGTCACCTTAAATCTAAATATTACTGGCCAAATATGAAGACACACATAAATGACTACATTAACAAATGCGAAGTGTGCCTTCAAGCTAAATACGAACGACACCCCTATAAACCACCCTTTTCAGGTCCTTTAGTGGCAACGAGACCTTTCGAAGTAATTCACATAGATGTGTTTAGTTTTGACAACTGTAAATTCCTTACTTTTATTGATTTATTTAGTAAATACGCTCAAGCATACTACATAATAGACAAAACTGCCCTTACGATAATAAATAAATTACGTCATTTCTTCACACATCATAATTACGTAAAGACAATCGTTTCGGACGCAGGTTGCGAGTTCGACAACGCTCTACTGAAAGAATACTGCTCTTTGTTTAAAATTAACCTCCATATAGCGACACCCCAAAATCCAAATTCAAACTCCCCTGTTGAGAGATTACATTCCACCTTGTTAGAAAAAATTAGAATATTGAAAATTGAAAATCCAACAGAAAGCCCACAATCTTTAATGATTACTGCGGTTTTAATTTACAATCAATCGATTCACTCCCTAACTGGATATTCACCCTTTAAGCTCTTGTACGGCCCTTACGACGAACTAGAACCGATTGACCCTAATCAGACTATATACAATGAATATAACAATAAAAGACTGAAAGAGATCGTGCCATTTTATAACACACTGTACAATAAGCAAAAAGAAAAAGCCACGAAAATTCTAGAGAAAATAAATCAGAATAAAGAACATAACATAACCGTGTCCACTGACATAGTAGCAGTCAGGACGCCTAGAGTTAGAAAAACCGACCCACTATACAAAATACATTCCGGCCCTGTAAATATCCCGCATAATAAATTACTGTTACCTCATTCTACGAAACAATCTGCTCACTTAAAGAACGTAAAAAGAATTAAAAAACGGTTTCCCTTACAGGAACCTTCTCCCTTGGCTGATGGTCGTCCTTCAACAAGTGCAACCCTTGCAGATTCAGAGCATTGAAACAAACGGGTTTTTCAAAGATTACATAGGTATAGCAAAAATCCTTAATCATTATCACCGTTTCTATTTTTACTTTAATTTAACTCTTATTGAAAGTAATTATAATCAACTTTTAATTAATACACAAATTGTTAATCAAAATTTTACACATGATGCAACTATACTACATATTAAAATGTTAAATGACCAAATGTCAGTAATAAAAAATGAAATACAAAAATTGACACACTCCAGAGAGAAAAGAGGTTTGATAAACGGAGCGGGATCTGTTATTAAAATGATCACTGGAAATCTTGATCAAGATGATCTTAAAGAAATAAATAAAAATTTAGACGCCCTGTATACTAATCAAAGAGACGTGATGGTTCAGTTGGACAATTTAAATTCATTTGCAAATGTGATGACACAGCGATTCGAAGAAGAACAACAGAACATAAATAAAAATTTAAATTACATAAAAAATTGTTTTGAAGACTTATACTCTCGCGTAGAACAGAGATCAAGTATCGAATTTCAAATATCCTTAGGCAGAAAATTATTAGAGTCAATAAAAATACTACAACGCACCATTTCCCTTAGTTTTAATGAAATTACAAATATAGAGATTTTTACTTCACACGATTTAAATCATATTAAACAACATTTAAAATTAATTTATAATGATAACGAATTAATAAATTTTGATTCTAACCATATTTTAAAAATAATCGAGTTTACAAAATTTAACGTTTTATCAGTCAGAGATACTATTGTATGTCTCCTTAAAATTCCAATTCTGCACCCGACACCTGGCTCTTATTTTCGTATTTTACCTGTTCCTAAAAACAATAAAGTCCTTATTCCACCTAGCTCATATTATCTAGAAACACCTCAGAAAAATTTATGGACAGCAGAACACTGCCCTGCGATAGAAGAAGCCATTGTTTGCACTGACCAACCCTATACAGAAAAGTGCAATTTAGAAGAACCATCCACCTGCCTTTTCGCGGTTGTCACAAATTATTACACTACATCAATTCAGTTAAATAATGGGAACGTGCTGCTCATCACAAATCAAAAACCGTCGATATCAGAAGAATGCAAATCCAAATTAGATAAACAGATAGCTAACCAAACCTCCCTCGTATGCAGTAAGAAAAATTGCAAAATAACAATCAAAGACGAACATTATGAAGATATAAGTACGAATATTACTTGGAACCAAGATATCATTCCAAAATTAGAAGTAACACCCCAACATAAAATAAAATTTCATCCAATGCATATTAAGAAAACCGAAAAGTTAAGAAGTCAACTAGAAAAAATCAACCAGCATCATGCATGGCACCCAGCAGTCCATACCACACACTTTGGGTTAACTATAATTGGTGTTATCTTCTTTGTGATAACGATAATGGTTGTTAGAAGAAGAACAAGAAGGTCGTCAGAAGACAGCGATGTTCAAGAAACCAACCCCCTTTCCAAGAACGAGGACGTTCTTCAAACTGGCAATGGAGGAGATAAGTCATCGTCGACTTCCATCATCTAGAAGAAGTAGAACGAAGATCTGTGGCGTGATGTCTTTTTCATATAAAAACGTTTAGTTGCAAATATTGTGTGATTTTCCATTTTATTTAATTATGCTTATTAAGCGTTCCTGTTGTAAATGTTAAAGCAAGTACACTAAACATTCAGATTGGTTTTAGACGTGCTTGCTATAACATCGTTTAGTTCATAACTAGTAATCTTTATACCTTTCTCATAAAATAAACTTGTAATTATTAGCCAAATAAATTTCCTTTTTTTGGCTGCCCTTAATTCAAGTTACTTAACTATATATATATATATATATATATATATATATATATATATATATATATATATATATATATATATATATATATATATATATATATATATATATATATAAACATATAAAAAATGAAACTGACCCCGGATATGGGTTCTAGGGGTCTTAATCGCGCTCATTTGAAAAATTTTTGCAAAGTCTCACCATCGATACCTCTCTATTAGTGAATTTAAAAAAAATAAAAAGTCACCAAAAAAAAACCGTTATTGCCAGACTAGCAGTTTATGAAATGGTAGGATACTGTGCTACTTGTGCATTTTAGGTGTACCGCTTTTTTACAAACAACACAGTGTATCCACTCCTTCCATGGATCTGATTCCTGAAATGTATATAAACAATTAAAACACAGATAGCCTTTATCTTATAATGCCCTAAAATTATTTTGGAGTTGTTCTATCCTAATCACTGACATCAAACATAAATGTTTTCCTTGTTGTCTCGCGTTACTATTTTTCAAGCTCATTTTTGTATGGACTACCAGTTGTTACTGTGGTAAAACTGTAGTAGACAGGCGTGCGCAATTTTCATTTTAAGGTTAGCAGGAGAGGCATTTCTGACACCGATGCTCTCTTGTAAAGCGATTGTGCCTATAATTTTACTCCCATTTTCTCTTGCAGCGATTAAGTGAGGACTATGGCCTCTAAGGGCTGGCTTGTTAATTTTAATTGAACTGTTCATATTAGAGAATGCCTGTGCGGTTGAGGTAGATGTCAGTAGGTAATCTAAGGTATCTGATACACCTTTAACATACAAACAAATTCACTATACGTTTTTGTCCAACGCCATATGCTGCATTTTTTTCGTTGGCAGCATTTCTAACACTTTTCTAAGCATCAGTTTTGGAATACATAATCTTGACACTTTAAATTTGCTATTGTTTTGGTAGGAGCATTTTATCAGTTGCTTGGCGGTAATAAGATTTAAGTGGCTTTAAAAACGAGACATTACATGGTGTAACTTATTAGTGGTGTGTGTGTGTGTGTGTGTGTGTGTGTGTGTGTGTGTGTGTGTGTGTGTGTGTGTGTGTGTGTGTGTGTGTGTGTGTGTGTGTGTGTGTGTGTGTGTGTGTGTGTGTGTGTGGGTAGCGAAAATGTGACCATTTGATGCTCTCCGGCAAGCACTACGGCTTGTAGATTTTTTTTGTGGGTTGTATTGCGGGCCATTATTAACAATACTTTTCTAGTTTTAAATGGCTTTGCAACACAATTAAAATGCCTTAGCTAATTTACAAACAATTCACTTGTTAGCCAGCCCAATCCCGAACAAGCAAATGTTTTGCTTGGTGGTTCGCCTTTCTTTAGTTAATTTTGAAAAACTGCGCGTGAATATAATGATGGAGAAATACACATGGAGACAGCCTTAATACAACAGGCACATATTATATTAACCCCCCGTTCTACTCTTGTACGTGATCTCATCTGATGCTTCCCCTTTTTCCCAATTATTCGTTGTGGTGTATGCACTGCAGAGAGATCGGTCTCATTTCATTCATATTATATATCTGAGATAAACCAAAATTATCTTGATGGTGAAGGCCAATTAGACAAATAGAGGAAACCATCCTCGTTTTTTTACAGAAACTCGGAGCTCTATCTGCTTAAGTAGTCTCAAGTTGACGAAGCTACAAAGTGTATATGAAACACAAATAACTGTGTACCCATTTTTAACCCCCTGAGGAATTCCACTCGCTTCAGCAAACTTCATAAGTGAGTTTTCTTAAATAAGCATGCGTTATCCCAAACAAACTTCTTTTAAGCTTCAAAACATGATTTGATATTTTTTCCTCTATTGCAGGTGGAATAGTAAGAATAGTAGACTTTAACCTTTCTTGCATGGATTCAGAGTCCCTTTTTTTATGTTTTACACTCCCTGGTATGTTTTAAATGTAAATTAAAAAAAATATTCTGTAACTTGCACCGGTGCATTTGCGATCAGGCATGTGGTTATATTAAGGAAGCTATAACCTAACTTTGTAATACTTTGTAATTTTTCTTATAAAATATAAAGTAATAGTTTGCCAAATATACATTAATAGCAAGATTACATGCAACATTTGCCAGAAAAATATTACAGCTTAGAGAAATCAACACAAATTTTACATCAGGAGGCACACAATCGAATATTACTTACATCCAAAGGTCTGCCTCAAGGATCTGTCCTAAGTCTCCTATTTTTTAACACTTACACAGCTGAGCTGCATAATTCATTTAATAATTCAATGCAGTGCATTAAGTATCCTGAACTTATGATCCATATTAATATTGTATTAATAAACTTGAGTATGTTATCTCAATTTTAAATAAGTGGCTTTTTCAGCAAGGCTTTGAAATAAGTCTTTAAAAAACTTCTTTCATTTTTTTAATAGGCATAGATTAAGAACCAATGATACAACAAGACTCCAAAATAATGACATACCAATAGTAAAAGAATATAAATATTTGGGGTTTACTTTTGATATAAAATTGTTGTGGACTTCGTATGGCAAACATATTAAAGAAAGGTGCGAACGAAGAATGAACATACTAAAGTCAGTAATTTAACGTGAGGTGCAGATGTTGAGACATGTCTAATGTTTTATAGATGTTACATTGGGTCAACTATAGATTATGGTTTCGTTGTATTGGGGTCTTTTTCAAATTCTAATTTAAAAATAATAGATCGCATACAAACAAGCTCAATAAAAATATTTATTGGTGCGATGCAATCATTACCAAATAGTTCGGTCCTAGTAGAAAATCAGAACCACCGTTCTACTTAAAAATGGCATTTTTGGGAAATAAATTACATATTGAATGGCGAAACTATTACCCTTTACAACTAAAGGTATTATACAGTCTTTTTGTTAAATGCCTGTCCAATACATATTGGTCCAAATGAAAGTGATCCACCATTGGGTGATGCATACACCAATGCAGAGCACTTTGCCGACGCGATTGTTCGAAAAGACAAAATCCCATTATTTACCCTAATCTACAAAACAATGACCAAAACCAACTGTAACAATCTTCCATCTCTAACTGGTTCCATACTTGAAAGAACATTGGAAAATTTTGATAAGTTTACGCAAATATATACTGATGGTCCCAAATTGTTATCTGGGACAGGCTGTCCTTTTTATGTTCAAGACAGTATACACCAAAAAGTTCAATTTAATGAATATATATATATATATATATATATATATATATATATATATATATATATATATATATATATATATATATATACAGCAGAAGCAATTGCATTTTACGAAGCACTCCAATGGTCAATTGAAAACAAAAGTAAGTATACGCTAATTTTATCAGATTCCAAATCAGTTTTGCTGTTACTTAAAGATTACACCAAGCACGGAAAAAAATCCAGTTATATGAATGCCGAGGTTGGCAAAAAGGGCCCGTTGTGGCCTACTTGCCTGGCGCCAGCCTCCCTACCATTGCTACCACTACTTTTTTAAATTATTTACAGTAGGAGGTCGGTTATCTTCATAGACTGACGACATCTTTCGGACAGTGTTGGATTCCTTCCTCTTGGAGGACCTACCAACTAAACCCTTTCCTCCTCTTCACATATCAGTTTGGGACTGCAATGCATTACTTCAAACCGACCGTGGGTCTATTTTCTTCTATTCTCCTCTTTCGTTCTTAATTCTCTTTTCATCGCTTTATTTCGGCCTCAGCACTGTGTTGATGTATTTCTGCACTTTATCCCATGTAGTCTGGCTCTTCATCATGTTGTCCACTATGTTGTAAGGTGCTAATTCTACTCCGATTCCCAATACCAGCCTCTCCCTCTGTCCGTCCCACCTCTGACAGTCGAATTAGGTGTGCTCTACTGTGTCTGTACCTCCGCAATACCAACACTCATCAGTTTTTCTGAGCTTAAATCTCTCCAAATAGGCCATGGGACAGCCGTGTCCACTCAGAAACCGGGTCATGTAGTAGTCTGTTTGGCCATGACTACAGTGCGTCCATTTTCTCACGTTTGTTATGAGCCTTTTTGTCCAGTTAGCTCTTCCAATGTCTTCTTCCCATTTTCTTTGCCACTTCTCCTCTATCTCTTCTCTTACGCACTTTCGCTCTTCTTCATCTATACCGTATGTCTTTGCCCTTTCTTCCACCAGCACGTCAATTGGTATCATTCCTGCGATTACCTGAATTGCTTCGGTGGAGACCGTGCGATATGCGCTAGCCACTCGTATTGCCATTCTCCTTTGGAGGCTTTGAAGTAAGTTGTTGTATTTTTTATATTTCATGGCCCTTTGCCATATTGGAGCAGCGTATAGCACCGTTGAGTGTGCAACGGACGCAAGAAGTTTCCGTTTGGCACTGCTTGGTCCTTCTACATTTGGCATAAGCCTTCCAAGCGCCATTATTGTCTTCTCTGCCTTCTTGGCCGCCTGTGCTATGTGGTGTTACATCTTTCCGTCTTCCGCGAAATGGACTCCCAGCTATTTCACCGTCTTATTTGTTCTTATTTCATTTCCACCGTGCTGGAGTGCCTAGGTCTTCAGCCTGCGTGCCCCACATAAAATCAGTGCCTCCGTTTTTGTTGGCTCCAGTTGTGGTAGTTGCATACGCATAGCCTATTCTATGGTCTGCAAGGCGGTGTCGGCGTTCAAAGTGAGTATACTCTCTGTTTTGACGATTACTACCATTGCCGTATCATCGTAATACCCAACCAATGTTACACCTTCCGGTACTGGGGTTCTTAATATGGAATCATAGTACAATATCCATAGCATGAGCCCGAGAACTTTCTACCACTACTACTTCACTGCAGAGTTCTGTGGCCAGTGAATTAAGTATTCGAAACTAATTCATTACACACACACACACACACACACACACACACACACACACACACACACACACACACACACACACACACACACACACACACACAATCGAATAACGTATTGTTCTGAAACTATCATAAACGGTTTCTGTGCTGTTCCGTAACACCTTATAATCTACAGATGCATGGCAACAAAGGCCGGTAAAAGTCAGTTCAATAGAACTAAATGCATTGGTCCAATTTAAGATCTGAGGGGACTTTATCCAGTTTTTTCACATCATACACTGGCTCCGAGATCTTTGCTGAATGTAGTGATATCTCGATCCAGAACTCCCATTATATTTTGTCATTTGTTTTTTATTTTTTAAATAATCGCGAAAAACCAAACCGTATCTCGGTTATCTGAGAACATACGGTATTTTGGTTTGACACTTTATGGACACTTTTTAAAGGTCTGTGCAATAAAAAATAAAACTAAAAAGTACGTTTTATCGTTTTTGAAATAATGATTATAACATTGTTTTTTTACGAACGCCATATTGGATTTTTATTGTACTAAATAGCATCTTTTACTCCCTTTTCAAGAATGTATCACAACATTGTAAAGTTTATTACAGAAATAAAAAAAAAATATGATTTGCCAGTAACTTGCAAAAAATCTTTAATCTAGTTAGGATTTGGTTTACGATAACGTCCAATTTTTCATTCATTCACATACGTCAGAAGGCGATTGAATGCTTCACTCTATAGTAGGTAGACAACGAGCAAATTATTTTTGCATTATTATCGAATAAATTTATTAAACGAATGTAAAAACAGAGATTTTGTGGTAATTTTGGGACAATTTACAATACAAGCTTATACAAACGAAGTTTAGATATGAACTGCTCAATATAAAGAAATTATTCTATGTGGCCACCACCGTGATGATCAATATATATTTGACAACTATTTTGCATAGTGTATACTGCCCTAATTAAATGTTTGACTTTTGGACTCTTTCTTCTGAAATAGAAACATCTTTGGTAGCTTCAAGTGCGTAAGATTCGTTCTTAACGTGTTCCCATAAAAAGAAGTCAAGAGTGTTTATATCAGGGGATCTAGCAGGCCACAAAATATCGCCATTATTCGCAATTAATCTATTGTGAAAATCTGCTTCTAAATAATTCCTTGCGACAGCGGCTTTATGAGCTAGACAGCGATCGGGCATAACCAAGTTTGATCCAAGTTCCCCACAGCTGCCCTTTTTTTTCCTCCCTTAGGGCTCGTCCACGTCTTTGCCGCCCCGATAGCACACAGCTAACATTATTTGCTCTTGCAAGAGCTGAATATATCATGCTGCATTCAAATTAAAACTAAAACTAAATGGTCCAATTAAAGGATTTCCTGAGAGCCATATTTTTAATAATTTCATACTTAAATTCAGATTGCATTTTATAGTTACCTATTACAATGCAAGTTTTTTTTTCAAATCGCCTTGGTGAGGTGAGCTGTCAGTTTTCTTTAGTTCAGTTATAGGTATTATACCTGTTGAAAACTCCGAAATTGGTAAATCAAGTTTTGTCAGTCCATAATATTTTAATAGAAAAATTGGGATTTACTCGCAAATTTTAAATGTACCATCACAAAATCTCACTATTTGGGGAAAATCATTTGGCGATAAACTCTGTAACCAATGATGTGGGCCTATTATCAGTGTATTATAATTTTAATTATTATAATTATTTCCTGATATTGTACAGCATATTTACGATTTCTGGGTTTTCCAAAACGACCATAATTTGTCAAATTTGGTACCAGATCCCTAAAATGTTTGGTTGATGCCATTCAGGAACTTTATTTTCGTAAATTTGGGTAGGCGCTGTATAGTTTCTGTGGGCTATAAAGTAGCTTTCTAAAATTTTTCTTCATTAGTATAATTAAGAGCCGTTTCTAATGGTTGGGTATTTGAAAATAATATTAACGTAATTTATTAAACTAAATAGAAACAATTAACGAATTCAAACTGAATCAATGAAATGCAATGTAAGCAATAGAGAAGAAACTTCAAATTAAACATAATTTGATAGTTATAAGATAAACAAGGAAACCTCGGTGGTTCTGGGGTAAGAAAATGTGCCTCTGAACCTAAGGGTACTGGGTTCAATCCCAGGGTACTCCTTTCACTTTTTCAGTACAAACTGTAAAATTAACATCAACCGAGGTTCTGGCATTGTATTTGAGCAAGTTGAATGTGTGCACGTTCCACCCTTCGGAGATGTTGGGCACGTTAAAGATCGCTACCCTCCTTACAGAAAGGCAGGGGTTCGGCTAAATTTTCAGGCTATTGAGGTGAAACTTCTCGCTGGCGTCGGTGATTATCCATAGTCGCGGAAATAGGTCGACGTTAAAGAAACAAAACACACACACACACACACAAGATAAACAAATTGTTACCTCGTCTACTACACCGTGTCGAGCACATCAGCGAAATTCATTAGGAAATATTTAGATTTGTTTATTACAGTATTTATTCGAAAGAAAATACCATGTTGTGGTACAGTTTAAAAAAGGCTGGACGCTGCAAGTGCGTTATGGTAGCGAATTTTCTTTAAAATGTTTTTAATAGCAAATGTCTTTCTTTGATGATAGCAGGCATCAAACTTGGTTGCCTATATAGTAGAAACAATGTACCATATTTCATCGAAATGACTTTTTTGTTTGAATATATATAAACATTTTTCAAAAGTCTGGATGCAGCAAGTGTGTTATGGAAGTGAATTTCCATAAAAAGGTTTTTAATAGCAAATGCGAGCAGCATCAATCTGATTACAGGTATAGCCTATGTAGTAGAAACAATGTACTATATTTTATCAAAATTACTTATGGTTTAAAAATATACAAAAAAATTCCGAAAATAAACTTAAATGTTGGTTTCTTAACCAACAAAGCTTACGTTAATAGCAAATTGAGTTATTGAAAATTAAAGGATTTAATGATAATTCTCTACCAAAACGCACTTACTGGGTCCAGATTTTTTTCTTACAGACGCATCATATTTCGATAAAAAATGCAAAAATGCATTAATGAATTTATTCGACGAAAATTAGCTACAAATTATAGACCGTTAAACAATAAACTTCACGAAACCTACAGCGAAAGCATCAACTTAACTAAACCGACAGCCAAAGCATCAGAGAAATTGAAATGAATTTTCTGTAAACATTTTAGTAAAATGAAGGGCAACGACGGTTGAATCTGAAACTTAAGGGTTCGCAGAACACTCTTCTTGTAACATTTTATTTTCACAGTCCGTATTTGTTTCACGTTCTTTGCCTAAACATTGCCAATTTTGACGTTTCAAATTGCGAGTTTGACGTTTTGAGGAAAACTCCAAAATTTGTTTTTTTAACTGCCCATAACTTCTTTGCCTTTAAAGCTAGAGACCCATATTTTGGTACTGGGTTCACTCTTTACAAACACGCGCACCAAATTTGGTTGCCCTTACTTTATTATTTCCGGAGATATAATTTTTTTAGAAAGAGAAGACAAAATTTTCCGGGAAAACCTGGTCAGATTTTCTTGGATAACGAACTTATCCAATCCAGGAAGATGCTCACCAAATTTGATCAAGATCGGTTTATTATTTTTTGTTATATATATATATATATATATATATATAACTATAGATATCTACATTGATACCGATTTAAATAATACTGATATTGTTGGTTTCTTCGTGTTGCTTGTAAATAAATCAACTATATATATATATATATATATATATATATATATATATATATATATATATATATATATATATATATATATATATATATATATACAGAGATCTCCTCATTAGCGAATTTTTTTAATTTGCTAAAAAGGGATAAGAATGGTATTTAACGCAATAAAAATCCAATATGGCGTCAATAAGAAAAAAACAAGTTATAATTATTATCTCAAAAAAAAAAGAAATGATATCGTTTTGTTTTATTTTCTATTGCAAAGTCCTTAAAAAGTGCCCATAAAATGTTTATATTAAAATACTGTATGTTCTCAGGTAACCGAGATACGAGGGTTTCTCAAAAACACACCCTTTTGTTTTTTCGCGATTATTTCAAAAGCAAAAAACAATTGACAATATGTGATGGCAGTTATGAAATAATAATATAACCCTTACCATTTAACCGACTGTGTAGTTCTTATAATAACTGAGATAGCAATACATGCAGCATCAGACTGGCACACAATGCATTATGATTTTTAGAGGAAGTCCAAAAGTGTAATTCTGTTTATTTAAATAAGGGTTAGTTACACAAGAAATTGATTTCGCTAACTTAACACAAACATTTTTTAAGAAAGTATGTATATAAATAAATTTATAAATAAACATTTGAAATCATATATTATTGGGGTTCAGCCTACTAACCTGAAAATCGGCCGCTAACTTTGCCAGAGTCGGTAAATTTAATCTGGACACATGTGCTAACGTAATGTTTTGCGAATCTATCAGTAACCTTTCTCCAGTACAATAGTTCAGATGAAAGGTGAGCTCAGCTAGAAGTCCTCCAAGCTCAACTATCTTCTCTTGATTAAAGCAATCGTGGCCAAAGTCTTTTAATTTAAATAAAAACACCATTTCATTGTTTTCTGTAAGCTCTGGTAAAGGCAGAAAGTATCTAAAATAAAAGTTTCTTTGAATTGCTAAGCTCTACTTTGACATTATCATCTTACTGCAGACGGCTTAATCAATAGTAAATTAGGTGTATGTATTTACAAACATAAAATAATTAATATTTGTTGTTTAGAAAATAATTATCTAACTTCTGTTGTAAAGTTCGTAGGATATAAAATTGTAGTAAGTAAATATATTATATAAAATAAATTACATATTTACAAACCTACCATATTACACAATAGTTCTTCTATGACCCATGAATTCGCCGAGTCTAAATAGTGATTCAAAAGAAATAGGTCTAAGTAAAATTTGCAAACCTGTGTTCCGGTTTTTGCCTGGAAAGTGGCAGACCTACTTAATAGACGTAATGCTAGCTTACATATACAGGGTGTGGCGCCAAGACCTTTAGTTAGCCGTTTATCAATAACTATTCCGATTTTAAATTTGAAAATTTACACACATACGATCGAGACGAATTCCAGTTCAGTGAAAATAGTTTACTTTTTGTCAAACTTCTGGTTTAACCGGAAGTGACCATCAACTTGCTTATTTTAAATAAAACATGGTAATTTTCATTATATTTTCGAATTTTACATTGAATTTGAGAAAAATTATTACTAATACACCATATATCAAAAATCAACCGTTTTCGAAAATTTTCGATTTTTTTGAAAATTCTCGCGAAAACCAAGGTCAACGTTGCTCTCTCTCTCTCTCTCTCTCTCTCTCTCTCTCTCTCTCTCTCTCTCTGTGAAAATACAACTAAGAAGACTCAGTTTTTGTACAGATTATCCTCAGATTGGCACGTAAACGACAAGTTTGATAGCGTTTCTTTTAAGTATACAGGGTGATGAGAATTAGCCGTGCCATTTGGTAAAATTGAAATCACAATTACTCGCTAATTTCAAGTGGAAAACCCTATATTTTATGTGCTATTTCGGTTTGCATCCGGTTTCCGTTTTGACGTGTATTAGTAGTATTCCCTATACCTAAATTCCACCGTTTCCCGAATATTTCAATTTTATTGGATTCACTCGATTCAAATTGTCACAATAGATTTAAGGCAGGCTTTGGAACTTGATAATATGCTTGTTGACGTCTACATGTCTAAAGAGCGCCAAGCGAAACTTATTGTCATAAAAATCGATACTATCAGTCAACGCGTTGCAAAAATGGCAAATTTGCAGTACACAAACGACGATTTTTTGGAGCTTCTAATTATTTATGGTGAGTGTCAACGAATTGTGGGCCGAACATCTCGTGCATTTGCAGAAAAGTACCAGAATAAACCGAAACCCAGTCACGACATGATAAAGAGGTTGCTGCAAAATTGTTCACAACATGGAAGTTTTCGCCCAAAAATACAGAAGCGTAAGCCACTCGTTGATAACGAGGTAAACGAAGTGAACGTATTGGCATTTTTTGTTGCTGATCCTAAGGCATCTATCAGGGATTGCGAAAAATAATTACGCTTGTCAGCGAGAAAGTATCACAGAATTTTGAAACAGCATCATTGGAAACCATTCTCTTACCACCCGATACATGGTTTGCAACCAAACGATCTTCCCAGACGTGTTGAGTTCTGTGAATGGTTCCCATTGAAAACACAATAAGATGAGAATTTCTGCAAGATAATTATTTGGTGCGATGAGGCGAAGTTCTCCAAAAATGGCATGCACAATCGCCACAATAGTCATTTCTGGTCAGATGAGAATCCCCATGTTACCAGGATCAACTATTTCCAAGACAGGTGGCCATTCAATGTGTTTTATGCAATTAAGAACGATAAGATTTTTGAGATTAAAATATACGATGAAAATCTCACTGGTATGAGTTATAATGATATTTTGCACAAAGTGATTCTAGTTTCTCTCAACACATTAAGTTTAGAAGAAGCTAGAACAAGCTGGCATCAGCAAGACGGAGAAAACAGGTGGATTGCCAATAACGGCCCACATAGATGGCCACCACTGCATCGATTGTTTTTACATCATGTGGTGCTCAGTACAATTTCCTACCAGAAACAATATTTCTGACAAGCCTTATATTGTGTTTCTAGATTTACTTCTAAAGATAGCTGCTTGTTAGACAAAACTTGTATAGAATAAATAAATAATTGTCTCCATGGAAAAGCGTTTTATTTTCAGGCGAATGTAATAGACAATTTGCATGAATTTTTAATTACATGATTTTAATATTTACCTAATACTTTTTCATACATAGAACATTATAACATGCATGAAAATCATCAAAAATATATATAGTGGACACAAAAAAAAATTAAAATAAAAAAGATTCGAATTATTATCATATGACCGCAATCGTTCTGCTATTAGTCGTGACGTAGTTGGATAGTAAATAACCGTCGTGTTTATATAAGCCTTATGGTATGATAAGTATGCTCGCTTGTTTATCAACATCGTGATGAATCGGTTTTTGTGTTTCTTCTAGTTGAATAGTGTAAAGTGTGCGTAATAAAATGAGAGACAAAAGTTTCCAACAGGCACAATCAGATAATTTGCCAAGAATTGACTCATTTATGATGACATCATTTTTTGGTGAAAATCCAGACCTCAAAAGTGCTGAAATAAAATAAGCAAAAGCTGAAAGGCATGCGTAAATAAGTCAATGCTAGTTGAACATATATTTAGCCAAGTATATAATGTATTTATTCATGTCATTTGTGATATAATTTACTTCGAATGAAGTTAACATGACATTACAAGAACATAACCTGAAATCTACCATATGTTTTTGATAGAACCATGTTGTTTGAATTAATTACAGATAATTAACGGAAGCAAACTCAATAATTTCGTTAACTAATAATCATGCTTTTTGCTGGTTGTTAATACTAAGAATTATATATATATATATATATATATATATATATATATATATATATATATATATATATATATATATATATATATATATATATATATATATATATAGTTAATACTTAATACGTACAGATAAACTTATCTTGAGCACATGGAAATTATAACCTAACTTAATAACGCATAATAAGAATTTTAACCTTACATCAATAATATTCATTGTGAAAATGAGGAGGTACTTACATTAAAAAGGTCTTCACAACGATATAAGGCGGGTTTCTCAGATAACTGTGGATTTCTCCTTTTATCCCGCTTTATAAATGTGCACCACTGCTTTCTAATTTGAGCCACTTTTGGAACAATAAAAAATAGTTTCGCTGAAGACCTTGTAGTCGTACTTGTACGCATTAATACTATATAGTATTTATATAAGCATCATTTTCCATGCTAGCAAATAAAATCACGTGCAGAAGTCAAAATCCAGTCAATAGCTTGCAACACATGATGTAAACACAGAGAAGAAAGTTCATTGTTGACTATTGTACTGTCCCGTGACGTCACAGATCATGGCGGCAAAAGAGTGGTGTTTGAAGTCAATTATGAAATTGGCATTTTCAAATATTTTTTGCATCGTTATTTTTGTAGTATGTAAAATAAAATCAAATATTTAAAATCATCTTTGTGAGATGTATATCAGATGTGATAAGAATAAAAACATGTAAGTTGTCTAATACTCATTGTTATACCTTCTAGTTCAAAACAGATACCTTTGATTTAACTGTCCGTATCCAATAATATGTTGAGTAACAGAGCGGAATTAGACTTCACTGAGTTTTTTTCATTTACCCCAAGTGCTCTTATTTATCCACGCCATATTCTTTCAAAATATTTTGCAGCTAATACTTTTCTACAGTATTATATGCTTTTTCTGGGCATACAATACATAGGCTTAATAGTACGAGTTAGCCAACCACGACATATTCTTTCAAAATATTATAGAACGTTTACCTGTCTGGAATAATATATGCATCTTCTAGGTCCACAAACGTACAAAACTTCTTTTTTAAACAATCAAACACTTTTTAATCCGCTAAGGTTAGTCTTCCTGTCAACAATTCAAACTGAACATCTCAATTATTTTCTTCTAGCTGTTGTCTCACTCAATTACTACTCTTCCAGTCCCCTGTGGGTCGGGGGACTAACTAAAAAAATAGGCCCAAGGTAACTCCTGCCTGTCATAAGACGCGACTAATGAAAGTCAAACACTGGCAGGGGTTTTGTCCAGGTGGGCCTGGAGGGAGGCTGATATATCTGGGGAGTGATCTACATCCGGATTTTTGACCTGACCTGACATGACCTCGCATGGTTGTTACTCGGGAGCGGGGTTCCAGATTATACCGCCTTGGGTTGAGTGCTGGCGGGTGTCGTGTATCCAGACGACCCGGAGGGGGTTGAGATCTCTGATGAGTGGTATACACCCGGAAATTGAGGCCCTCACTGTGTACTTCGAAACGGACGGACGGCCTCGCTTGGGCGATGCTCGGGAGCGGGACTCAATGAAATGTCGCTTTAAGTCTAGCACTGGTGGGTGTCGGGTCTAGAAGAACCCGGAAGAGAGCTGAGATTTTAATGGGTCAATTACAACAAGAGATTGAGGCCTCTTCTGTGAGCTTGGAAACGGGCAAACGACCTCACTTGGATGCTGCTCGGATGCGGGACTTCATGATACTGCCTCGGGTCAAACACTGGCAGATGTCTGGTCCAAAAAAACTCGGAGAGAGGTAATCTCTCTTTGAGCTTTGAAACGGGCAAGTGACTCCGCGTAGATAGCAGTACATCTGTCAAACAAAGTTTCACCTCACAAAAAATCGTCTCCTGTAGGATCTCGATATGTTTGGTGAAATTTAAGCAAACCCTGGCGAGTATCAAGTCTAGACAAACCCGGATGGGGGGCTGAGGTCTCTAGGGGTGGATTACACCTGGAGGCGTAGGCCTACTCTGTGAGCTTCGAAAGAAGCTAACGACCCCGCTTAGATGCAGATCGAGGGCGGGACTTCATGATACCGCCTTGAGTTAATGAAACACTGGCGTGGGTCTGGTACAGGTGAGCCTGGCAGGGGACCGATATCTCTGGGGAGTGGTATGCATCCGGATTTTGACGCCTCCGCTGTGGGCTCAGTAATGGACAATTGGCCTGGCTTGGTTGTTGCTCAGGAGCGGGCTTCCGGATGATACCGCCTTGGGTTGAGCGCTGGCGTGTGTCGTGTGTCCAGACGACCCGGGGGGCTGTAATCTCTGATGAGTGGTATACACCCGGATTTTGGGGCCCCCAATGTGTGCTACGAAACGGACGGATGGCCTCGCTTGGGTGATGCTCGGGAGCGGGACTCGATGGGATTTTGCCTTGAGTCTAACACTGTTGGGTGTCAGGTTTAGACGAGCCTGGGGGAGCTGAGATCTCTAGGGGTGGATTACAACTGGAGATAAGATGCTGCTCGACAGCGAGACTTCATGATACCGCCTCGAGGCAAACACTGACGGATGTCATGTCCAGACGAACTCGGAGAGAGGTTATCTCTCTTTGAGCTTCGAAACGGGCAAGCGACTTTACTCAGATGGCAGTGCACCTGCCAACCGAACTTACACCCTCAAGAAAGGTCGACTCCCGCAGGGAGCTGGAATTGATGGGTGAAATTTAAATAATTAGACGTGAGCCACAATAGACCTAAGGTCGCGGTAGAGGGACTGGAATAGCCCACTCATAATAAATCTAATCTAATCTAAGTACTCTTCCAAATAGCTTATCAACAAATTTCAAAAGCCTTGTAGCTCGGAAATTCTCGTTAACTGTCGCTGTCTATATTATAATACAACGCCACCATATAATCATTCTTTCACTTACTTGGTATTGACTTATTTTTATGCAGACATTGAGCCACATACAATTCTTTAATTTCTTGAATGGTATTTCAACGTAGTGCACTTTGATAGTGTGCAGCTCGAATACGGAGATAAGGCTTCTTGGTCGGTTGTTCACAGTTCCTATCTATAACATTTTGTGTTTATTAAAGTGCCGTAACAACATATTACGCACCGAGATGACGACCCTGTCATACATCTTACAATGTTTACCTCCAGGTGGTTGCTAAACGGTCCGTAGCTCTGCTACAAAGACTGCCCAATATCCTAAGTCTACGGTGCTCTCACTGCGTCACTAGGAGGGAATACAGTATATGCATGTACTCACGGAGCGAATACCTTTTAATGTTTTAGTATATTTACGTACGTCCGCATAAACATTACCAATTTTTGTAATAAATCATAAGAAAGCCTTGCCATAGGTCAGGAATATATCCATTACATAAAAAAGATTCTTGATATAATAAATACTTACAGAGATTCTTTGGTTGGTACAATATTAACTATATTATGAAATGTATCTCGATAAACATGCTTTGTATAAAAATAACATTCCAGCTTTTTCTTTGTCCTCTCAATACTGTTCTTGCATCTTAAAATAGTCTTTTCAATAAATTCATCTGAAAAAAGACATTGTTTTATTTCCTATGTGTGATTCCAAATTTTTGCGAGTTATGTTATTTTCTTATATTAAGACATAATTAAACAAAAATTTAATTAATGGCTTACATTTTGTAGAGCTGCATCGACGATTGTTATTATTTATTAAATTGTTTACGTGATTATTCTTACTCTACGAAACAATCTAGGATAAAAAAGTAAATTGAACGGCTAAAAGTGAACATTTCTTTTAACTTTTTAAACTTGACCAAAATGCTACGGAAGTTTACAATTCAATCAAATGATTCATTAAACGGTTGTATAAAGAGAACGGGAGATTAACTGATGGGATACATAAACTAGAAGATAATGAAAATTCTCAGATTCGACCGCTGCGCTTTGATAAATGATGAAGACACCGAAAAAGTAACCTAAGAAGACAGAGGTAAAAATAAAAACTGATCTGGTATTAGTGAACTTTCTTTAAAAAATTCACTAATGAGGAGATCCAGACTTTTGAAATTTGAAAAAATTTCGTCAAATGAGCGCTAATTGGCCCCCCTAGAACACATACACGGGGTCGGTTTCAATTTATATATATAATAATAATAATAATAATATAGATTTATTCATAGTTACAATGATTATACAAAATACCAACAGAGGGGGAATAAATCAGAACTATCCCACAAAAGTCAAAGACTTGTGCGTGGGTCTAGAATATAAATGTTGTATTTAACAATCCTCAATCCAGCGCAACATCGCTATCTCAAGAATACAGACAGCGCATGGCTACAAGGAAGATTACAAGACATATTACACTTACACTTTACTTACAAAACTAAACAATCCTAATTAAGTAATCCAATTAAAATGGTAACAATTTAAGATCGAAGACAAAACAAATAAACACAGTACCAAATTAGAAACAATCACACTCACACATACTTGCTCACTCACTCACTCACTTGCTCACTCACTCAATGACTTACTTGCTCATTCCTCACTCACTTTCTCACACAACACATGCTCACATGACACAGCTTCAGCAAAACAGGCATTACCCGTGAATTATTCTACGAGCATTCAGTCTTGGCCAGTCGAGTATCCAAGCCTTCAGCAGTACCTTAAACAATCGCATGTCATATACAGATTGTACATTCGGTGGCAAAAGGTTGCGCAGTCTTGGTCCCATCTGAACATGACATCGCCGGGTCTGAGACTTATTAAACCTCGGGATCATGCTGGCACTCCCAATCGATCGAGTCTGATAGCCATGGGATGCTTCAGTGAGTCTTCCTCTATTCTTTTGTTGCCAAATACCCACAGACCCAAGGTAAGTCTGAGAGAGATCCGGGACACGCATTTCCGCATAAAGGTCATCACTTGGGTAAGTATAACATCTGTTCCCAATTATTTTTAGAATCCACTTCTGAGCGACTTCCAGTCTTTTTATATAACATCTTGCAGCTCCTCCCCAGATGATATTAGCGTACTGCAGATGTGTCTCAACCAGAGATTTGTATATGATCTTTAAATGCTTTAGGTCAAACATATCTCGGTACATTTTAAACCTGCTGCTCAAAAATCGTATTTTGTACACCTGATTGTTTATGTGCTCATCCCATCTCAGATGACAGTCCACTGTCACCCCCAGGTATTTCACCGTCCTCACGACATCTATCCGCACTGTTCCATGATCTCCATCTTGAATCTCCAAAGCCGCGTATAACGGCAAGCCGCTGTCGTAGCTACAAAAAGGCAAGCATTTAGTCTTGTTAAAGTTAATTGTGAGCAATCTGGAGTCAAACCACGCTGATATGTTTTTGAAGTCATCCTCGGCTTTACTTTTCAGCTCTTCCCATGTTTCCCCCTTGTAGAATATGGCGGTATCATCTGCGAAGCCAACGACAGTACCCTGAGACGACTGTGCAAACAATTCGTTAATGTATATGTTGAACATTACGGGGCCGATGACTGTGCCCTGTGGAACTCCATATTCTATTATTTTTTGCTCACTAATGTGTTCACCTATCTTTACACATTGTCTTCTTCCCAGAAGGTAACTCTTTAGCAACCTGTGTATGTTTCCTCTAAACCCGACAGATTCCAAAACATCTAGCAGCCTCCCATGGTCCACGGTGTCGAAGGCTTTCGCGAGATCGATAAAAATGCACATGCTTGGAGATCCGTTGTCCATCTCGGTAATAGCCCTCTCAATAACGCACGCTATGGCATCCTGCGCGGATCTACCATCACGAAATCCATACTGTCTCTCCGACAGCAACTTGAATTCTTTGAGATAGTTGGTCATCCTAAGCTTTATAACCTTCTCAAAAATCTTTGCAATGTTGGAAATCAGGGATATGGGCCTATAGTTCTCCATTAAAGTTGTGTCACCACTTTTGTGTATGGGAACAATAGCAGACATCTTCAACACATCTGGGAAACATCCATTACGAAAGGACATATTTATTAAATACGATAGCGGGGCTGAAATGCTGCTTGAAATAGCCCTCAAAGCGGAACCTCCTATGCCGTCCAACCCAGGAGAAGTTCCCAGCTTTAGTGTTTTAATAATCCCTTCAACCTCCTCTTTTGTCGTCTCTCCAAAATAACATGACTTCAGATGCCCCGATGTTTTTCTCTTTTGATGGTTTTCTCCTTTCTTCTTTATTTTTTCTGCCAATCTCTTACCCACCTCGGCAAAGTATTCATTGAATTTGCAGGCAATAATTTTTTTATCCTTTATGGCCACGTTATCACTTTTGATCTCTCTTAACTCTTTTTTCTCTTTCTTCTGGCCTATAGAATTGACAAGCTTCCAGACATCTTTTGCGCTTCCCTTGCTATGCTGTAGTGTTTCACGGTAAAAGTCCCTTTTTCTTGCTCTTATTATGTCGTTCAGCCTATTTCTATAACTGTTAAAATGTCTCCGAAGTTGTCCATCCCCAGGGTGTCTCTGTAGCTGTCCATATAAATCCCGCTTCCTATTACAAGCCCTAACAATCCCTGCTGTGATCCATTGATTTCTCTTAACTTCGCTTTTTTTTATTTTCCTGTTGCGGGTGTTATTTGCAATACTAGATCTTATTTTTTCAATAAAAATTTCTGTTGCAGAATCAGCAGTGTTAGCGCAATACACGTCCACCCACGTTGCATCCAACAGTTCCTGTTTTAAAGTGGAGAGATTTAATACACTCACTTTTCTTATTGTTTTGTTGTCCCCATTTAGAGGCCGAATCGATATATTTAGCATGGTACTATAATGGTCAGTGATGCAGCTCTGGAGAACCACAGGTGTCATTTCAAAAGTAGAGTTAGATGGATACTTTACAAATATGTGGTCTATGCAGCTAGTACTCGCACCAAAAACACGTGTCGGCTCATTTATCAACGAAGTATACCCCTTAGATGCCAAAATGTTCAAACAATTGTCACTTGATTCTGTTCGATTCAAAATGTCTATATTAAGGTCGCCAACCATAACATGGGTGTTTGTCTTCCTATTTTCACACGTTTCAAGATAGTCCAACAGTGCGACAATAAATATGTCTAGTGGAGACGCTGGCGAACGATAAATCGCCGTTATTAAAAGTGGCCTGGACTCGTTACCCACTACCACTTCCAAACAACAAACAGGACCCATCCTTTTAATCTCGCAATGGCTATCATAAACGGAGCTCACATAAACTATCACTCCGTCAGATCTATTAAAGTTACCCCCACTATAGTAGATGTTATATCCCTGCAGACTATAGACACTCGTATCCCGAATCTCCCAAGTCTCTGTCAACACTATCAAATCGAGGTTAAAAGTAAACTGTTCAATAAGCACCTTAAACTCATCAAAATTTTTTGCAATACTTCTTATGTTTGAGCTGAATATTCGAAAGTCCCTAACACCTTTCTTTCCAAGTATAGTATTGACTTCCCCTGTACTGGAGGCTATTTTAGTATCAACCAAAGGTAATGAAAAGTCCCTTATATACTGGTCCATATTTCAAATTATTCAATCATTCAGTTGATAGAAAAAAAAAACAACAAGGACTACTTCAGCTGTTATCCAGCCATACACACGCACACACACACATAAACAAACAGACCAGTCCACAGAGTCAGCATTCAAAACAACCCAATGCGCAACCAGCACCCACCAGCAAACAACACAAACGATATCCTCAGTATTAATGCAATGGCAGTTGCCAATGTATAAAATCTATCAATACTATAAAAACATGTGCAAAATCTTAACACTATTCAAAATCAAGCTTACAATACAGTTACAATTCAAATAAATAAAATACAGCAAAAAAAAACAATAACACCGAATTAAAATGTCGTTACGTAAATAAAAACAGATTTTGGCACTCGAACAATAAATTCACTTGATAAAATATAATCGAGTAGATAAAGTAATTTAGGCATATACACTGCCCAGCATAAATTGATGACCCAAAAGCTAAGTTGTCTTTATATTACTTTAAATCCAAAATTTCTTTTTTCTTTCTTATTTTCTTCACTTACCCGACCACTTTGTCACCGAGTTACTTCTTAGAATTTTCTTTTTGGATCCTGAGCCAGCTGACACCCGACTTGGAGATGCCCCAGCACCAGCATTTTTCTCCCTGAAATTCGCTGCAAGAGCTTGACCAAAATCAGGCACCGATTCCTTCCTTTCTATAATCCTTGATGTATTACCGTTGGGCTTCCGTACCGGTGTGGCTACGTCCGACAAGAAGAGGTCCACTTTATTACTAGTGGAATCCTGATTACCCCCAGGGTTAGGTGTGGGAGGTGCACTATTCGATTTGGGAGGTTCCGTGTCAGAGTCACCAGCTATATCCTCTTCTATATCTTCTAGGTCCCCAGGTTTGTAGGTTTTATCGTTAATATGGAGTACTCCTCGCTTGATAAACGCTTTAAGTTGTTTACTCTGCGCCAGTTTTAAATGTTTTCTGAGAATTCGTTGTTCCTCCAACTCCTTCCGTGTACAGTCGTTCTTGATATATATCTTACTTCCCCTAAGTTTGCCCAGATTTTTTAGTATAATTTTTTTTTGTAAATAGGATGTTAACTCCACTATGATGGGACGAACATTGCAGCCCTTGCCGATGGGGTATGTATCATTAATTGCCGTTATGTCAATCTCAATATCAAGTAGCTTATTCAGTTTTTCCACAATAAATTTCGGCAACTCCTCCACGCTGTATTCAACGTTACTGATTCCGAAGATTATTATGTTGTTTTTCTTTTGCTTCTTCTCAATAACTTCCAACCTCGTCCTAAGATGTTCGTTTTCTCTCTCCAAAATATCTATCTTACCATTTAGTGCATCGATCTTCCGAGACAGGCTCAACTCTAGATTAGCTATAAGTTTTGTTACTTCACCCAACAGCTGATTGTTTGTTATTTGTCCAGCGCTACTCATTTTATATTTCACATATATTGCAAATCTTCTCGGTGCTTCAAAAGTACATCACATATTATCTGTGTGTTTGATAAATAATTCACTGCCGTTATCTGGTATTCACAATATTTTTGAGCAGTGTACAAACAAACAGTTTTACCAAGGTACCGCCTTATCAAAAGTTGATAACGTTGATAGCAATACTCTACCAATATACCCGAATGTATTCTCAACTCCAACAAACTATTTCATCAGTTTTCTAGGATATCACAAGATGACACATCAAAGATATAACCTCCCTCACTAAAGTACTATATGCCCAACACTTTCACCGAATTTTAAACCATTACTTCAATCTTCTTCCTCGAAAAATTCACGATTTCAACAGAACCACACTAAAAGCGTCCAACTTTCACCTTCGTGTTTTACTTTATATATATATATATATATATATATATATATATATATATATATATATATATATATATATATATATATATATATATATATTGTAACATTTGTCTATAAGACTTATTTATATGGTCAGTTGTAATGTGTTGGTAACAGCGAACACACTGGAATGATATTTCTAGAAGGGACCAGAAGTTACAGGTGTAGAAGAGTGTATAAGGTCTAGAAAGAAGGTCTGGAATCTCTATGGATAGTATAAATAGGCGAGCAGTACACAGAGTAAGTTAGTTCAGTATTGAGTTAGTGTGCAATAAGTAATTATGGAGTATTAAGCGAGTGAGCAGTAAGTGTTGGTGTATAAGAAGCGATCATAGAAGGCAAATAGTGGAATATAGTTTTATGGACATTTAGTAATAGAGAAAAATATTTTAGATGATACTGGTGTTGGAAAATAGTTGGTTATAATAAATTAGTAGTTTGAAGTCAAAGTCGCGATTTAAAACGTCAAAACTGGCAACATCTAGGCAAAGAACATGAATCTAACACGGGCTATGGAAAAAAATGTCTCAAGAAGAATGTTTTACAAATCCTGAAGTCTTAGTTTCAACAGTCATTGTCCTTCATTTTACTAAAATATTTCCAGAAAATTCATTTCCCATTCATTTCATAGACTCTTTCTGATGCATTGGCAGTAGCCTTAGCTATAGAGTTTATCGTTTAATTGTATATAATTTTTGTCAAATTTTCGTAAAAAATCAATAAAGTTTAATATATCCGTTATTATACAAAATATGAAAAAAATTGCACATATTAATTATAGTGTCTTGAGCTACATCTTAAAAAATTATTTATACAATCACAGATGACTGATAAGTCGTTGGTGAGACAAATTTTCTTTTTTAGTGAATTTTCTTTAAAAAATTCACTAATAAGGAGATCCAGACTTTGAATTTTGAAAACATTTTTTCAAATCAGCGCTAATTAGGCCCTCCAGAACACATATCCGAGGTCAGTTTCAATTTATATATATATATATATATATATATATATATATATATATATATATATATATATATATTTAATCTGCTCAGGTTTTCCCGGAAAATGTTGTGTTTTCTTTCGAAAAAAATTTATATCTCCGGAATTAACAAAGCAAGGGCAAACAAATTTGGTACACGGGTTTATATCCTTATAGGTAAGTTACCCACCAGCTGTGTAGGTCAAAAGAGAAAAAAAATTATAGGCATTTAAAGAAAAATAAATTGGGGTTTTCCTCAAAACGTCAAAGTGGCGACTTAAAACGTCAAAATGGGCAACATTTAGGCAAATAACTTGAATCTAATACGGGCTATGGGAATAAAATGTCTCAAGAAGAATGTTTTACAAACCCTGAAGTCTTAGTTTCAACCGTCATTGTCCTTCATTTTACTAAAATATTGCCAGAAAATTAATTTCAAATAGACCCTTTCTCTGATGCTTGGCAGTATCCTTATCTATAGAGTTTGTCTTTTAATGGTATATAATTTTTGTCTAATTTTCGTAAAAAATCAATAAAGCTCAATATATCCGTCATTATACAAGATATGAAAAAAATTGAAAATATTAATTATAGGTGTCCTGACCTACATCTTAAAAAAATATTTCTACAATCACAGGATGGCCCATAAGTCGTTGGTGATACAAATTTTCTTTTTTTTTAATCAAACACGCCTTATGTTATTGAATTTTTGCATTTTCCATCGAAATATAATGGATGTTTGTAAGAAAAGAAATTATGGACGCAGCATGTGCGTTATGGTAGCGAATTTTGATCAAATGCTTCATATTTGAACAGCTCAATTTGCTATTAACCTATAAGGTTGACCAAGAAACGAGTTTTTTCGGGAACACTTTTGTACATTTTCCAACAATAAAGTTATTTTGATGAAACATGCCACATTGTTTTTACTATATAGGTTATACTGGTAACCAAAGTTGATACTTGCTTTCTTAAAAAACACAGATTTGCTATTAAAAACATTTTAATGAAAATTCACTACCATATCGCACTTGCTGCGTCCAGACTTTTTTTTTAAATATAACACGCCTTATGCTATTGCATTTTCCATCGAAGTATGATGTACGTTTGTAAGAAAAGACATTCGGAACGCAGCAAGTGCGTTATGGTAGCGAATTATGATTAAATGCTTCATATTTGAATAGCTCAATTTGCTATTAACCTATAAGGTTGACCAAGAAACGAGTTTTTTCGAGAACACTTTAAGTTTACTTTCGGAAATTTTTGTACATTTTCAAAAAATAAAGTTATTATGATGAAACATGGCACATCGTTTTTACTATATAGGTTATACTGGTAACCAAATTTGATGCCTGCTTTCTTAAAAAACACACATATTTACTATTAAAAATATTTTTATAAAAATTAACTACCATAACGCACTTGCTGCGTCTAGACTTTTTACGTTTTGCGAAGCTACCATAGAAAGTTTGCACAATAAATATGACCCAGCTTTATGAGACTTGTTTGTGAAAATCGCCCATTAGATAAAAAGTATGCCGGATGCCAAACTGCCATTCTGAACAATATTGCAAGCAATACTCTTTTCTTCAATTGGACTCAAAGTTAAACAAGCAATTAGCGCTAATATCTGGTAGTTCTGAATAAAGAGAGTAAGAATATCCAAAAACATTACTGGAGTTTTGGACAAGTTCTTGATTTTAGGTAACCACAATGTTCGCAGCTCGCTTATTGTGACCTCACTTGACCTTTTTTTTTTCTGTTCGCACAAATAAAAGACATTAATCTAAATAACGAAATTTCAATGTATTTAAAATGTTCGGGACTCAGCAAGTGCGTTATGGTAGTGAGTTTTCATAAGAATAATATATTATAGTAATTTAGTAATAAATAAAGTAAAGAAGGGCAAGCAAAAGCATGATCTTTACCATAAATATTTATACAGTAATTTGGATACAAAACTCAAACAACACAATTGATAAACAGGAAATATACTCAACAGAAAATGCACCAGAAAACTGAACATAAAAAAAATTCCCGTGGTTCATGCATTGAGGGTATGCATGTAGAAGGGGAAGAAGAACTCCCAGGTGGAAGAGCGATTCTGCCCCCTCACCCAAAAACATGGGTGCTTCTCCTTCCCCTTGTGCATGCATACAATAATTCCCTTGGAAGTATAAAGCACAAGAAAAATATCTTGGGAGCAATCCCCGAGAAAGTTGCTGGACCTGAGCGAATATGGGTGTTGTGCGGGGTAGACAGGGTTTAAAGGAGGTATTCTCAAAGTCCGACTTATTGTTTTTTCTCACATTTCCTCCCCGTCCAGCACCCCTATTCATTCTTGGTCCCTTATCTTTCTTAGGGGTTGTTTGCAGCAAATTTTCCTTGTGGCTTGTGCATCCAAAGAAGATTCTAACCATGTTTCTGAAAAATTTTTAAAAACCCTTGGTGCAGTAAACTGTCTATTTACTGAACTTACATTCCACTTCGTCGCCTATTATGTCTTTTTCAGATAATATCGAATGCAGTACTAAAGTTAATAAATTCACTTGCCGTTTCACTGCTTTTTAATTTTTATACTACATATATATGCACAAGCTAAGTAAGTATAATAAAGGAGGGGCCTTAATTAACATTGGTGCTACACAAACTTAAAAGTGGAGAAGATATTTAGATCGTGTCTAACTGTGTGCATATCAAAAAGAATAAAATACATTTACAAAATCTAATAAAGAACAACAGTTTACGATATGATTTTAAATAAACTAACAGGAATACGTTTGGATGCGATTTCGCAATTTGCGAGTGCATGACTCTTTTGTCCAAGACTACACTGAAATCGGGTCGACGCAGCAAGCAAGTAGCTTGTAAATTAAACTCGATAGGCTTGCACGGTTAACAAACGTAGGTATGTCTAATTTCAAGCGGAAGACCTACAAAGAACATTTACGTCCGTTAACACAACGAACCTAACAAATATTGTCTTCCACACGGAGACAACCCATAAAAATGCCCATACTATTACTATCACTACCTAATGCATTAGTTATTTCCCCGATTATACAATAATAGTAATGTCTGTGGGGTCCTGTTTTCGTGGCTCAATTAAGAAACATAAAAAACAGAGTGTTAACACTGCTCTTCGAATATTATTTAGTGACATACTGATTTTCTATTTTACGCAAAATTGTATTGTTTTAAGTCATTAGCTTACAATTTTTCATTTATAACCATCGTCCAATATTTATTTTCAATATTTATATCCATGTTTTAAATATGTTAGGTTAGTTAAAAGTAAGTAGTAAAATGTCAACAACGCTACATAACAGGCGCAAACGACGAAGCGTAGAAATAGTGGCTTCTTAAGCGTGCGAGCAACTTGTTGCTGTTAAACATCAGCGGTGTCGTCTATCAAGCCGCTTGCAAATTTAGCGCTTTTGAAAGCAAACATTGTCTCGGTGTTAGGAAGAAATGGGCCAGGGCTGACACAAATTGTTAGTTGATTGTACACAGTCTCCATCTATAACATTTTGTGTTAACTAGAGCTGTCGTGACGACATACTACCTGGTTCCGCAGCGAGATTCATTCTGGTATCTTGCAATGATACTTGTAACTTCCATTGTTTAGATTTTTATCCACCACTTATTTAAATAGCATAGCAGTACAGGTAACGTCATCTGTATTGGTCCAACATTGTAGATATTGCATTACAAAATCTGAAGTGATGTCGAGGATTATTTTAATGTTAATTTTGAATGACTTTATTTTTATTTGATCAAAAGACTTGAAAATTGGTACACAGCTACGTCTGTCTAGGTTCTTTTAGGTTGCAGATTTTCGTTTCAATCACAAGTTAAAAGATATTGCGTTTTAAAAAAAATTTTCAATTTTTTGTAAAGACAAATTGGGCGTTGGGATCTGATGAACGAACTCATCCAAGCCATTAACAAAATAAGGGTAATTACTAAATTTGGCCCCGATCAGTGAAGTATTTTTTGAGTTTATATATATATATATATATATATATATATATATATATATATATATATATATATATATATATATATAACTGACCATGGAAACGGGTTCCAGGGGCCTAATTCGCTCATATTTGAAGAAAATTTTCGAAAATTTCACCACCGATACATTTTTCTTACTGAATTTTCTTATTGAAAATTGATTAAAAACGTAAATTAATTGGTGCTGCAAGTGTATTATGGTAACGAATTGTCATAAATTACCAGTAAAAAAAGAAATTCCTCTGATTGACAAAATGCATACACCACACTCAAAAATTAAAAACTAATCACGTTTCATTCTTGATAACAGAAAAATAATAAAAAATACATCAATCTTTATGTAGAGGATCTTCAAAAAGCATGCGTTGTACGCCTTGGTGGTACATACTGCACAATTAATATCAACCGAGGTTGTGGCCTTGTATTTGAGCAAGTTGAATCTCTGCACGTTCCGCCATTCGGATGGGGCGTAAAGCCGTCGGTTCCGTGTCTATAAGATGTAGAACACGTTAAAGATCACTACCCTCCTTACAGAACGGCAGGGGTTCGACAAAATTTCCAGGGTAGTGAGGTGAGATTGCTCCTTGGCGTCGGTAATGGGCCATAGTCGCAGAAATAGGCCGACGTTAAAGAAATAAAAGCACACACAACACCTTGGCAATATCGTAGTTGTGAATAAAAATGTCTTCTAACATTAACCAACACATGAGGAGCGGCCGGCATAATCGCAGTCGTTATTTTTTCGTAAGTCAGTTAAAACTTATTATTTAGTTTTTTATACTACACTTTTTACATATCCCAATAAGAAGGAGTCTAATAGCGTGAGATCGGGGAATCGTGCTGGTCATTCTAACGATCCTCGTATCCCTATCCAGCGATTTGAAAATTGTAAGTCAAGATACTGCCGGACATTGATTTGGCAATGCCCTAGTGCTCCATCCTGCTAGAACCATATCACATTCGCTAAAACTTATGGGTTTGCTTGATCGATATATAGGTTTGCCAAAGTTGGTACGACATTATTCTGGATCAGTGCTAACTCATTATCTCCATTTAAATTGCAATCAATGAAAATGGGAAAAATGACATGGTTTACAACTGTTTTTTTTTTCCAAATATTAACCTTCACAGGGTATTGGATATGTTATTCTCTCATCGAGTGTTCGGTTTCTTTAGACCACGAACGACAGTTTTGACTATTTAGGATAGCTGTGTGGTGAAAAACTGCATTCATCAAAATACAAAACATCTTCTAGCTGGATGACATTGTTCCCTAACATTTCCATTATTTGTTCACAAAAAGGGGTTATTCTATCAAAAGCGTCTCCCATGAACTCCTGAGTTTGTATCAATCTATAGGGATGCATTTTCTTTTCTTTTGATATTTGAATAATTGGTAAATTGCTAACCTCCAATGTTGTGGCTGCTTGTCCACTAGAAGTATGTAGGTTTTCCTCAAACATCCAATTTGCTATTGTTACTCGGCTGGACTCAACATTGTAGTTGTGTTAGCAGTAGAGTGAATAGCTTATGTTACCTTCTTCTGAATTGACCTGGCTTCGTTAAAATTCACTCTGCATGCTGAAAACACAACAGCTCTCGTCTCCAGCAGAACGCTTGAGAATTCGCAGGCTTTGGCTGCCCATGCCCTTTCGGAGCTGAACAGTTGGTTATCCAACTCTGACCTCGTCATTAGTATTAGTAAAACCCACTTCCTTTTGTTCCGTACTTCACAGGTTGGAATTTTAGATATGGATCTATATTTGTGTAATCAAAAACTTTAAGAGACGCAGTCCGCTAAATTCCTTAGTCTGCAGCTTGGCGATATACTCGGCTGGAATCAACATTGTAGTTGTGTTAGCAATATAGTGAATATCTTATGCCACCTTCTTCGGAATTTAAAGCAGGTGCTGGACTATAAGGACTTGAGGAGATTTTATTTTGGATCTGTTGAGTCTCTACTAATACATGGACTAGTTTCATGTAGCAAAAAGTATTTATAGCGCAGAAGCCTGTTGTGACATGTTTAGTGAATGCTGGTCTCTTGGAATCCTGCCATCCATTGTTCATTAGGCATAAAATTTTACCCTTTCCTTGCTTATATATATTACAACTTTGCATTTATGTGTATAATATAATTTTCAAAAACATTTTGACATATTACCTTTTGGTCAATTGCTTCTATGGTGTTGAGGAGTTTTGAGTGGGCAAAAGGATGGATAGCTGATATTCTCAATTATCTTAATTGTGATTTTTGTATCATTTTTTTTATACAATATTTGTAAACCATCGTCATTTGTTGTCTTTGTTGTATATATGTGAACTGTTATATATATATATATATATATATATATATATATATATATATATATATATATATATATATATATATATATATATATATATATATATATATATATATATATATTGACGAGTCCAATATTGCCATAAGTATGCAATCTGAAGGACAATAAAGTTATTATTATTATAATTATTATTAACAAACGTTGCAGATTTAAGAAAAGTTAAACCGACATATCTGTTGATTTAACATTTTGTCGGTTTGTCAATTACTGGTAGAGTGTAAATAATTTACGAGAGCACGTTAAACTAATTTAGTGCATGACAGAGAAAACTAACTTGTTAATATATTTTGTATAAAAATAATACCTAGAAAGAAGGCATTACAGAATTATATAAAAATATTTTGAAAAATTTAAAAAAATCACCACCCTGTAGTTATGAAACAGGAAAATCAGACCTATGTTGATATGTAAAAAGTCTTATTTTTACGTGAAGGATCTAACTACCAGCGTTGGCATATGTTTTTTTGAAACGCTTGTATACTGTGTTTACAAGAGTCATTAAAAAAACATAGTTCCTAAGCTGCCTAATTCGCGGGCCGCAAGTAAGAGGTCGCTACTGCGATACATATCGCAAAGTTCTGAACGGCAGCCTACATACATCCAATAACATACTGTTTGATGGAATAAACACCTAGAAAACATAAGAATTGATGTGAGAAGGCTAAACAACACGACCAAGATTATCAAAAACTGAGATACCTATAAAGCAGCATCAAAGGCATTTAGAGACGTATTGGATTCATTTAACTTTAGGGGAGTTATAGCATGTCCTACAAGAATAACACCTGACTATGCTACTTTGCTGGATAATATATTTGTAAATTTTGAAACTGAATATACAACATCACTGCATGCCTCTCATCTATCTGACCATCATGCTGTTTGTTTTACAAATCCGATAGAGAGAGAAACTTATGCAAAGTATATATTTAAACGTTCATTTAGTTCGAAAGATAAGAATATGTTTTACAATTTATTAAGCAACGAAAAATGGGAAAATGTTTATATGGAAAATAATGTCAACGCACACTATAATAATTTTGTTGACACAATAATTTACAATTATGAAATCGCTTTTCCTTTGAAGCGAATAAAAATTAAGAAAGATAAAAAGAAAAGTTGGTTAACACCTGAAATTAGAGAAACTGCCAGCTTGCTTAGGGAAATGCATTTGCTGTATTCTTTAACGGGCGACTGTGTGTTGAAGGAGGCATGTGATGATTTGAGAAGGAGACACCGCAAGGGTATAACACTGGCAAAAAAATTCAGAAATGACAAAAGACTAGCCAATTGTAAAAATATAGTTAAAGAAGTCTGGAACATTATTAGGGCTGGCACGAAGCAGAATGGTGCAAATGTCTGGAAGATTAAGATAAACGGAAATAAAGAGACAAATTTACTTCGGATTAGTAATTGTTTTAAAGACCATTTTGAAAAAATTGGTAATCATCCAGGAATCTCGCATCATAATATAGGTGTGAGGTCCCACTATTGCACACAACATAGCTTCTTCCTGGCACCAGTGGACGAGACTGAAGTAAGCAGGTTTGTTAAATTGTGTACAAACAAGAGGTCTCAGGGTCCAGATGGCTTGTCATGTACAGTGGTTGGCCTGATTTCTGACCTAATCGTGGCGCCTCTCACCTGCATAATAAACAATTCTTTTTTGCAGGGAATATTTCCTGACCGATTAAAGATTGGAAAATGGGTACCTATACACAAGAGAGGGGAGAGGACATCTTTGGACAATTACAGATCTGCGTGTGTTCATTCAGTGTTTCCCAAAATTATAGAACGTGCAATGTTTAATAGGCTGGATAATTACATCCATATGTTTCAGTTACTTTCACCATCCCATCATGGGTTTTGTAAGAAAAAATCAACAATAACAGCCTTGTATGAGACTGTCAACAAAATCGTGGAAAACATCGACAAGGGGCTGAATGTTACCGGGTTATACTTTAATTTATCAAAGGCTTTTGACCTGGTAGATCATGAGCAGCTTTTGCGGACACTGGGACAATACGGTATACGCGGTATTCGGTTGGACTGGTTTGCCAGCTACCTCTCAAATAGAAAACAATATGTACAGCTGATTGGGGAGTGTGACGATACTGCAAATGTGCAGATAAAGTCGACATTTAGTAATAATTTTAGAGGAGTCCCACAGGGAGGTGTCTTGTCCCCAATTCTTTTTCTCTTATATACAAATAATCTGCAGCAATACTTTGTTGAGAATCAGAGTACTACTATATGCCAATTTGCCGATGACACTTCGTTCACTGTTGCGGCTAGTAATTCTCCAGAACTAGAGATCTCGTGTGCTAAGGTTGTGAGAGGAATGTCTGATTGGTGTAGGGAAAATAGACTAATTTTAAATATTGAAAAAACTGTTAACATAAAATTTGAGAATATGCACGCCAGACAAAGCAGTGATTCCACTTTGTGTAACAATAAGAATGCAGTAAATAATAATAATACCAAATTTTTAGGGGTTATAGTAGATACATTTCCAACCTGGGGACCTCATACCGATTATGTGGCGGCCAGACTGAATAGTGCCTACTTTGCTTTGTCTAATTTAAAATATACAGTGGGAGATGGTACACTTCGTTTGTTTTATCACGCATACGTGGGTAGCAGACTCAGGTATGGACTTATAGTCTGAGGAGCATCAGCACATGCACACAGACTATTCATTATTCAAAAACGTATTGTAAGATTATTAGGTGGCGCAAAATATGATGAACACTGTGCTCCTCTATTTGTTCGCCTTCGGATAATGACGTTTTACTCACTCTATCTTTTTAGTTTGTCACTCTTTGTGAGAGAAAATCCAAGGTATTTTAATATGTTAGGAAACAATTATCCAACTAGAAATACAGGTATTGTTGCTGTACCTCAACACTCTACCTCACTTTTCCAGAAATGAACCAAATATATGGCAATAAGAGCATATAACCATTTACCTGTGGAAACATCACTGGGCTTGTACAATTTAAGGGAGAGCTAAAAAATATTTTTTAGACCACCCATTTTATTCAATAAATGAATATTTTAATATTGGGTGATGCTATTTGTATGTCTTGTCCCATTTTAATACATTGTATAGACTTTTTAATATAAACATATTATGGTGTATTTGTTGAAGTGTCCATGCGTAAAAGCGTATGTTGTGTAGGTTAATTGTTGTTTTGTTTGCGCAGTGTTCTGCATTTTATGCCCTTTCATGGGTTTGTTTTTATATGTTTTTTTTGTTAGATAATGACTCTTTAACTGTAGGTTTGGGGCCTTTTTTATTGAGTCCCTATTATGGATTTACAATCTTTATATATAATGCTCTGTGTAACGAGTTGCTACATATTATGTTTTGACGTGTTCCTTGCCCGTTTGGGATTTTATGAATAAAGTTGTATTATTGTTATTATTATTATTAAAGATTACGATAGTACTGGCTAATGATAGCTGTATAGCACAAGTAAGAGAAATTTGTAAAAAAAGATGATGGAATTTAGACGAAACCAGTAACATAAAACATTGAATTTCTTGTGAACAGTCGCTTTTTGGGGTTCACTAACATAAGAGGACCAAATCCCAAACCAAAGATTGTTATGGTCTAATGCATAGGATTGTAGGATAGCTACAGAAGTGGTAAGATACCTATAAAGCAGCATCAAAGATTGAAAGAGTACTGGCCAATGATAGGTGTATTGCACAAGTAAGAGGGTTTCGTAAAAAAAGATAATATAATTGAGACGAAACCAGGAACATAAAATATGGAATTTCTTGTAAACACTCGCTTTTTCGGATTCACTAACATCAGGAGACCAAATCCCAGACCAAAGATCGTTACGATATATATGCATAGGATTGTAGGATAGCTACAGAATACACAACAATTAAAACGATCAAATCTATAATGGATGAAATAAAATACCTATACAGAGTGGTCAAGAAGTATGACAGACATGTTGGTTTAAGTTTTTGCCCGTTACTGGTATAGTGTAAATAATTTTGTGAGCACGTTAAACTAATTTAGTGCGTGGCAGGGAAAACTAACTTGTTAATATATTTTGCATATAAACAATACCTAGAAAAAAGTTATTACAGAATTATATAAAAATATTTTTCCAACTAAAAATAAGATAACGATCTTTTACAATATAGGCACGCAGTAAATATAATTTTTCATTGTATACATGCAAAAACCACATTTTTTGTATTATCACAAGATATTTAACGCAAATAATCCAACAGCAAAGTAATTAGCGTATTTTTTGTACTTCTTCCCATGTGGACTAAATCTAAAGTATTCGCACGCTTGTCCAAAGTACCTACAATAACATTTCATTACGATATATACAAGGTAAACATTATATGTCAGTGTACGGTGTTAGAAACATTTTCTGTTTATTATTTTCAATAATTTGTTACCTGGTTTGTAAATATGGCAGTAACTAATCAATCAACGAAGAAAAACAAATGTCGCCTTAATTTTTTTAAGGCAACCTTGTGTATGCTGAATATCATCATAATATTTGAATAATTCGACAGGCTCCCTGATATCGCCTAGAATCCTAGAAGATGTTAGTGAGCCATTTGTGCAGGAGTATTGTAAATTTAAAAGAAAATGCATATATTATACACACCTGTGCCTCTAAATATATTTTAAAATGTGTTTATGATTTCGTAATATTGATAAAGCGTGGTTTGCGAAAATGTGGCACTTCTCACCACTTTTCCGACTTGGTTCGTTTGAAAGAGATAATTAAAACGAGCACTATGTTTGAGATCAGTAACCAGGATATACATACATACATACATATATATATATATATATATATATATATATATATATATATATATATATATATATATATATATATATATATATATATATATATCTGTGTGTGTCATTATGTTGTGTTATCTAGTGTAATGAATATGTCCTGGGCTGAAAAAAAAATTAGGTTGATATTGCCATTAACTGGTTAAAGTGATAGATGCTGTTTATTGATTAAAAATGTCCTTTTCCAATCATACCTTGGCTAAATTAACCGATATGTTATTGGTTTATGGTGAAGTGAGACCAAATGAAAGAGAAGCACCGAGAATTTATCACGACAAGTTTACGGGACGGATAGCTCACAGAAAAAAAAATTCTGACATATCTGCACACAACCAAGGGAAATCTGTGCCTTAAAATCTTTAAAACCTAATTATGCACGCAGAAGATACTGACGAACTGTTCAAGTTCAAGAGTCAGTTCTAAATGCAGTGGCATCAAACCCGACTACAGGTACCATAATCGTTTATAACGAAATAAGAATTATTACCACATCGTCTGTATATAGAATCTGGCAAGAGCAACAATTGAAACCATACCACCACACATGTGTTCAAAAACTTTTACCGCGAGATAATGGGCCTAGACAAGAAATTTGTCAGTGGTTTTTAAATAAGTTGTAAAACGTGCAACTATTCTCTCATCGTGTTATTTTTACAGACGAAGCATCATTTACAAGAAAGGAGATTATAAATTTACATCACTTGCACAACTCGTTTAAGGAAAATCCCTATTTACTGGGAGTAGCAAACTCGCAGTATCAGTTTTCTGTAAATATTTGGGCTGATATTATTGGAAATGAAATGCTTGGTCCAATTATTCTGCCACATAGGCTAAATCATGTGTCATATTTAAATTATCTGAGAAATGATCTACCCGGACTATTACCTGTGTTAGTGAGAAATATAATGTGGTTTCAACATGACGGTGCACCGGCTCCTTTTCTGGTTGATGTTAGGGGTTATCTCTCGGAAACGTACGGTCATAGATGGATTAGTCGTGGTGGTCTAGTAGCATGACCACCAAGATCCCCTGATTTGAATCCTTTAGATTTATATCAATATGGGAGCTTGCTTAATTTTTTTTAGAAAATTATTGAGCCACACCACATTAGCGCGGCCTGTTGAAGCTGCCCACACTTTTTTAGCAGTAAAATATGTGCTAGTTTAAACAACTTTCACCTTCAAAATATCATTCGAATTGCTACAAACGTTTTGGAGAAATTTGGAATAAACCAAGACAATAAAAATATCTAACACCCTGTTGCTACGAAACAAAGCAAAATTGGACCTATGTTTGTTGTTCGCGATTATTTTGGCTGCGGAATAATTATCAATTAGCCCACTGTCCGAGTTAATTTTCCAGTCGAGCGTTAGGTCATGCACTTCCATATTTTTCTATAAAATATTTCATCGGGGCTCCAACCATTATGTCGTTTTTATTATTTTCTTTAAATGTAGTTAACTAGGCTAAGTACAACAATATTCTTAGCATTTAACATATTCATTGGTTTTACTGGTTTTTTTGTTTTTTTCTTGAATCATTTTTGTTTTCTTTTTATTTTATTTACTTTTTTCTTCTAATTGGTCTTTTTTTGCATTTTTAAGTTTTTTTTAAAAGTTTTTCAAAATATATTTGTTTAACTTTTTTTGTTGTTGTTTATTTAAAGGTTTTTTTTCAATCAGGCGGGAATGCACGGGGACACGTATCACCTAGGGACCCTTCAAGGCTTACAAAACAGACACAGACTAGGACATGGTTTGAGGACCTATGTTGATATGTAAAAAGTCTTATTTTTACGAGAAGAATATAACTACGAACGATGGCACATGTTTTTTTGAAGCACCCTTTATATTGTGTTTACAAGAGTCATTAAGAAACTTAGTTTCACAAGTAAGAGGTCGCTACTGCGATACATCTTGCAATGTTCTGGAGGGCAGGCTACATCTATCCAATAACACAGTGTTTGATGCAATAAACACTTAGAAAATATGAGAGTTGATATGAGATGACAGGAACCTCGGTGGTTCAGGGGTAAGAACGTGTGCCTCTGAACCGAAGAGTACTGGGTTCGATCCCAGGGTTCTCCTTTCACCTTTTTAGTACAAACTGTAACATTAGCATCAACCGAGGTTCTGGCATTGTATTTGAGCAAGTTGAATGTTTGCACGTTCCGCCCTTCAGAGGGGGCGTAAAGCCGTCGGTCCCATGTCCATGCGATGTTGGACATGTTAAAAGATCCCTACCCTCCTTACAGAAAGGCAGGGGTTCGGCAAAATTTCCAGGTTAGTGAGGTGAAACTGCTCCCTGGCGTCGGTGATTGGCCATAGTCGCGGAAATAGGCCGACGTTAAAGAAACAAAACACACACAAGTATGATATGACTAAACGACACGACCAATAGTAGCCAAAACTGAGATACCTATAAAGCAGCATCAAATGGTCATAGAGTACTGGCCAACGATATATGTATTGCGGAAGTAGGGGGCATTTGTAAAAAAAAGAGAATATAATTTAGACGAAACGAATAACTTAAAACATGGAATTTCTTGTGAACACTCGCTTTTTGGAGTTCACTAACATAAGAGAACCAAATCCCAGACCAAAGATCGTTACGATCTAGTGCATAGGATTGTAGGATAACTACATAAGATCCAACAATGAAAACGATCAAATCTGTAATGGATCAAATGTAATACCTATACAGAGTGGTAAAAAAGTATACCGGTCATGTTATACAGAGCGGCAGTAAAATCTCGGTGGTCAGGAACAATAGCTTGCCAAAAAAACCTTTTAATATTACTTCTAAAGACATTTAATTCTGATATAAGTAACCTACATATTAATACTATATGCCAACGTTAAATTAAGACCCAGTCGTTGGCTTCAAATGTCAGCGTTTGTTTGGTAACGAATTTTCTAAATATACGGATTGCCGACAGTTGTGTTATTGTTTACCTTATGAACGTTTTATTTATTTCATCATGCCCACAAATAGGTTTGATCAACCTTACAGATAACAACAGATCGAAATAAGCAAGCTTAAGGGTAAATATAGGGAGACATTGGAAGAAACTACAAATATACAAATCAAATATACAAACCAAGAGTGACACAGGTCCAGCAATGTAATTCAAATCAAAGGAAAAACAATTTTCTTAACAAGATAAAGCCATTGGAATTAATTACAAATATACAAACCAAGATCTACACAGGTCCACCAAGGTACTTAATTAAAATCATATAGGTACCAGTAGGAATGAAATTAAGATTATTATCTGAACTAGGGTACAGAAAATAGATATTAAGTTAATACATAGAGACAAAATCAAGGTCAAAACAAGTATTTTTTTTTGAGAAAAAAGAGTTGTTATACAACAAAAATCAATACAACAAAAATGGATAATATATGGGGTATAAGAAAATATGAAATATATGTCAAAGAATTAATCGATATATTAAAAGAAGCAGAAGCAGAAATAGACACAGATAATAGGGAGTGCAGATATGAAGAACCCCAAAGAGAATTGGAATACAGTTGGAAGAATGTTAGACAGAGTTATATATCAATGATTATCGATTCCCCAGAGGCCAACTCTACAGCAAGGCACAATCAATTAAGAAAGAGATACAGGTACATGGTGGACACAGTTTCACAGAAAATCTGATTAGCAACATGCCAATTATGTGAGGCAAGAATCCATTGTTCAGAAAAAATTACAGACTGTCCGACATTTATTACTTGCAACCAAAGCCCTAGCCTATACAGATTGATAAATAAGGACAAATCATGTATGTGAGTTAGGAGGGGTAGCAAGGCGAGTTCCACGTAAGTTAAAACAATTAACAAAATTAGATTCAGAAGAGCAACCTTCATAGAATTTGGAACCACTTAACGGAGTAAATTCTAAAGAAGAGAAATGATATGTGTTAAAACAGTAATAAAATTACACTCAACCGAGCAATCTCTAAGCAGTTTGAGGGAGCCATAAAAGGTTACGACAGCAGTAATGGATAAAAAGAGTCCAGAGATGGAAGAATAAGACCATGGTCCAGCAAAGTGTCCAGAGTCAATTCAAGTAGATGATGGTCTATTAGAGTATCCATAGGCTATTCAAAAAGACGATGTTTGAGTAAAGTTTCCAGAATCTCTTCGAGATGATGGTCTAGTGAAGTACAGAGTATATTCCAGTAGATCGAATTCTAGTAAAGACACCAGGGATAACAGATAATAATCCAGCAGAGATATCAGAGATCGCAGATGAAGGTAATGGTCTAGTAATCTCAACAAAGAAATGCTCAAGAAAATGGAGATAATATTCACAGCAATAATAAGAAGAGAAGAGTCCAGTCACAAGCCGGAACAGAAGAAGTTGTACCCGCAAAATAAAGAAGCAGTTGAATAAGGTTATTACAATCCCGAGCAGAAGCATGCTCTAATAAGGGGAAAAAGTTTGTACAGAGCTCAGTGAATTCCTCTTAAGCCAAGTTCACATTTACAGAGTAGAAAGAAAACAACATTACTTAGAGCACTGGAACAAGACTACACGTCATTCATTGGATACACGCTTCCATATTTATACTCCAGAAAATCAGCATCAGGGTATAGTCCAGCTGAAGATGAATTGGGAAACAAGACAGGGAACAGCACAGCAAATGAGCAAACACAAGCCTACCCGCTGCCTGTTCAGGGAATCCAATCTCTTGACTCGGCAGTATTTTCAAGAACAATAACTTGCCAGAAAGGCCATTCCAAAAGCAATATAAAGAACAGCCCGGCCGATAATCAAGCACAAGTCGACCCTCTACCATTTTACCCCTTTCAAACAAAAGCTTTAAGTACAAGAACCGTGGTATATTGTGATTGACCTCAGGTGGATATAGATCTGCTCAATGGTGAGGTCACAATTGCCTATAACACCCTACCCTAAAGTAGCTGATTCCAGACTCCAATAAGAGCGGAAAACTGGGGGAAACGACTGGGACTTCTCATCAGAGATTATTGGGCCAGTGGATGTTATTTCTCCAATACTACAAGACCATTTGACACCTATGTCGATGTTCTGAATTCGCCTGATGAAAACTTTGCGAATCGCAATTAAAACGTGAATTTTCTTAAGTAAAATTCACTACCAATTGACTTAAGGTTCGATAATAACCAGAAATTCTCCCTGATTACGGCAAGAAATAAACAGTTCGGAACAAAGAGGTACGAGTTAGCTCGCGTTTTTATGCTGAATACGATATTTAATTAAACTCGAAAATCACTTGAATTACTCCGTACAATCACTGACAATAAATATTAGGTGGTACAGATAACATAAAGAACATTACAACCCCGTTTTAAGATAATTCAATAGCCACCGAAACTGACGGGTGTTCACTCTATGAACGCTCAGCAGAGAGTCCTCGCTAATGTCTCGGGGTCTGCAATTCCTACTCGCTGCACGCAAAAATTCTTACTGTGACCGTTGGTGACTGTATTCGAGCTCTTTCTAGCCTCCACTATCCGAATGAGATAAAACGAGACCTCCAATCGGTGGTAAAGTCACGACGTCTCACCTCCCGTGTCCACAGTTGAAGGTTTTGCCGGCAATTGTCTGCAACGTTTTCAACGGTCTTTCTTGGGTGACATCACCGATCGGAAACTTACAGATAAACAATATTTTGTTCTCGAATATTCCTAACGTATATTTTCAATGTCCATTTGTTCCTGAAAATATTTGTTCAGTAATAATACGAGGTGGTTACCCATGGCAAACATATATTGAATTTCAACGTACAAATTAGAAATGCAGTAAAGGGGTTTACGGTACTTAAAGATTTAGCGACTTTTCATGAAAATAAATTTTGAAATTAAAGCTTGAAATATTTAATATAGATAAGGTTTTTGGTATTATTTAGATACTTGGCGGCTTCCTAAGTGCTTTTGAACCAGTAATGATTCCAGATAAGAACTGAATCGTTACAACCAGTGCCGCAAATTAATCTTCGGACCCTGCAGTGTGTTCAGGAACATAAGCTTGCCAAAATGGCCTTCTAATAACAGTTCTAAAGACGTTTAATTGCGAACCACTTATTAATAATTTTTGTCAAAGCTAATTTAAGTCAGCGTCATTCGCTTCACATGTCAGCGTTTGTTTGGTATCTAGTTTGCTAAGTATGCAGACTTCAAACAGTTGTGTTATTGTTTACATTCTGAACGTTTATGAGATCTGCAGAATCTTATTTATTTTGTCAGCATAATTAAAAAAGTCTAAGACGCAGCAAGTGCGTTATGGTAGTGAATTTTCATAAAAATGATCTGGCACAAAATATTTTATTATAACTTTTTTTTCTTGTAACATAGAAATCTAAATTTTGGTGTATAGTTTACTTTTTATATCGTAAACCTACCTATCAAATTTGGTTATCATAGAGTTTTTATTTTTTAAGATAAAAATTTTTTTCAAATGAAAACTCAAAATTTTTCCGGAAAACCTCGTCCGATTTTTCTGATTAACGAACTTATCAAAGACATTTACAAAAGGAAGGTACATGCCAAATTTTATCAAAATAGGCACATTATTCTTTGAGATAAAAATTTTTTTTGAATGAAAATCAAAATTTTCCCGGAAAACCTCGTCCGATTTTCCTAGCTAACAAACTTGTCAAGGTCATTTACAAAAGGAAGGTACATGCCAAATTTTATTAAAATCGGCTTATTACTTTTTGAGATAAGAATTTTTTTCGAATGAAAACTCAAAATTTTCCCGGAAAACCTCGTCCGATTTTCCTGACTAACGAACTTATCCAAGCTATTTACAAAAGAAACGTACATGCCAAATTTTATCAAAATCGGCCCATTATTTTTTGAGTTATCGGTGTGATACATATATATATATATATATATATATATATATATATATATATATATATATATATATATATATATATATATATATATATATATATATATATATATATATATATATATATATATATATATATATATATATATATATATATATATATATAAACATATAAAAATTGAAAGTAACCCCGGATATGGGTTCTAGGGGTCCTATCGCGCTCATTTGCAAAAATTTTTTCAAAATTCAAAAGTCGGGATCTCCCCATTAGTGAATTTTTTCTACGAAAATTCACTAAAACTTAAAAACAGTATTTCAATACCGATTGCATTTCTTATATGTGTAATCAGATCTGACGAGTTTTGTATATAGTCGATATTAGCGATTTTTTTTTAATTCGCTAATGAGGAGATCTGTGTTTATATATATATATATATATATATATATATATATATATATATATATATATATATATATATCCGATATATATATATATATATATATATATATATATATATATATATATATATATATCACACCGATAACTCAAAAAATAATGGACCGATCTTGATCAAATTTGGTGAGTACCTTCCTTTTGCAAGTGGCTTGGATAAGTTCGTTAGCCAGGAAAATCGGACCAGGTTTACCGGAAAATTTTGTGTTTTCCTTCTAAAAAAAATTATATCTCCGGGAATAACAAAGTAAGGGCAACCAAATTTTGTACGCGTGTTTGTATTATAAGGTGTACCAAAATTTAAGTCGCTAGCTTTAAAGACAAAGAAGTTATGGGCAGTTAAAGAAGCAAATTTTGGAGTTTTCCTCAAAACGTCACACTTGCGTTTTAAACGTCAAAATTGGCAATGTTTAGGCAAAGAATGTGAAACAAATACCGATTGTGAAAAGAAAGTGTTGCAAGAAGAGTGTTCTGCAAACCCTTAAGTTTCAGATTCAACCCTTCATTTTACTAAAATGTTTACAGAATATTCATTTCAAATAGACCCTTTCTCTGATGCTTTGGCTGTCAGTTTAGTTAAATTGATGCTTTTTTGGATATTTATTTGTAGGTTTAGTGAAGTTTGTGGTTTAACGATCTACAATTTTTTAGCTAATTTTGTGTGTGTTTTTGTTTCTTTAACGTCGGCCTATTTCCGCGAATATGGCCAACCACCGACGCCAGGGAGCAGTTTCACCTCACTATCCTGGAAATTTTGCCGAACCCCTTCCTTTCTGTAAGGAGGGTAGCGATCTTTAACGTGCCCAACATCGCATGGACACGGGACCGACGGCTTTACGCCCCCTCCGAATGGCGGAACGTGCAGACATTCAACTTGCTCAAATACAATGCCAGAGCCTCGGCTGATGTTATTGTTACAATTTGTACTGAAAAAGTGAAAGGAGTACCCTGGCATCGAACCCAGTACCCTTCGGTTCAGAGGCACACGTTCTTACCCCTGAACCACCGAGGTTCTATTAGCTAATTTTCGTAGAATAAATTTGTTAATGCATTTTTGCATTTTTTATCGAAATATGATGCGTTTATAAGAAAAAAATCTGGACGCAGTAAGTGCGTTTTGGTAGCGAATTTTCGGTAAATTTGCAGATTAGCTCCCGAACGCTTTTCAAAAAACTGTTTTCAGAAACCTGCCTAGGGCCCCCTGTATCCACAAACCCCAAGAAAAATTTCTTGTTCACACCCCCCAAGGAAGTTACGAGACCAGGAGTAAATAGAGGTGCTGGGCGGGGTAGGTAGTAAAAAGGAAATATGAGCAGAAAATGCGAATAAAACGGGCTTGAAAGTTGTCTTTTTCACATCTTGAAGCCATATCCCCCTTAAACCCTGCCTACCCCGCAGAGCACCCCTATTCCCCCAGGTGCCGTAACTTCCTTGGCGGCTATAAACAGGAAATTTTTCAAACCATAAGTAATTTTGATAAAATATAGTACATTGTTTCTACTGCATAGGCTATACCGATAATCAGATTGATGCCTGCTCGCATTTGCTATTAAAAACATTTTAATGGAAATTCACTTCCATAACACATTTGCTGCATCCAGACTTGTGAAAAATGTTTATATATTTTCAAACAATAAATTTATTTCGATGAAATATGGTACATTGTTTCTACTATATAGGCAACCAAGTTTGATGCCTGCTTTCATCAAAGAAAGACATTAGCATTAAACATATTTTAAAGAAAATTCGCTACCATAACGCACTTACTGCGTCCAGAGATTTTTATTTGTTAGAAATTATTATTATTGATCTATCATTTACACTATGTAATTCTTCCGTATAATCATTACTGTTGTATATTGTTAATAGTTCTTTTATTAAAGTAAATTTGTTATGCCGGTGTATCAAAGTTATATAGTGTGTTTCCTAGTATCCATATATCTCCTTTTATAGTGTTAAACTTTATTCTTTATCTGGCTCCATCAAATTCACGTGGTATTTTCCAAAAAAAAAACAATATTGGATTGATCTCTGCATTTTACATTTTTCTTTTATATGTTTTTGTATTTTAAAATTTTTGTTTTGGACTTTGTATGGTATCTCAGGAAAAAATTTCCTAACTGTCTTGTTAATTGACTATATATTTATCGTTAACTTATAGTAGATGTACACTGACATGCTGGTATCATTAAGGTGACGTTGACCTGTTTCATTGTTAATATATTATACAGTATAGACTTTTTGTTAAACCTTTAACTGTAAAATAATGTTATCTTAAATGTTCCCCAAAAAAAGCTATACTAGTTGAGTTACGCTTAAATAAACTGTTTTGAAAATATTTGTCACTTCAAAGCACTTGAAATATTTACTTGTTATTCGTTTTTAGATAATTTATTATTTACCGTATAGTAGGCGTCTGTGAAACAAATTTATGACTCTGTTTTTATCAAAATCATCTTTTGGTACATTGGCATTTGTTTTGATGAGCTTTTGATCACCTAAAGTATGCCGCGACATATAAGTTTCTCTAATGAAGAATTACGAGATATGGTTTGTTTTTATGCACAAGCAAATTTTAATAGACGCAAAGTCTGTAGAATGTATGCCAAAAAACATTGAAACATAAGACAGCTGGATCACAAAATATTTTAAAAAGTTTATTGGAGATAAGACGAAATCGGTTTCTTTCATCCAACACGAGATGAATTAGGAGATCCAAAAGCCATCGCTCTTAAACAAGGACAAGAGATCCTAGTTTGTGTGGCAGATAAACCAGAAATTAGTTTAACTAGAATAGGTGCAGCTGCTGTTGTAAGTAGATCCTCACACTGTAGCCACAAACTACAGCCATTATATGTAGCTTGTTTTGGACCATTTAAAAATTCTTACAATAAACTAATAGACGAATGGATGTTAAATCATCCTGGAATTTCAGATACTTTATATTATGTAGCAGAAATAGTTGGAAAATCTTTTCGCATTGCTTTTACACCAACCAACATGATTAAAGGTTTCGAATGGAATTTGTCCATTTAATTCTGAAAAATTCCAGGATTCTGACTTCTTGACTTCATATGTTACCGATGGCGAACATGATATTTCTGAAAAAATTGCATCGACAGTTAATTTAGATGAACCTCAACCAGGTTGTTCGAAAGGTAATACTGAACCAGACACACGAGAGACACATAATATTATAGGTTTATCAACTCCTAAAAAGAATATTGTCACTCCAGAAGCAATTAGACCCCATTTAAAGGCTGAAACTAGAAAGAAGAAGCAGAACCGAAAAAAGTCGCGTCCACTATTTAAACTGACACGCCGATAATTGAAGAAAAAAAAAACGAAAGGAAAAAGAAAAATTGTTAAAAGAAAAGCAAAAATCCCGGAATGTGAAGAGAAAAATATTGCAAGAGTACAGTGACAGCGAAGTATCAATGCATGAAATATGTGACGATAGTTAAGAGTTTTCCGATGAATTTGCAGAAGATGAAATGAAATAAATAAGCCCAAATGACTTCATTATTATTCAGTACCCTTTAAAAAAGCGAGTAAAATATTATGTCGGTCAAGTGAACAAAATAAATAATGATGAATATCTAGTAAGTTTTTTAAGAAAGGCCGGAAATGACACATTTTTGTTTCGAGAGAAGAGAGATGAAGAGTTAATTTTTTAAAATGACATTGTTCTAAAACTGCCTATACCCTTTACAACTGGTGGAACGGAAAGAGTTTCAAAACAATGGCATTTTAATTACGATTTTTCTCCGTTGCCGATTGAATAATATATATATATATATATATATATATATATATATATATATATATATATATATATATATATATATATATATATATATATATAGGACAACTGTTATTTTACTAATTTTTATAGTTCAATGGTTAATTTTTTTGTTTTGTTTAAATAATAATTTACTTATTTACAATTTATTATTATTGTCCCAGTATGCACAGGCCTTTGTTCCATTATGCAACATAGGGTTGTTGTATAGTGGGACTAGGGTGTATAGTGGGACAGACTTTTTCTGAGTCAATTAAGTAATATTTTAAGAATTTAATATATATATATATATATTCTTAAAATACTTTTATATTTTCAAACTATTAAAACATCAAAAATTTTAAATATAATAATTTGAATTTTTTATATTTGTTTAAAACTTTTTGTCCCATTATACAACACCTCTCCCCTATATATATATATATATATATATATATATATATATATATATATATATATATATATATATATATATATATATATATATATATATATATATATATATAAAACATATAAAAATTGAAACTGACCCCGGATATGTGTTCTGGGGGTCCTAATTAGCGCAGATTGGAAGAAATTGTTTCAAAATTCAAAAGTCGGGATCTCTTCATTATTGAATTTTTTTAAAGAAAATTCACTAAAACCAACTCTAATAATTACCAAGCAATGATGCAAAATGTCTCAGCTCAGACTAACTACAACACAATGGCATCTGTCGACTGATGTGCGCTGTTGTAAATAGAGCACGATCTATAAACCGGTGAGGTAAGTTTGACATTGGTCCTAGGAGGCAGCAGATAGAAATAGTCATGCCCTGTAAAGCTCATTTTAGACGTGTGAAAAGGCAGAATCCTCAATAATTTAGAATAGATGATCTTACTGTGTAACAAATTAAATAGGAACCAGAGAACAGGATAAATTCGCCTAGCCTGTAGAGATTCCAATGAGAATCTCGATAGTAAACTGGCCTGTGGTATATCAGTGGCGGGATACACCCTATCAGCTCTATATGTGAGAGACTTAACAAATCTCTGCTGGATACTTTCAAGTGCGCTTTTATGTATGCCATATAGAGGATACCACACCACATAAGCATACTCCAAGTGGGGTCGTACATAGGCACCGACCAATAGCTTCAAAGTGTTTTGTCTAAATAACTAGAGTTACGTATAAGGAATCCAAGTGTCTTGGAGGCCCTATAGATATCATCATAGTTTTCCAGGAATAAAAGTTTTTTGTCGAAGACAACACCTAAATCTTTAAAGGATGCAGGTCTCTGAAGAGGTTTTACATCAATGCAGTATGAATAGTCAATCATACGACGGTTGAGCGTATGAGACATTACCAGACTTTTATTGATATTCAGCGGGAGGTTTTAAGGAAGCACCAGTGCTGAACCCTGAGCAAGTTGCCTTCCAATTCTAAACAGTCGTTAGGACTACCAGTGGCCGAGAAAAAGTGTAACATCATCGGCGTACAGAAGATAGGGTAGGTCAATGACGTCCGATAACTCATTAATAAAGAGGCTGAAAAGCAGAGGTCCTAAAACAGACTTCTAAGGAAGACCTGATCTAGCGAATACCTCAACAAACTGACACACACGATAATTGACAAAGCTAACTATATCGCGAAGATAGGAACCCACAAAGTTCAGTAGATTCGATAAGCAACCAATGTTATCGAGTCTCCTCAAGAGAATACCCTGATCCAGCATATCAAAGGCCCTAGAAAGGTGTAAGTAAATGACATACATCTGTGACCCGTTGTCCATCGTATCAGATAAGTATTCCGATACGCAGATCATGCTCTTGGTTGTTAAGCGGCCACTAACGAAGTCATGCTGAGCGCTGCTAACAGCTTACAGCACACGAAATGATTTCATTCAAGACAATCTCGACACCTTGGAAAAATTATCCATTATAACAATTTGTCTATGGTTCTCAAGCAGACCTACCAACCTTTGGAACAGGTGTTGATTTCACCTTCCTCCAGGTACTAAGAAACGTGGACAGGGCAGTCAAGGGATGTGCAAGTATGTGAACACAATCCCTCACCAGAAAAGCTGGAATTTGGTCAGGTCGTGATGTATATTTCGGTTTGATTTTTAGCAAAGCTCTTAAGACCTGCTCCTCCAACACCCCACTGACATAAAAATCAATCCCACCACTGCAACAGGGGGAAGATGACACGAACACACCGCTAGACGTACCAGAGCAAAAACCTCGAAAAACCTCTGCAAAAGCAGCCACTGCATCTCCATCACTCTCAATCACTTCTTCCCCTCCATATGAGAGATTTTTTTAGAAGACTATATCGTGCTATATTCATATACAAAAAGAAAAGTGTAAAGGTGATCTAACGACTTTGGGAAAGGGTAGCAGAGGAGGGTCATAATGTGCTAATGGCTGATCAAAGCCACAGCCAGTAAACCGAACACACACACACACACACACACACACATACACACAGATCCTGCTAATGCCATTCCAAATGAAAGCGATCTGATATTTGGTTTCAGCAGAACGGTGTGTGTCCTGACATATTGATTGCTAGGCGTGGTGCAGTAGACTGGCCAGCCTTTTCTCCTGACCTAACTTCACTAAATTTCGTTGGTGGGGCTATTTGAAGTCAAACGTCAACAGACTAGATAATGTAGAAGATTTAAAGCGTAGGATTCGGCAAGTTGAACAAATAAAAGATCAGCTTATACAAAGTGTTCTTGGAGAATTTAGAAATCGCCTTGACTATTGCCAGGAAATGAATGGTTTACAGTTTGAACTTCTACTATTAACTTATGTTCGTTTTTAATTGTATTTATTTCAGCAATTCTGTTTTCAAAAATAAAATATTTATGTAATATTTGAAATGTCACAAGCCTACCCTTCCAATTTGAAAATTTAGGCGTTATAAGTATTACACTCAGGGGGCTAAAGCGATAGGTGAAATTTTTACGCTGCTAAGTGTAATTTAAAAATTAAAAAATCGGCCTGTTTCAGAGTTCTCTAATTATACAAATAATAACTGTCTAAATGAATTTATTCACTACATATGGTCCAGAGTTAAGTTAAGTTCTAAATTTGACGATACATTTCATGTTTTGATAAGTAATATTTGTATAAATGATTATGTTTCTTTAAATCAACAAAGTGAGTAATATTTTTTCAATTTCTTACCATCAACATCATGAGGTAAATACTTTTGAGATATTAACCATGCCTGAATTATAGCAACATCTTCTGTCAATCTTGTTTTGGTTGTATTGAAATGTTTCCTTACTATCTCCTTCTGTTCTTCAGTAGGAATGTTATAGTCGCACATTTTCAAGGATAATAATTATATCAGGTAAACAAATATACGAATTAATTTTGTAGCTAGTAAATATTAATGTATTAATATTTATTTGCAGAGCCTCAATCATGCTCTGTTCACAAAATACTACTGGAGATCTTGACCACTAACTAAAAATGTGACATGTTGCTCGAGTTATGATATCATGGAATGTGCCACTTATACGCTTCGTTTTCCATTCTTAAGGATTTTTATTAACCGGATACCTGTTTTCATTAATTTGTTTTACAAGTACACAGTGATCATAGTTCGCATGTGTTGTTCGCTTGAAGTAAGGTCAAGTTCTTCTGAATAAATAAAAAGAACACGTAATCCGGACAAAAAAATATGTTTATAAGGTTATCCCAGTATAAACACCTGTACGAGGATCGGCTTAAAAAAGCCTGATTTAGTCGCTACAGTATGTACCTACTACATGCTAAAGACAAACAAAAAAGTCTGGACGCATCAGGTGCGTTATGGCAGTGAATTTTCATTAAAACGTTTGAAATAGCCAATGTGTTTTTTTAAGAAAGCATGGACCAATTTCGGTTACCAGTATTACCTATATAGTAGAAACAATGTACCATATTTCATCAAAATAACTTTATGTTTGAAGATCTACAAAAAAATTTCAAATATAAACTTAAATGGTCCCGAAAAACTAGTTTCCCAGCCAATGAACCTTATAGGTGAATAGCAAATTGAGCTATTCAAATTTGAATCATTTTATAAAAATTCGCTACCATAACGCACTTGTTGCGTCCCGAATTTATTTTCTTACAAACATACATTATAATCATCTTGTAGTCGAAATTCAATACATTAAAGATCAGCTCAGAACTGGTACGGACCAGGGAAATTCGACTATCTAATTAAAACAAAGCATTGTTTAATCTATTTGAACTGAGCCGATTTTCCTAAAAATTCGCTACAATAACACACTTGCTGCGTCCCGAATTTTTTTCTTTCATTAATGTTATGTATTAGCCTAGATTAACATGCTAAAATTCCCCAATACCGCAAAGCATTTGAATTTGATTAAACTGAAATCCTTATTTAGAGGCACACCCCTAATAAATAGTGTTTTTGCGAAAAAGGTATTTGTATATATTAAAAGTTCTGTATGATGGAAAAACTTACTGAAACTTACCTAAAAGAACAATTATTTAAACAAAAAGGTAACTTGTTCTCAGCCGGTCACCCATCCAATTACTGACCGCATCCGTAGTTGCTTAACTTTAGTGATCGAGCTGACGTACTCAACGCGGTATTGCTGTTGCCCGGTTGACATTATTTATTTTAGGGATCTTAGTGAATCGCTGCATTTACTAAAAACTACTGCCAAATCATCAGAGAATGGGTCTAATTGAAATAAATTTTGTGCAAATATTTTAGTAAAACGAAGGACCATGATGTTTAAAGCTGTAACTTAAGACTTTGTAAAACACATTTATTATGAAATTTGCTTTACATAGACCGTATTTGTTTCAGGTTCTCCGTCTAAAAATTGCAAATTTTGACGTTTCAAATCGCGACTCTGACATTTAAAGAAGAAAAACTATAAAATTTTCAAAGTAATTTTTCTGTTATTTCTTGACCTTTTTGCGTCAAGAAAATCTAATTTTTGTGTATATTATACAATAGATCTTGTTATCCACACAAAATATTTTGGTTTTGTGCATTTTTCTGGTCATCAGTGGCACCCAAAATATTTTTAAACGTCTATAAGTTTTCCCTTTTAACCTAAAGATCTGAATTTTGGTGTAGTGTAGGTTTAATAGCATAAACCTAAGCGCCAAATTTGGTTGCCATAGCTTTGTTATTTTCGGAGATACAAAAACTTTCCGAAAGAAAACCCAAAATTTTCCAGGAAAAACTGGTCCGATTTTCCTGAATAACGAACTTATCCACGCCACTTATATATATATATATATATATATATATATATATATATATATATATATATATATATATATATATATATATATATATATATATATATATATATATATATATATATATATATATATATATATAAAGACGGATCTCGTCATTAGTGAATTTTTTTAAGAAAATTCACTAAAAAAGTCTAAAATCTTAAATCCTGCGCTAATATTCGCTGTTCTAAAGGGGTTTGCGCTGTCTCCATATAACCCAAACTGTTGCCGTTACGAAGCGTCAATGGTAAAATAAGTTGCACCGGCATATAAGAAAAAAAATTCCAAAAGTAAACTTAAAGTGTTCCCGAAAAAACACGTTTCTTGGTCTACCTTATAGGTTAATAGCAAATTGAGCTGTTCAAATATGAAACATTTGATCAAAATTAGCTACCATAACGCACTTGCTGCACCCAGAATTTCTTTTCTTACAAACATGCATTATATTTCGATGGAAAATGCAAAAATGCAATAACATAAGGCGTGTTTGATTTAAAAAAAAAAAGAAAATTTGTATCACCAACGACTTATGGGCCAGCCTGTGATTGTAGAAATATTATTTTAAGATGTAGCTCAAGACACCCTATAGTTAATATATACAAAAAATTTTCATATCTTATATAATAACGGATATATTGAGCTTTATTGATTTTTTACGAAAATTCGACAAAAATTATATATCAATAAACGATAAACTCTATAGCTAAGGCTACTGCCAAGCATCAGAGAAAGGGTCTATTTGAAATGAATTTTCTGGAAACATTTTAGTAAAATGAAGGACAATGACGGTTGAAACTAAGACTTCAGGGTTTGTAAAACATTCTTCTTGAGACATTTTATTTCTATAGCCCGTATTATATTCAAGTTATTTGCCTAAATGTTGGTTGGTAGATAACTTACCCATAAGGATGTAGACCTGCGTACCAAATTTGATTGCCCTTACTTTGTTAATTCCGGAGATATAAATTTTTTCGAAAGAAAACACAAAATTTTCCGGGAAAACCTGGGCAGATTTTTCTGGCCAACGAACTTATCCAAGCCATTTGCAAAAGGAATTTTTTTACCAAATTTAATCAAAATCGGCCCATTATTTTTTGAGTTATCGGTGTGATACATACATATATATATATATATATATATATATATATATACATATATATATATATATATATATATATATATATATATATATATATATATATATATATATATATATATATATATATATATATATATATATATAAACATATAAAAATTGAAACTGATCCCGGATATGTTTTCTGAGGGGCCTAATTAGCGCTCATTTGAAGAATTTTTTTTTAAATTCAAAAGTCGGGATCTCCTCATTAGTGATTTTTTGTTAAGAAAATTCACTAAAACAAACAGTATCATTCCTTGTCGAAAAATAAGATTGAAACTTGTAAACAATATGCCTGTAGTTGGTTCTTCAGAAAGTTTTATCAGTTTGGAAGGAGGTGGTGAATCATTACATATTTTTAGTGTTAACTTCTAAACTAAGCACATGAGTAGATACTTATTTTCTGGCTTTAAGAGTGTTTGTTTTCTTATGTGGAACCGGTTTCGCTTGTTACCGAATCGTCAGGCAGGAGAAAATTGATTTTATTCATGCGCACCCATGGCGAGTATAAATGGTGCTGCAAGTGGAATCATAACTTCCACATAGCTGTGATAATTTATTCTCTTCAGAAAGACATTTTCATGAAATGAATTTGGGGCCCATGATTTGACCACAAAAAAATATTTGTATTCCTGTACCCATACACTTTTGAAACGTTATATTACTCGAGTTTTATTGAAGAAATGTCAATTTTCACCAAATCACCCCTTATTTATCCCCTACCTCCTGTAGCGGTCTTACCAAAAAACAGTTCGAAGCGTTGCTTTGTCGGGTGGTAACTGGATAACAAATTTGAAGATTATATCTCAATTTATTCGAAAGTTATTGCGCCTATTAACAGACAGGCGTACCTACATACCGACAGACCGACCGACAGACCGACCGACAGACCGACCGACAGACCGACCGACAGACCGACCGACAGACCGACAGACAAAACAATTTTCGTTGCAGGATCAAGTCTTCTATGTGTTTTGTGACTTGTTCGCCGTTTCAGAAAAAAAAAATCGAAATTTTTATCAACAATATTCCACCCCCACACATTTAACCTCTAATTTAATTTCAGCACAGCATACCAGATGTTTGATGAAATTAAAAGTTTTCGAACAAATAAACCCTAAAACGTTATTCTACTCGAGTTTTGACGAAAAAATTCTCACCAAATCACCCCTAATTCATCCCCTACCCCCTAAAGCGATTTTACCGCTGGTTTGTCGGGTACTAACTGTATACCAAATTTGAAGATGACATCTCAATTCGTTCTAAAGTTATCGTGGCTACAAACATACAGACACTCAGACCGGCAGACCGAAAAAAATTCTTTCCAAAATGATGTTTTCTGTATGTTTTGACCCTTTTTACAATTTAAGCGAAAACAAATTTTTGAAACTTTTGTCACCGATGCGATACTTCCACGCGTTGTGACAGGTGACGTCTTTAAGATACCCATGTGGTCTATTTCTATATTTAGCATCAAAATAGAATTAACCTATAAAATAATAATCGTACCAGAAATAATAATAACAAGATAACTAACCAACACAAACATTAATAGAAGCAAGTTCTATATAACGAAAATATTAAACAACATTGGAAAGTGTCTAAATTAAAGGTTTATTGAAGTAAACTGGACATAGTAATGGAATACTTATTCTTAGCTATGTAAGGCTATATGCATTTTCACCAAAATTATAACCGTAGACAGGTTTCGCTCTAATTAGAGCTCGTCAGTACGGCATACTAATTGCAGCGAAAATACACCTATAAAGTAATACGGCTATGGTAGCCAGCCTTCCAAAACTAGTAGTAGCAGTGGTGGGGAGGCCAACGCCAAGCAAGTAGGCCACAATGGGCCCTTTTTGTCAACCCCAGCAACCCAACAACCATGCTCTATGCTTCCTCGGTTCTGTCGCCAAACCGCCTCGACCTCGAAAAGAAAGCCGTGACGGTCTTCAATTGGACGATACTTACCTTATTCCTCTGCAGAGTCCTCGATCCGAACAATTCTGCTCGAAGACTCCCAAAAGCCTCGCATTCAGACAGGTAGTGGTAGGATGTTTCTTCATCCTCACCGCATTCCTGGCAAATGGGATCCCTCTTTATCCCTATCAATGTAAGGTGTCTTCTAAGGGCGCAGTGGCCTGTCAGCACCCCAAGAATGCGGCGAAGCGTATGTCGACTCCTACCGAGTAGCCAGACAGCTTTATCTCTGTCCCGCCCCTCCACGAAGTCCCTCGCCTGCCTACAGCCACCAACCGACCCCCAGTGCCTCTTCATTGCTTCCTCTGTCCACCTGTCTAAGGCGACAGAGACCGCCTTCCTGCTTATGCCTATCGCAGGCTCCGGGCCACAGAACGACCGTCGGGAACCAAGCCTAGCGAGATTATTCGCCAACTCATTCCCCGCTACGCCACAGTGTCCCGGAACCCACACCAGTTGCACCTCCTTTGTCCTTGCTAGTCCTTTAATGGCATCAGTGCACTCCTGAACCAATGTTGACCTGATTCTGGCCGCGCAGACTTCCCGGAGGACCGCCTGGCTATCCGAGCAAATATACACACATTTCTCGGGGCTCCTCCTCACATCTTGTCTATTGGCCACAGACAGGATAGCTTACACCTCTGTTTCGAATGCCGTGGTATATGCGCCAAGAGCATAACTCTCGCGCACCCCAGGCCTTCGATATATATTCCCGCCCCGGAGGATTGTTGATCCTCCAGCCGCGATCCGTCGGCGAAACGGACTAAGCGTGCGGGCTGGAATGCAACCTCATTTTCCCTCCACTGATCCCTACTGGGGATCCTGAGCTTATATTGCCTCGTCAACCTAATATCGTCCTCGGCATCCCGTAACTTGATGGCGGAAATCGGAATTTGCTTTTCCACCTCCTTGGCAACTTTTGCATGCCCTATTACTGCTCCCTCTCCGCACCAGTTTCCAGAGTCTCGCATTCTAAGATGCGACGCCATAGTCTCCCTTCTGATACAGATGGGAAGCGGTGGCAGCATCAGCAAGACCTCTAGCGCGGCTTAGGGTGTCGTCCTCATAGCGTCTGTGATACATAGGATTGCCAGCCTTTGAAGTTTGGCCAGCTTCCTGCTGGTAGTTTGGTTCACACCACACCACCAGGCCAACGCCCCATGGAGGATTCTCGGCCTGATGATCGCAATGTAAATCCAGTGAAGGATCCGAGGATTAACTCCCAGGTCCTTACTATCACTCGACTCAGCTGCCAGAGGGTCGCTACTCCCTTTCTCAATACTCGTTCTATTTGCGACCCCCATGTTAATTTGGACTCGAGGATCACCCCCAGATATTTGACCTCCGGCACTAAAGCTAAAGGTTTTCCAAACATTACGGGTGCCCTGAACCCCCTCTTCTTGGTGAATAGGATCATTTCCGTCTTTGCCTGGTTTACGAAGAGTCCCAGCTCACCACACCAACTTTTAATTATGCTACAGGCAGCTTGCATGCACTCACAGACAACGCCGATGAATTTGCCGGTGACCAAGTTCAGCGCATCATCAGCGTACGCCTGGGCGTAGAAGCCATTCTCGAAGAGCCGCTCCAAGGGACCGTCCATGACCAGCACCATAGTTGAGTCGAAACGCAGCTGCCCTGAGGACAGCGGCCCGTCACGTCAACGTCCAGCCCTCGGCCCCTCAAGGCCAGCGAAACTCTCTTGTCCTCCAGCATGCTCGCCACCCAGCTTATTAGGGACCTCTGCGTTCCCCTATCCTGTAGGGCGGCACAGATCGTATTCGTCCTTGCCTTATCAAAGGCCCCCTCCACATCGAAGAAACAGCTAATGTGCTCTCCCCGTAGTGTAGGGCCCTTTCCACTTTCCGCGTCACAGCATGGAGCGCCTTCCAAAATTAAGTGAGATGTAAGACGCGAAACACGCGCCGCCATCTCGTTGCGGAACCAAGTAGTATGTTGTCACGGCAGCTCCAAATAACACAGAACGTTAAAAAATAGACTGTATACAACCAACTAACAATTTAGTAAATTGTCAGCCCTGGCCCATTTATACCCCAAATTGGGACAGAATATGTAAAGCTAGATGCATTCTCACCACAATTAGAACCGTAGACCGGTTTCTCTCTAATTATAGCTAGTCAGTACGGCATACTAATTGCAGTGAAAATACACCGATAAAGTAATATGGCTATGGTAGCCAGCATTTCAAAACTAAGTGATATGTAATGCACGAAACACGTGCCGCCATCTCGTTGCAGAACAAAGTAGTATGTTGTCACGGCAGCTCCAAATAACACAGAATGTTAACAAATGGAGACTGTATACAACCAACTAACATTTAAGTGAATTGTCAGCCCTGGCCCATTTCTACCCCAATATAGGGACAAAGTATGTAAGGGTAGATGCATTCTCACCACAATTAGAACCTTAGACCAGTTTCACTCTAATTAGAGCATAATAAACTTGCAGCGAAAGTACACCTATAAAGTAATACGGCTATGGTAGCCAGCCTTCCAAAATTATGTGAAATGTAAAACACGAAACCCGTGCCACCATCTCTGCATTACACTGCAAATAGTATGATGATCTCGACTTTTGAATTTTGAAAAAATTGTTTCAAATGAGCGCAAACTAGGCCCCCTAGAACCCATATCCGGGGTCAATTTCAAATTCCGGGCACGGCTTTGTATTATAAAAACTGAATCATGTACCAAAATCTAGGTCTGTAACTTAAAAGGCAAAAAGTTATAAGCATTTAAAGAAAAAATAATGGGGTTTTCATCAAAACGTCAAAGTCGCGATTTGAAACGTCAAAATCAGCAACATTTAGGCAACTAACCTGAAACAAATACGTGTGATGTAAAGAAAAAGGCGCAAGAAGAGTGTTCTATAAGCGCTTAGGTTTCAACTTCAATCGCCATTGTACTTCATTTTACAAATATGTTTCCAGAAAGTTCATTTCGAATAGACCGTTTCTCTGGTGCTTTGGCAGTAGTTTTAGTTAAGTTTCTGGTTTAACGGTCTATAATTTTAGCTAATTTTCGTAGAAAATATTCTTTAAGCTCAATATAATTGTTATTATACAAAATACGAGAACAAATTGTTTGCTTTAATTACATGGTGTCCTGAACCTCAGCTTATAACATTATTTTGACAATCACAGAGTGGCCCATAAGTCGCTGGTGACACCTAAAAATTTTTTCGGACAGCCTTTATATTAAAATATTTTTCATCGAAATATGATGCAGGTTTGTAAAAATCAAAATCGAGACGCAGTAACTACGTGTTGAAAGCGAATTTTCATTAAATGCTTAAAATTTCAATAACTCAATTTGCTATTAACCTAGGGTAGTTCATTGGCTAGGAAACCAGTTATCTCGGAAACGTTCTAAGTTTATTTGCGGATTAGTTTTTGTACTTTTTCAAACAATAAAATTCCTCTGTCGGGTGCTAATCGGATGCCAAATTTGAAGATGATATATCAGTTCGTTCAATAGTTATTACGCGTACTAACAGACATATATACAGGCCGACAGAAAATGTTAGTTCCAGAATTAAGTTTTCGCTAAGTTTTGAGACTTTTTACGCCGTTTTAGCAAAAGAAGAATGTCGAAATTTCTATCCCCGATATTCCACCCCCACACATTCAACCCCTTATTTAATTTCAGCACAGAATACCAGATGTTTGATGAAATTAAAAGTTTTCTAATAAACAAACCCTAAAACGTTATATTACTCGAGTTTTAACGACAAAATGTCAATTTTCACCAAATCACCCCCATTCATCCCCTACCCCCTGGAGTGATTTTACCCAAAAACAATTCGAACCGTTAGTTTTTCGGGTGCTAACTGTGTGCCAAATTTGATGACGATATCTCAATTCGTTCTAAAGTTATCGTGGCTACAAACAGACAGACAGACATATAGAGCGACAGACCGACAGACCGATAGACCGATAGACCGACAGACCGACAGACCGATAGACCGACAAACCCACAGACTAACAGAACGACAGGCCGAAAGACCGAGATATAAAAAAAAGTTCGTTCCCAAATCATGTTTTTTATATGTTTTGGCCCTTTTTACAACGTTTAGGCAAAAAAATATTTTGAAATTTTTGTCGCCGATGTTATACTTCCACACGTTATGAAGATGTGGAGTAAACGTCAATAAAGCTCAATATATCCGTTATTATACAAGATACAAAAAAAATCGTATACTTTAGTTATAGGGTGTCTTGAGCTTCATCTTGAAAAAATAGTTTTACAATCACAGGCCGGTTTGCAAGTCGTTGGTGATACAAATTTTCTTTTGTTTTTAATCGAACACGCCCTATATTATTGCATTTTTGTATTTTCGAAATATAATGTATGTTTGTAAGAAACGAAATTCTGGGCGCAGCAAGTGCGTTATTGTAGCGGATTTTCATTAATTGCTTCAAATTTCAATAGCTCAATTTTCTATTAGCCTATAAGGTTGGTTGGCCGGGAAACTAGTTTTTTCGGGAACATTTCAAGTTTATTTTTGAAAAATTGTTGTACACTTTCAAACAGTAAAGTTATTTTGATAAAATATTGTACATCATGTTTCACCTATACAGGTTATACTGATAAGTAAATTTGATGTCTGCTTTCTGAAAAAAAAGAACTGCCTTTTGCATGGTGATGTATGCGTTCTGTTTTATATCTAAAGCGAGAAAAGCCGGCTTGAGTGTGACTGGTCTCTCTGTTGTGGCACCAATCACTATTGGTATCACTGTAACTTGCCTCTGTCGCCACATGTCCTTTACCTCCTCGGCCAGGGGTTAATATTTTTTAGATTTTTTCCATGTGTCTCTTCTCATATATTTTCAGGAAGTAGAAGAGTGATATTTATAAGGTTAAGTTTCATGTGTTTGTCTGTTTGTAAAAAGTATGTCCGGCCTATTATTTGGTATGTGCCAGGCTGTGTGGACAGTTCTGTTCCGAAATAGGATGTGATTACTGGTGTCAATTACAGACGCTGGTTGGTAAGTGTAATAGGGCACAGAGCAATGGTTAGAATCTACTCGACACAATAAAACCCGATGTATTATTTAAACGACGATATCATGTCGTCCCGTATACGCAGTTGGAGCCAGTATCGGCCATCCGCTGATGATGTGTTCTATAGATTCAGCTGTGGTAGAGCAGACACGACATCTATCAGAAGTAACTGTGGGATCCCGGACGATATATTTCATGTTATTTGGGGTCGCCATTACTCTATCTTGTATTGCCACCACGAAACCCTTAGTCTTCGCAAAGATCTTGCCATATAAGAGGCGTCACGGTCAATGTGGTCTGCCGCGGGGTGTTAGGATACTGCCCATGCATGGGCTTTGCCATCCACTGCTCAAATTCCTGGCGGCATTTCTGGTGTCGCACTTCCTGTGCCGGAAGGAGTTACCTCAACCCATCTTCCAATCTTCATTGTGTTTATTCGACACTTATCTAGTCCAAACTCCATTTGGATGTCTTTGCATAACTAAGCCATGCAGTCGATTAGTAAGTGTTCTGTTGTGTCTGCTGCTTCGGTGCAGCATCTGCAGTTTTCACTGTGCGCCTTACCCATCTTCATAATGTGATACCTTACTGGGGAGTCTTTTGTGAAAAGTTCTGTGATTATTCTCAAGTCGCCTCTGTTGAATTCAACAAACAGTTCAGACGTCTCTGTTGATACGGTGATGAACCGTTTTTCCTGACTTAAGCCTAGCGTTTTGCTCCCGTATGACAACATTTGATTTGACAGATGACAAAATGACAAATACAAAAGTTAACGAAATCGCTCGCAATCTTAACAAAAACATTTCAGGTGTGGATAACATTACTCAAAAATGCTGCAGTTATCGATAACGATATATATATATATATATATATATATATATATATATATATATATATATATATATATATATATATATATATATATATATATATATATATTGTTATAGTACACATTATAAATTATCGCATAGAAATCGACAACTGCAGCATTTTAAGTGTAACGTTATACACACCTAAAGTATTTTTGTTAAGATTGCGAGCGTATTCGTATCTTCGTAACTTCTGTATCTGTCTATCTGTCACTTTGTCATCTGTCAATATGGGATACTGGCAATACCAAACTGTGGTCAGACCATAGTCACATATTATGCATCTATAGTATGGAAAAAAAGGAAACAAGCCTCAAGACAAAGCAAATTGCAAAAATTATAGAGGGTGATCTGTTTCGGAATAACGAGAGCTATCTCATTATGTCCCACAGCTACAATAGAGGCAATGCTGAATCTGAATCTAATGCAGTGGTATGTGTGGAGAAGAAAGCAGCACTAAGTGTCTCGAGACTATTTCAAACAGAAAAATTCTAACCAACAGACTTGGTTGGCCACTTGAAGATCCTAAAAATTATTCAACTGTAGTCACTCGCCAAACGAACAGATCAAATGTCAGCTAAACTGTGCTTCATAGTTGCATTTGGCGTGGTCATAAGTGATCGCCAAGTATGTAACAGAGACAGTGAATGGCTGATGAACAACAAGAGGACTCCGAAACAGATATATCTAGATCCTATTAGACAGTCACGTAGTACTAAAGACTCTGAACTATTTAAAAACCGAGTCTAAAGTCACCTGGTACTGCAAAAATCCGTGAAGCAACTGGCGACGAAGAACAAAATAACTTTGATCTGGCTACTAGGGCATCAAGACATTGAACAAATCAGGAAGCAGATAACTTTGCAAAAAGGGCATCAACAACACCATTCTATGGTACAGAGTCATATTGTGGACTAACAAAGAACCACGTAAGAAATGAACTTGATACCTGGGACAGGAATTAAGTGCTGTCATACTGGAGGGAAAAGCCAGGCTTAAGGAAGGAAAACCGGTTCATCACCATATCAACAGAGAAGTCTGAGCTGTTTCTTGAATTGAACAGAAACTACTTGAGAATAACCACAGGACTTTCCAGAGGACACTCACCAGTATGGTATCAGCTTATGAAGATGGGTAAGGCGGACAGTGAAAACTGCAGACACTGCACTAAAGCAACAGAAACAACAAAACATTTGCTATGCGACTGCATGGCTCAGTTCTGTAAAAGGCTCAAGTACCTTGGAGGGGTGACCCTAGCACCACAGGACATAGCTAAAATAGCTCTCAAAAAGATAGTGGACTACATAAAAAATCTGGACTTTTTGGGTGGCTATTAGGAAAAAGAATCATGCACAAAGCACCCATTGGGGTCACAACGCTGGGAGGTCGAAGGCCTCTACAACTCATTAAACAAGCTGCAATCTACAATATGTTATTTTTAAAAGAATTTTGTCAGTGTGATGGTCAAACTCATTATCATTATAAAAATTAATTATGGAATCAAAATTAATATCGGCATTAAAAAAAAAGCAAAACGGAATTTATACACTACAAGGATCATAAGGGTCAGGGATTGCCTGACAATGAATTTTTGAATGTACACTAAGATAACGCGATGCAGTCTAAATCAGGCGCGAGTAGTTCTGGGATGTTATGTAATTGAGATTTTTTTTTTTTAATATATTTCAACAACACACCACGAGGGCTTACAGCCTAAATACTATCGTACCGTGGGTGTCGACAAGGAGGAAAGAGACAACTTGTTAATTCTGGACTTGAAGGTTTGGAGGTTCGGGGGAAAAAGGAAAAACATGTGCCGGCAAGGAATTCCACAACTTGGAAGTCCTCGGGACAAAAGAGCGGGGATAACAAGATGTTCTATGTCTGGTGACCTGGACAGTAAAAGGGTGCATTCGCTCTGTTCCCCTGGTATATCTGTTATACCCTGGCAGCAGGTGGACGAACTATGGAAGAAAGCTCCTTTGAGCAGTGCCTGTGCAGATATCTATAAAAGAGAGAGAGGTCGCCAACGGCACGTCGATAGGCAAGGGATGGCAGCCTTTGGGTGAGGGTAGGATCACCGAGTAGACGTATAGCTCTCTTCTGAATTGAGTCCAGGATAGCGAGTGTAGAAGCGGCAGCAGCACCCCAGATGTGGGAGCAGTATTCGAGGTTTGGTCTTATTTGTGAAGTATATAAGGTATAGAGATTGGGTGGTGAAAAGTATTTGCGAGCCCGGAAGAGAAAATCTAATTTCTTAGCAGCGCTTCTGTAATTGATGTGACATGTTGGTGCCAATTGAGATTTCGATCCACAGAAATGCCAACAAGTGAAAAGCACTCATTACTTTGAAGAACTTGGTTGTTTATTGTGATGAGTCTAGGACTGGTGTATCTCTTATGAGAAAGAAGGTAAGACTGTGATTTGGTGGGGTTGAATTGTACAAGATTTCTACTTCCCAGTCTAATATTTTTTGGAGATCCACGGAGATAGAACCCTCCATGAGTCTGTGATCCTCATCTAATTGGTCTAAAGAGACAGGCTTAGAATATTGTATATTTGAGTGGAGGGTGCTGTCATCCACGTAACTGTGAACTGGGTTGGATGTGCTAGAGAGGAGGTCATTGATCTGGAGTAGAAACAAAGTAGGGGCTAAAGCTGAACCTTGAGGAATTCCTGCATTAATTGGATACAGTTTAGAGGAATGGCCATTCACGACAAGAGAAATGCTCCGGTTGGAGAGGAAGTTTGCTGTCCACGTACAGAGTTTTGGTGGTAGGCCATAGGCCGGTAGTTTATTAAGCAGCGCTGCGTGCCAGACCTGGTCGAAGGCTTTGGATATATCTAGAGCGACAATCTGGGATTCACCGTGTAGTTCCGTAGACTTGTTCCAAGAATGGGTGACAAAGGAAAGGAGGTCGGCAGTTGATCTGCGCTGACGGAATCCATACTGCCTGTCATGGATTAGACTGTGTTTTTCAAGAAATTTTAGTAATTCGGTGTTTATATACTTTTCTATCATTTTAGAGACGACTGAAAGGAGAGAAATAGGCCTGTAGTTGCTAGGAAGCGCTTAGTTACCTTTTTCTCTTCTTACAGTTGTTAGTGTTAAGTTTCGTAACTGTCTCCGCTAGTTCCAGTTATGAGAAGACTTAGTGGTGTTGTATTTCTGAAAACTTTCGCCTTTATCTTTTTCATAATGTCGGTGTATTTCCGCGACTATGGCAAATCACCGGCGCCAGGGAGCAGTTTCACTTTACTATCCTGGAAATGTTAGCAAATCCCTTCCTTTCTGTAGGGAGGGTAGGGATCTTTAACGTGCCCAACATCGCATGTACACAGGAACGATGGCTGTACGCCCCCTCCAAAGGGCGGGACGTACAGACACTCAACATGCTCAAACACAATGCCACCACCTCGCTTGTTGTTAATTGTATAATATGTACTGAAAAAGTGAAAGGGAATCCCTGTTAATCTAATCCGGTTCCCCTCGGTTCAAAGGTACCTACACGTCCTTACCACTGAACTACCGAGGCTCTGTCTTTCAGCATTGGTCTTAAATTATGTGTTAGCAAATCTGCTTCTGGATTTGTAACCTTGCGCTTCTCAAGAGGTTCGTGTTGGTCGAATATTGAGTGTTTATTGAAATTAAGCATAAAAATTTTTGCATCTATGCCTGACTTAATAAACAATTTTTGCCAGTCGGTATGGAACAGCTCCCCAAGAAAGTTTTGGTAGGTAACATTTAAAAATCTACGGTATTTTGTAACATTTGGCTTAGCTTCCACATAGATGTGCATATGTAGATGGGGAAAAATTTAAACTATTACAAAACGTCAAACAATTAAAGCACTTAAATGCAAGAGTAAGAAAACTGAGTCGAATGAAGAGGTAAAGTTTGGAAATACGACAGTTAATTAATAAACCTACGTCTGTAGGACATTTTTTTTATTTTTCTGCTGATGGTATAAAAATAAAGTTTCACGTTCTATTTAATTTAGTTTGTTTAATCGCCTGATGACGCTAACTATGTTAACGAAACTATTGTCCGGCCTCAAAATATATTGACCAGGAAGAAATGAGATTTAAAGGTTTCTTTTCTACCGGACAATGTATTTATTGTTAACCCTACGCGTTTCGGTTCATTTAAGCCATCTTCAGAGGTTAAAGACCTAGAGTATAAAAAGATGGTTCTCATAAACTATGTTTCAGGTAGGTCTTACATTTAAGCATTACACAGCAGCTATAGAAAGCGCAAAGGTCGCACAAAAGCTAATGTCATACATGAAAGACTATACCCGAACGGCCATTCAAGTTAAATTGACAAAGTGTCAGGACTTAAAACAGCATTTTTACACATCTAAAACGGGACTTAATCCCACGAAGGTAACGCTTTGAAGGAGTCGATACAGTTAAAAGTTAAATTAAGCAACTAATTAAAAGCAGAGCGAAAAACACATCATAAAAGACAACAGCTGAGCAAAGCCCCCCGAAAACATCTGAACAAGCAAAATTTAGAAAGAAAGGAAAGGGGCCTATCCGGCCATTAATTTAAAAAAATGGCGTCGTCGGTATTCATCATCTAGCTGCGTCAAGCCTGGAGATACTGTTGTTCTCTTCCTCAATGTCATTTTCGTTTGGACTCCTGAAGACAATAGACAATTTTCCCTGCAGTACTTTTTCTGTAACACAAACAGGAATAGTAGATAAATATTAATTGCCAGATAGGCCCCATTCTTTTCGTTTCTTTCTGAATTTTGCTTGTTCAGATGTTCTCAGGAGGTTTTGCTCAGCTGTGCAGCCTGCTTGCCTTGTTTTGTTTGTCCCTTTACTTATAATTAGTTGATTGATTTGACATTTAACTTGTATTGACCACCACACCCACCACCCCCCACCGCAGAATGTTATCTTTGTGGAACTTGATCCTGTTTTAAATGTGTAAAAATTCTGTTTTAACTTCTGACACACTGTTAGTTTACTTTGCATGGCCGTTTGGGCTATTTTTTTGATGTTTGACATCAGCTTTTGTGGAACCTTTGCGCTTTCTGCAGCTGCTGTGTAATGCTCACATGTCAGACATACCAGAAACATAGTTTATCATAACAATCTTTGTATTTTCTAGGTCTTTAACCCCGGAAGATTGTTCAGATGAACAGAAACGTCTCTTCTTCTTCTTCTTCTTCCTATGCCGTCTTGCTTAGCGAAGGTTGGCGATCACTTCTTTAAACGCTTCCCTATCTCTTGCAACGCGAAATATTTGTCAAACACTGAGGTTAGTCCATTCTCTGATATTCCTCAGCCAAGATTTCTTTTTTCTTCCTATTCCTTTTCTTCCCTCTATTCTTCCATGTATGATTAGTTATAAGAGAGGGTATTTGTTATTACGAAGTATGTGGCTCAAATATGCTGTTTTTCTTATTTTGACGATTGTCATCAATTTTCTGCCGTGTCCAGTTCTTCTTAATACTTCTTCATTTGTGGTTCTACCGGTCCAAGGAATTTTAAGTATGCGTCTGTAGAGCTACATTTCAAATGCCTCCAATCTTTTTATGGATTGTGCTTTTAATGTCCAAGTTTCTACCCCATATAACAGCTGAGACCATACAAAGCATACTAGAAACCTAAATCTAATGGCTAAACTTACTTTCATATTTGTGAACATTGACCTGTATTTTACAAATCCCTTCCGGGCTATTTCTATTCTGACTTTTATCTCCTCAGCTTGTTCCAATTGGGAATTTATGGTTGCTCCCAGGTATTTATATTTGTCTACCCGCTCTAACTGTTTACCTTCTAGTGTAAGTAGTATGTTGTCAATTGGAGTTTTTGAGATGACCATGTATTTGCTTTTACCTATATTCATTGTTAGCCCCATTTTTTTGCTTTCCCTATTAATACTATCTAAAAGGGTTTGTAGGTCCTCTATATTTTCCGCCATTATCGCGGTATCGTCTGAAAATTTCATGTTATTAATGATGGTGCCCCCAATGCTCACACATTCCTTTCTTTCCCATAGTGCTTTCAGAAATATTAGCTGCGAATAGACATTGAACAATTGTGGTGACAGCACGCAGCCTTGTCTGACTCCTCTTTGGATTTATATTTGGTTTGTTTTAATTATCATCTAATCGTATAACAGCTGTTTGGTTGTAGTATAGTTTTTTGATTAGAATAATATCTTTGGAATCTAGTTTTATGTTTTTTAGTTCTTGGATAAGCTTAGCGTGTTGAACTCGGTCGAACGCTTTTTGATAATCTCTGTAACATATGAACACGCTTTTATTATATGCCCTGCACTTTTGCAGTAATACCGTCATTGAAAACAGCGCTTCTCTAGTTTCCATTCCGCTTCTAAATCCAAACTGTGTGCTGTCCAGGGGCTCTTCACATTATTTATATATACGTTGTTGGATAACTTTCAGTAAGACTTTCAATGTGTGGCTCATAAGGCTAATTAATCGGAAGTCATCGCACGACTTAGGATTATTTTTCTTGGGTATAGGTAATAAGACAGATTTTAACCATTCGTCTGGAATTTGACCCTCATTGTATATTTTATTTAATAATTTGGTTAGACACTCTATATTTTTATCGTCCAAGATTTTCATTAGTTCGACCGGATTTTCGTCCGGCCCTGGAGCTCTGCCACTTTTAAAGTTTTAGTGAATTTTCTTAAAAAAAATTCACTAATGAGGAGATCCCGACTTTTGAATTTTGAAAAAATGTCTTCAAATGAGCGCTAATTAGGCCTCCCAGAAAACATATCCGGGGTCAGTTTCAATTTTTATATGTTCATATATATATATATATATATATATATATATATATATATATATATATATATATATATATATATATATATATATATATATATATATATATATATATATATATATATATATATATATATATATATATATATATATATATATATATATATATATATATATATATATATATATATATATAAACATATATGTATCACACCGATAACTCAAAAAATAATGGGCCGATTTTGATCAAATTTGGTGAAAAAATTCCTTTTGCAAATGGCTTGGATGAGTTCGTTAGCCAGGAAAATCTGCCCAGGTTTTCTCGGAAAATTTTGTGTTTTCTTTTGAAAAAAAAATTATATCTCCGGAATTAACAAAGTAAGGGCAACCAAATTTGGTGCGCGGGTTTACATCCTTATAGGTAAGTTACCTACCACAATTTAGCTATGTAGGTCAAAAGACAAAAAAGTTATAGGCATTTAAAGAAAAATAAATTGAGGTTTTCCTCAAAACGTCAAAGTGGCGATTTAAAATGTCAAAATTGGCAACATTTAGGCAAATAACTTTAATCTAATACGGGCTATAGAAATAAAATGTCTCAAGAAGGATGTTTTACAAACCCTAAAGTCTTAGTTTCAACCGTCATTGTCCTTCATTTTACTAAAATATTTGCAGAAAAATTCTGGACGCAGCAAGTGCGTTATGGTAGTGAATTTTCATAAAAATGTTTTTAATAACAAATATGTGTGTTTTTTTAAGAAAGCAGGCATCAAATTTTGTTACCGGTATAACCTATATAGTAAAAACAATGTGCCATGTTTCATCAAAATAACTTCATTGTGTAAAAATGTACAAAAATTTCCAAAAGTAAACTTAAAGTGTTCCCGAAAAAACACGTTTCTTGGTCAACCTTATAGGTTAATAGCAAATTGAGCTGTTCAAATATGAAACATTTGATCAAAATTCGCTACCATAACGCACTTGCTGCGTCTAGAATTTCTTTTCTTACAAACATGCATTATATCTCGATGGAAAATGCAAAAATGCAATAACATAAGGCGTGTTTGATTAAAAAAAAAAGAAATTTGTATCACCAACGACTTATGGGCCACCCTGTGTTTGTAGAAATATTATTTTAAGATGTAGCTCAAGACACCCTATAATTAATATGTACAAATTTTTTTCATATCTTATATAATAACGGATATATTGAGCTTTATTGATTTTTTACGAAAATTCGACAAAAATTATATACCATTAAACGATAAACTCTATAGCTAAGGCTACTGCCAAGCATCAGAGAAAGGGTCTATTTGAAATAAATTTTCTGCAAATATTTTAGTAAAATGAAGGACAGTGACGGTTGAAATTAAGACTTTAGGGTTTGTAAAACATCCTTCTAGAGACATTTTATTTCTATAGCCCGTATTAGATTCAAGTTATTTGCCTAAATGTTGCCAATTTTGACATTTTAAATCGCCACTTTGACGTTTTGAGGAAAACCCCAATTTATTTTTCTTTAAATGCCTATAACTTTTTTGTCTTTTGACCTACATAGCTAAATTTTGGTAGGTAACTTACCTATAAGGATATTAACCTGCGTACCAAATTTGGTTGCCCTTACTTTGTTGATTCCGGAGATATAATTTTTTTTTGAAAGAAAACACAAAATTTTTCAGGAAAACCTAGGCAGATTTTCCTGCTTAACGAACTCATCCAAGCCATTTGCAAAAGGAATTTTTTCACAAAATTTAATCAAAATCGGCCCATTATTTTTTGAGTTATCGGTGTGATACATATATATATATATATATATATATATATATATATATATATATATATATATATATATATATATATATATATATATATATATATATATATATATATATATATATAAACATATAAAAATTGAAACTGACCCCGGATATGTTTTCTGGGGGGCCTAATTAGCGCTCATTTGAAGAAATTTTTTCAAAATTCATAGGTCGGGATCTTCTCATTAGTGAATTTTTTTTAAGAAAATTCACTAAAATTCATTTCAAATAGACCCTTACTCTGATGCTTGGCAGTAGCCTTAGCTATAGAGGTTATCATTTAATGGTATATAATTTTTGTCGAATTTTCGTAAAAAATCAATAAAGCTCAATATATCCGTTATTATATAAGATATGAAGAAAATTTGTATATATTAATTATAGGGTGTGTTGAGCTACATCTTAAAATAATATTTTTACAATCACAGGCTGGCCCATAAGTCGTTGGTGATACAAATTTCCTTTTTTTTTTAATCAAACACGCCTTATGTTATTGCATTTTTGCATTTTCCATCGAAATATAATGCATGTTTGTACGAAAAGAAATTCTGGACGCAGCAAGTGCGTTATGGTAGCGAATTTTGATCAAATGTTTCATATTTGAACAGCTCAATTTGCTATTAACCTATAAGGTTGACCAAGAAACGTGTTATTTCAGGAACATTTTAAGTTAACTTTTGGAAATTTTTGTACATTTTCACACAATAAAGTTATTTTAATGGAACATGGCACATTGTTTTTACTATATAGGTTATATTGGTAACCAAATTTGATGCCTGCTTTCTTAAAAAAACACACATATTTGTTATTAAAAAGATTTTTATGAAAAGTCACTACCATAACGCACTTGCTGCGTCCAGACTTTTTTAATTGCGTGCGCCACTTCTGATTTCAGAATTTGTAAGTTATTATCGTCAGAAACGCGTAGAGTTAAAAATAAATACATTGTCTGGTGGAAAAAAGCCTTTAATTCCCATTCCTTTTTAATCATGTCACACTCAGACGTATTAACGTTTAAAAATAATATCAGAATGTATTTTGTAAATTGAATTCTCCTAAGTTTACTGAAAACCAGCCAGTACATTTTATAATATGATTAGTAAAACGCACAACTACAGTAAAAAGGCAGTTTAGTTTTATTTTCTATAGCCATAAAGTAACATTTTTCAATAAACTGATTAATTCACTTATGTTTATAATTGACCTACATTAGTACTGCTAATATATTAATCTATATTTAGCTTTCTAAACGTTCCTTGAACGCTAAATATGTCATCGTCTGGACTACTGCTTTTCACCACTGTGTAATATTCCTGGATGCTCTTCCTGAGAATGTGCCTATGCGACTCAATAAATTCGTCCCACTTTCCTGGAAAATAATTGTGCATAAATTATAATAAACTGTGAACAATAATACTAAATAATTATTCACTGAAATATTGTTTATACCTACCTAATAATTCTTTTAGTTCTGGCATGTCACCTTCGTAATCCTTTGGTAATAGTTCTTTCGGAATTGAAGCATGAAGGGCTTTTAAGTTTGCATGACACTTTATCTGAAAAATATGCATATTTATATGTTTTTACCTATCAAGCTTTTTCTTGAAAGTGCTTATACAACAAAAGTTTGGGACGCAGCAAGTGCGTTATAGTCGTGAATTTTCATTAAAGGCTTTAAATTTAAATAACCCAATTTTGTGTGAATTTAGAAAGTTGCATGTTGGTATTTAGTAAAGCCTTTCCCAAGGGAACCTATCCACCAAATGTTATTAAAATAGCTTTGTAGTTTTCGGAGAAAAAAAATTTTTCGAAAGAAATATTAAAATTTTCTCAGAAAACCTTACTCGATTTTCCTGGCTAACGAACTCGTCCAAGCCATTAATAAAAGAAAGGTACTTCTTTTCATTTAAATCGGTTAAAACTGACCCCGGATAGGGGTTCTAGGGATTCTAGTGGTCCTAGTTCCGCTCATTTGAAAAAAAATGCAAAGTCTCACCATCGATACCTCTCTATTAGTAAATTTTTTTTAAATAAAAAACCACTAAAAACTATAAAAGCCACAAATTATAATAAATAAGGAGAAGAAGTTATAAAGATGCCTAACCCCTAAAAGATAACGGAAATGATTTATACAGGTTAACTTACATAAAATCTTACCCTGCTTCGATTTTTATTTATTTATTATTTAAAAAAACTCGGGACGCAGCAAGTGCGTTATGGTAGTGAATTTTTATTAAATGCTTCAAATTTAAATAACTCAATTTTCTATAAACTTAGAGATTTAATTTCAATACGTAGTAAGGTTTTTCCTAAGGCAAGATATCCACAAAATTTCATTAAAATAACTTTCGGAGAAAAAAATTTTTTTCGAAAGAAAAAATTTCATTAAAATAACTTTCGGAGAAAAAAATTTTTTTCGAAAGAAAATTTAAAATTTGAATAACTCAATTTTCTCTAAACTCAGAAAGTTGAATTTTGGTACGTAGTAAGGTTGAGGCAACATATATAGTAAATTTCATTTAAACAGCTTTGTTACTTTCGGAGAAAAAAAATTTTTTCGAAAGAAAACTCAAAATTTTTCCGGAAAACCCCGTCTGATTTTTCTGGATAACGAACTCATCCAAGCCATTAATAAAAGACAGGCACTTGCCGAGTTTCATCGAAATCGGTTAATTATTTTTTGAGTTATCATATATATATATATATATATATATATATATATATATATATATATATATATATATATATATATATATATATATATATATATAAACATATAAAAATTAAACCTATTTACAAATGAACTTTAATAAGATATTATGCTGTGACAATACCTCTCTCAAGCACCCTAAAATATAATCAAAATGTGCACAGTTATATATGTTTTATTTCTTTTTCCCTTGTCTTAATACACTACATATTTTATGACAATCGATTTAATTTACTTATTTGATTTCATAAATAGTCGGTTAATAGTGACTTGGAATGAAGTAGACACCACATCTTCAAACATATTAAGAAAATATGAGTAAATCAACAGCAACTGGGAATGAATTCGGTCAGTCGCCCAGCCACGTGGTTAAAAAACACTGTTTGTATGAGTGGTTACAACTCTAGCTCTAAATAAAAGGACTGTAACAGCGGCAGAAGCAGAAGTCAATGGAAGGTTTGTGTATTCGGAAAGAAACTATTGACTATTAATAACAACAATTGACTAAAAACGCTGCGAGTTGTAAGGCAAAAATAATTATACTACAGAGGTGATAAATGATAATACATTACAATAGGGTTATATATAATCGTAAATGCTTCCAATGATTAACAATCAGTGAATTCAGTATTATTGACGTTTCTCGGAAACTTACAAATGAATTTCATGAGTCAATAAGAAAAGCATTGACTAACCAACAGCAACCACATACTTATGATTTAAACATAAATGTTTCAAATTTGAATTGCTCAATTTTCTGTAACCCTAGAAAGCTGAATTTTGGCACATAGTTAGGTATTTCCCGAAGCAATATGTAGACCAAATTTTATCGAAATTTTCGGAAAAAAAATTTTTTTTTGAAAGAAAACTCAAAATTTTCCCGGAAAACCCCGTCCGATTTTCCTGGCCAACCAACTCATCCAAGCCATTAATAAAAGAAAGGCACTTGCCGAGTTTCATCTAAATCGGTTAATTATTTTTTGAGTTATCAGACGGATACATGTATATATATATATATATATATATATATATATATATATATATATATATATATATATATATATATATATATAAAATTCAAACTGACCCCGGATATGGGTTCTAGGGGTCCTAATTCGCGCTCATTTGAAAGAATTTTTGCAAAGTCTCACCATCGATACCTCTCTATTAGTGAATTTTTTAAATAAAAATTCACTAAAAGGAGAAGAAAACCAATTTTCAGCTAAGTTTTTCAACAAAAAATCATTTAGGAAATTTGTTAGGTAATACAAAAGATAAAGATAAAGCCACTGAAATGTCGGGTATCTATGAGATAGGTTGTAAAGATTGTAATCTTAAATACGTTGAGCAGACTAAGAGAACCATTGAGACTAGATACCTGGCACAGCTGAGATACGGTAGTGTATACAAGTTATGCGTGCAACAACATATTTGGGATAATAATCACCACAATGACGAAGAAAATCTGAAACTTATAAAAATTCTTAGACAGCCAGCGAAGCTAGATGCGTACGAAAGTATTTATATATCTAAGGCAATAAAAATCATAAGTTCCTTAAACCGAGCGCCGCCACTGATAGTATAGTACTTTGTTTGCCTTATGTCTCTGATGCAGATAATATATTCCGAAACTTCTCAGGTAAAGTTATAAAGGAAGTTCAAAAGCCTCTTCGGAAAAAAAATACAATACACAGAAAAATTTCCGGCGATTTAGGCTCTCCCTCTCGGTATCAGCCTCCACCTAAAACTCAGTATATAAGGTGATGTTTTAGTAGTAAGCAGATTACAATTTTTAATGCTCTGATGACGCTAACTTTGTTTGTGAAACAATCGTCATATTTTCAAAAAGATGTGTTTTGGTAATTTGGAATCTCCAAGTGTGCTTATATCTTGGTAGGTGGGTAATTAGCTTGAAGAAGTCTCTTTGGCTGAGCAAAGCGTTCGACGCATTTTTTTGGCATGTGGTAGGCTTGGTGTGTCGAGCGCCGACAGACGTGCTCTTACAGATCTTAGCTTTGTTCTCCATTGAACATTTTTTATCCACCAGTTCAGCAGCAGACAATTTCAAAGGTGTTAAATTTATATCAGCCTCACACACCGCTGTGTGCATTGTCAAGTCTTCCGCTCGATCGTGAAAATAGTCCCTCATTAGCTTAACTTGGGACTGATACAGCTGACTGATATATATGAGGCCTCTCCCACCATATTTTCGTAGCATGGTCAATCTGACTGTATTACGAGTTGATATTATGCTTGCCTATTTTCGCCATCCATGTTATAACGAGTCGTCGCAAAGCTTTTAAATCAGTATCAAACCACGCCAGTACTACGAAGAAATATGTCAAGATTGACATTGCTTATGTATTAGTTCCTTTTCTGGCGTTGGGACTGTTGAGCCCTGATTTGAGCACCTGGTTGAGTCGCGTAGGAAATATATCCGTGTTATCTCTTATCAATCTTTGAGGTCCAATACTCTTGGATTGTTGTATTCCAAGGTATTTATAAGTTTCAAACTCATCCACTGGTGCTACACATCTCTGTCTTTCTGTATCGAATACACGCTGTTTTAACTTTCCCTTCTGAGCTTCAGAGTGCGGCATTTGTTCAGCCCGAAGGTTATCCCTATATCGGAGGCGAATCTTTCGACTACTCTAATCAGATCCTGCAATATCTCAGGAGATGACGCATACAGTTTCAAGTCATTCAAATACAAAAGATGAGAGGGAACATGGCTGCGCTTTCACCTTTTATGAGGAATCCGTTTTGAAATTATTTTAGCATACTCGAGAGAGGATTTATTACGAGATATAACAATAGGGGGCTAAGTAAGTCGCTCTGAACAACGCCTTTGCTTATTTTTATTAACTGGTTAATTTTTTAATGTTCAAACCTTGGCTGTGTACTCCATTGATTAATGATTCTCTTAACAAACACAATTATAACTGAGTAGATTTTGTAAATGTCCAACAACCAATTTCAGAGCTATTGCTTCTTGCCGTGGCAAAACTATAAATAACAACAACACATATTTTGATATACCCCAACCGCATCTCTTCCAAATGTACTATCATCTTTGCAATTGTTATGACTTCTATTGTTATACTAAATTTATTAATGTTACCTATTTAGTAAAATTAATAATGGACGATCCAATTTCTCCTACGATTAGGTTACTTACCCTGCCAACTAATTTTGAATTAAGTACAGTCTTTGCTATACCCATGATAATATTTGCATAACTAGGCATATTTATAAATTCTATGCTAAGTATTCTACCAGGGTATGATTTCTGAAACAAAACAAATATGATTAAAGAGTAGAATTTTTAAAAATTAAATGCTTATAACTTTTTCTCTTGTAAGATAGAGATGTAAACTTTAGTATATAGTTTATTTTTTATAACGTAGGCCTAGGTACCAAATTTGGTTACCATTTTTTTCGGAAAGAAAACTCTCGGCTAATAAACTAATCTAAGCCACTTGCAAAGGCAGCACCTGCGAAATTTGGTCAAAATCGACCCATTATTTTTTGAGTTATTAGTGTGACACATATACATACATGCATACATACATACATACATACATACATACATACATACATATATATATATATATATATATATATATATATATATATATATATATATATATATATATATATATATATATATACAAGCATATAAAAATTTAAACTGACCCCGAATATGGGCTCTAGGGGACCTAGTTCGCGCTCATTTAAAAAATTTAACGATGAACTAACTTAATACAGACCGTGTTCTCTAGTGAAAACTCAATTGTTCTTCCTTTCCAAAGTTAGAAAAACTTGTTCAAACTAGTACTTCCAACTTAAAAGCAAATCTATAATAAGCAAGAGGATCCAAAGTAACAATACTATATTACCATATAATAATAATGACAATAATCCTCTTAATTGTCATTTAATACTATATGTATACAGTGTGGAACATCTATATGGAATGACCTGACCTGACCTGACCTGACCTGACCCCCGTAAGCTCATTATTGTATAACAGGTAAGTGGGGTTAGCTATATTATCTCTAAGAATACTCTATATAATAATATTTTGAGTCTTCAGCAATAAGTGAGTGGTGGACGTGCCGCCACCTAGTTGCGGAACCAAGTAGTATGTTGTCACGCCAGCTCCAAATAACACAAAGTGTTAAAAAATAGAGAACTGTATACAACTAACTAACAATTTAGATAATTGTCAGCCCTGGCCCATTTCTACCCCAATATAGGAACAAAGTATGTAAGGCTAGATGCATTCTCGCAACAATTAGAACCGTAGACCGGTTTCGCTCTCATTAGAGCTCTTCAGTACGGCATACTAATTGTAGCAAAAATGCACCAAAAGTAATACGGCTATAGTATAGCCCTGACAATTTTCTAAATTGTTAGTTAGTTGTATACAGTGCTCTATTTTTAACACTTTGTGTTATTTGGAGCTGGCGTGACAACATACTACTTGGTTCCGCAACTAGGTGGCGACACGTCCACCACTCACTTAGTTTTGAAAGGCTGGCTATACTATAGCCGTATTACTTTTGGTGCATTTTTGCTGCAATTAGTATGCCGTACTGAAGAGCTCTAATGAGAGCGAAACCGGTCTACGATTCTAATTGTTGCGAGAATGCATCTAGCCTTACATATCTTCAGCAATGTTGACAAAGTGCCATCATATACGGAACCCCAACAAAGCACATCGAAGCTTAAGATTGATTCAACTAGACTTTTATAAACCAAAAATATGTTCTTTGTGTTCAGTATATTTCTCAGCGTATAAAACACGTGTATAAATTTCGTTAGATTCTTATTTATACGGTTAATATGTTGTTTACATTTTAGATACTGGTCTACAATTACCGCCAAATACTTAACCCTTTCGACCCTTTCCAAATATGAATCAATAAATTCTATTTTTAGCACATGGTAAGTTTAGGCATTCCTATCTAAGTTGGTAAATACCACATACTTAGCTTTTATATTTTTAGCTCTGAGAAAACAATTATTCCAAGTGCCTCCCTCACAAAGTATTGCAGTCTCATCTGCAAAGGAAACAATTTTACTTCTAGCTGCGTGGCTCACAAACATATCATTCATATTTATGAGAAATAGAAGGGGTGCGGGGACAGCTCCCAGTCGAATTCCACTTTCAAGCACATTATTTTCACTAAAACAGTTACAAACTCGTATACTCTGTTTCTTTCGTAACAAATAGTTTTTTAATAAAAAAAAAAGTGGCAAACCTCTAACCTCGTTGTTCTGCCGTTTCATCAACAAGCCACCGTGAGACACAGTGTCAAATGCCTTCCGAAGATCCAGGAAAAGTTCCATTGACTTTCTGTCCTCCCCAAAGTTGTGTAATATAGCAGTCGTCAGCTCATACAAGCATGCTCAGTGGATACACCCTCTTGAAATCCAAATTATTTTTATAAATTACAGTAGGGCGTTCGAGAAAGCCCACCAGTCTGAAGTTGAGGTATCTCTCGAATATTTTCGCCAACACGCTTATCAAATTTATTGATTGATAGTTGCCAGTGTCAAGCGGATCCCCAGATTAAAAAACTGGGATTGCCAAGCTCTTTTTAAAATTCCAAGGTACTTGTCCCGTTTCAAATATTCTGTTAACTATGTGACAGACCGGCAAATATAGGAGGACATGACAATTCTTTAGCAGTACCACAGAAATATCATCCTGACCCAGACAACTTCCTGATCTTAAATTACCAATATGCATTACTATCTCCTCCACACTGACAGGGTTCAAAAAACAGATTCTTTTTTATTTTCAACTTATTGTCTTTATTTGTAAAATAGTCTTCAAATACGTTTCCTATTTCAGTTTTCTCGGTTATTAGTTTTCCACTACTATTTCTAATACAACCGATATCCCTTGATTTGACTCTTTTAGTGAATTTTCTTTTAAAACATGACTAATGAGGTGATTTCAGACTTTCAGACTTTATATATATATATATATATATATATATATATATATATATATATATATATATATATATATATATATATATATATATATATATATGAAAATGTGTTCTAGGCGGCCCAGTTCGCGCTCATTTCAAGACATTTTAAAAGTCGCGATCTCCTTATATTAGTGCATTTTTTCTATAAAAATTCACTAGAATCCTTCATAAACGTAACGTTCAATTAGTTCATTTATGAGACACCCATAGCTCAGAAAATAATAGGCCATATTCGGTGCGTACCTTCCTTTTACAAGCGGCTTCGTTAAGTTTGTTGGTCTGGAAAATCGGACCAGTTTTTCCTGGAAAATTTTAGGTTTTCTCCAGGAAAATTTTTATACCTCTAGAAATAACACAGCTATGGCAAACAAATTTGGTACGCGGCCTGTAATTTAAATATTATGAATTTTCTAGCAAATTTTCGTATACAAAATATAATGTAAACTTTGTTTTGTGGTTTTGAAGATTTTATTTAAGAAGGATTTTTTGGGAAGTGTTGGTAATAATAAGTGTATAAGTTATTGTAATAAAATATTTCACATTTTCGTGAAAAATAATTGTTTACCAAAGTTTCGTAAAAAAACATAATATTTGTGCTACATTACTTTAACCAATTTTGGAAAGAAAATGGCAATTTTCGTGAAATAAATTGTTTGCAAATTTTCATGCAAACATTATTTTTTGAATTTTTGTTGAAAATCTTTTTGTGGATAATTATATCTTAGCAGGTGTGTAAATAGCTTGAAGAGATTGAAGGAAAATTATTGCACTTTTTCAAACAATAAAGTTATTTTCGTGTAAAAAATATTATGTAAAATTGATTTTATGTTTTTGAAAGAATCACTTATGCAAGATTTTTTCTGAAGTGTTGGTAATAATAAACGTATAAGTTATTGCAAAACAATTATTTCACATTTTCGTGAAAATTAATGGTTTAGCAAATTTTCGTAAAAAAACATAATTTTTGTGTAACATTACTTTAAACAATTTTTGGAAAGAAAATGTCAATTTTCGTTAAATAAATTGTGTGCAAATTTTCATGACATTCTATTTGGAATTTTTGTTAAAAAGGTTTTTGTGGACAATTATATCTTGGAAGGTGTGTAAATAGCTTGAAGAGGTTGAGTTTGAAGGAAAATTATTGCACTTTTTCAAACAATAGAGTTAATTTGACGAAATAAGGTGCATTGTTTCTACTAAATGTAGGTTATTTCAAATTACATGCCTTTTATTTAAAAAATACCTATTTGCCTTTAAAAACATTTTTATGAAAATTCACGACCCTAACGCACTTGCTGCGTCCCGAACTTTAAGCAAGTAGGCCACAGTGGACCCTTTTTACCAACCCCAGCAACCCAGCAACCATGCTACTCTTCCTCGGTTCCGTCGCCAAACCGCCTCGACCTCGAAATGAAAGCCGTGACGGTCTTCAATTGGACGGTACTTACCTGATTCCTCTGCAGAGTCCCCGATCCGAACAATTCTGCTCGAAGACTCCCAAAAGCCTCGCATTCACACAGGTAGTGATAGGACGTTTTTTTATCCTCGCCGCATTCCTGGCAAATGGGATCCCTCTCTACCCCTACCAATGTGAGGTGTCTTCTAAGGGCGCAGTGGCCTGTCAGCACCCCAAGGATGCCGCGAAGCGTAGGTCGACTCCTACCGAGTAGCCAGACAGCTTTATCTCTGTCCGGCCCATCTACGAAGTCCCTCGCCTGCCTACAGCCACCAACCGACCCCCAGTGCCTCTCCGTTGCTTCCTCTGCCCACCTGTCTAAGGCGACAGAGACCGTCTCTCTGCTTATGTCTATCGCAGGCTCCGGTCCACAGAACGGCCGCCGGGAACCAAGCCTAGCGAGATTAATTGCCACCTCATTCCCCGCTACGCCACATAGTCCCGGAACCCACACCAGTTGCACCTCCTTTGTCCTAGCTGGTCCTTTGAGGGCGTCAGCGCACTCCTGAACCAGTGTTGACCTGATTCTGGCCGCGCAGACTACCCGGAGGACCGCCTGGCTATCCGAGCAAATGTACACACATTTCTCGGGGCTCCTCCTCACATCCTGTCTATTGGCAGCAGACAGGATAGCGTATACCTCTGTTTCGAATATCGTGGTATATACGCCAACTCTTGCGCACCCCCAGGCCTTCGATGTATATTCCCGCCCCGGAGGATTGTTGATCCTCCAGCCGCGATCCGTCGGTGAAACAGACCAGGCCTGCGGGCTGGAATGCAACCTCATTTTCCCTCCACTGATCCCTACTGGGGATCCTGAGGGTATATGGCCTCGTCAACCTAATATCGTCCTCGGCATCCCGTACCTTGATGGAGGCATTTGAAATTGCCTTTTCCACCTCCTTGGCAACTCTTGCATGCCCTATTACTACCCCCTCTCCGCACCAGTTTCCAGAGTCTCGCATTCTGGAGATGTGACGCCATAGCCTCCCTTCTGATACAGATGGGAAGCGATGGCAGCATCAGCAAGACCTCTAGCGCGGCTGAGGGTGTCGTCCTCATAGCGCCTGTGATACCCAGGATTGCCAGCCTTTGGAGTTTGGCCAGCTTCCTGTCAACGCCCCATAGAGGATTCTCGGCCTTACGATCGCAGTGTAAATCCAGTGAAGGATCCGAGGATTAAGTCCTCAGGTCCTCCCTATTACTCGACGCAGCTGCCAGAGGGTCGCTACTCCCTTCCTCACTACCCGTTCTATTTGCGACCCCCATGTTAGTTTGGAGTCCAGGATCACCCCCAGATATTTGACCTCCCGCACTAAAGCTAAAGGTTTTCCAAACATCACGGGCGCCCTGAACCCCCTACATTCCTCTTCTTGGTGAATAGGATCATCTCCGTCTTCGCCGGGTTTACGGAGAGTCCCAGCTCACCACACCACCTTTCAATTATACTACAGGCAGGTTGCATGCACTCACAGACGACGCCGAGGAATTTGCCGGTGACCAAGACCAGCCCATCATCACCGTACGCCTGGGCGTAGAAGCCATTCTCGGAGAGCCGCTCCAAGAGGCCGTCCATGACCAGACACTATAGATGAGGCGAAAGGCAGCTGCCCTGAGGACAGCCGCCGGTCACCCCAACGTCCAGCCCTAGGCCCCTCAAGGTCAGCGAAACTCTCCTGTCCTCCAGCATGCTCGTCACCCAGCTTATTAGGGACCTCGGCGTTCCCCTCTTCTGTAGGGCGGCACAGACCGTATCCATCCTTGCCTTATCAAAGTCCCCCTCCCCGTAGTATAGGACCCTTTTCACCTTCCGCGACACAGCGTGGAGCGCCGTCTTCGTCGATTTCCCCCGCTGGTACGCGTGCTGACCTTTGTGGAAGGGATGATCCTTGAGGATCCCTCCCAACATAAACCTATCTACTAACTTTTCCAATGCCTTGAGCAGGAAGGATGACCTCCCTAACCCGGCGCCAGGCCTTTGGGACGTAGCCTTACGCCAGGCTGGCCCGAAAAACTCCCTTATGTTGGGAAGCAGTATATCCAGGCCCCTCTGGAGCAGGGTACTGTACTCCTACTCAGCACTCCTATTTTGCCTCTTTTGGAGCCACTTCCTTTTAGTTTAATATCTCGTTTTAAGCGAAAGTGTTATAGCTTTAGTAATCCAGACCTTATTTCTACCTGTATCAGTAACATCAATAAATTCAAATTTATTTAGGATGTAACTTTGAAGTACATTTAAAAACTTATCGGTCATAAGCTGTACGCTTTCAGACAGAACCCCATCCCAACTTTCAGTTTCCAGACAGGTAAGGACATTTCTATAGTTTATTGCCCTTATTGCTGGTTTCGGTTCACAATCGCAGTTTACGATTTTGTCGTAATAAGTTATATGTAGTGCTATCATAAAAGGGTCAGTTATACCTGTTTTTACAACAAACGACTCAAGCAATACGTACTTGTTTTGTGGCATTTCGGTTACCTGCATATTGTCAAAAACAAAGATATGATCGATACAAGAACCACTTTCTTACCGTGTCACATTGTTTGCATAACTTGCATATCCATTCTTCAATAGAATGTTATATTACATATTACCACATTCACCCTTTAAACCACCTTCGCTACACAATACATCTAAATTCAAATACCATACCAAAACGTTTATATCTGATTTTACGATACTTTAGGCGTAAGCGAGGAATCCAGGTCCTTCAAAAATAAGCTACTATTTATTGATGGGAAGCGGCAAACTGCATCTATGTTAATATTATATCACCCAAGTTTGCATTTGAAATTTGGATGCCCTTTTCTTAGTAATATGAAACTAACTTAATACAAATACTGGTCCGAATAAATGAATAATGAAGTATTTTTTAACAGCTATTAAAAGGGGATGCGACGGGGTGGTGATGTTTGTATGAGAAAATACATACTTAAGTCTCTAGTAAATTTTGAACTATTAACCTCTATGCCGACATATAGATTATTTTCTGTCTAACAGAGAATTTAGATAAATAGTACCCGCACATCGCCGGGTAATTATCTAGTAATAAATATTATCAACTTAAAGCTAGAGTCTAACCAGATATTCGTTGATAAACCTGAGCAACGCTTGAGGATTCAGGTTAGCGAGGTGACCCAGAGTGAGACCTTCTACATCTAAAATGAATCGATCACCAATCGCATAGGTTACATGGGTACTAATTTCCGCCAGCATCATACCAGTTTTAGCCAACATTTCAGCATTGAATTCATCTTCATTGAAATTCTTTAATTTCCATACGAAGACCCTAACCATATCTGAGGTCATTTTTGGCATAGGCAAGAAGTACCTGGAAAAAGCAAACCTGATTAACATATAAATAAGCAGAAAAAAATATATATATTATATATATATATATATATATATATATATATATATATATATATATATATATATATATATATATATATATATAATAAAGATACTATTTTTTATACAAATTATACATTCAATTATGTGACAAATAAGTTACAAACTTGTACATGTTTATTTAAAGTAATCTTGAGAGATGGATTCACCAAAACTTCCAAACTGACATTTCAGACTAGGATTTTGTAAAACCAAAAAGATAAAGCTGTCTTTACTAGTTATTTATTCCACATATAATTTTCATCCCTGCCTTCATTTCTGTGTATACATTTGCCATCAATATATACAATGGTTGCATTATGCGTCGGTTGCAGAGTCGTAACCAATTCAGGTGCCGTAATTGTAGACTGCCTTCTGGCAGTTAAACAAAAAGTCTATCCTAACCTGCCGTCGTAGAGCGTCCTCGACCTGGATCTTGCTCGGCCGGACTGCCAGTTTCCCTAAAATGCTTCCATAAACGACTTATCACACTTTGAGAAACACCCATCAGCTCAGCTACTTCATTTGCCGCATGCCCGCTTGAAAACCTACCGCTCGAATCATTTCGTCAGACAAATGTCGCCGTTCCATGGTAAAACACAATATTTTAAATGCACATACTAAACAGCAACTGAAGAATGACTGAATTCGAAACTAAATTCAACGGTGCATATGAAAATTCTACTTTTAACATTTATCGGGCTTATCAATTTTGATATCATTTTAACTTTTTTCTAACAACAGAGGGTTTTATATTGAGTGATTAATTAAATACATACAAATGAGTGCAAGTTGACCGATTCCAAAGTCAATTTGTTCCCTTTTTAGTATTATTTTAAAATATCCCTAGACTTTTCCGATGTGTTTATATATATATATATATATATATATATATATATATATATATATATATATATATATATATATATATATATATATATATATACTCAATGGCATATGGGCTCTTAAAGAAATTATTTTTCAATTCAGAGAATACTTGATTACAGGTTTCTGGTCGCATTGTCAGTCAACATAGCTTTCTTGCTTTGCATACAAAGCTATTTATTTAATAGTCATGTATAGTTTATTTACTAAGAACTATAATACAGAGTGTCTTGCAATTAAGCTTACTGCTTTCCTACATTTTCCCCAAATATTATGGTCAAATATTTCTGTCACTTCATTAATTTTATCTATATTTTCTTTTTATTTGTGTTTTCCCCTCTACTTTTGTGGTGTAAAATATATTTAAAATAAACAACAGTGGATAAAATACCACTTTTTGGCATTTTATGTTGATTTAAACGTGAGAAAGATATATTATAAACTGAAATCGTTAAAAAAAAGCGTTACCGGTAAATACCAATGACTACTAGTGGCAGTTATAATATTTTAAGTATGGTTGTCGTATCAAAATTATATCATGCTTATTGGAAAACTCTCAGCTAGGTATTAGTTTCCACCAAAGTCGTGATGTATACAGAGTGCTAAATACACAGACCCTGTAGAATAAGACAGTGACTATTAAATCGTTGGCCATAGTACCACCTGTCCCTTGCCAAAGCAAGGAAATATAAAAGTGTTTGTTGGGTGCATTTTGGCCATCATATGAGTCATTTACTGGTTTTGCATCAACTTTTTGCCGATCATTAGGATGACACACTGATTAGCTTCAACAATATCGAAACCAAGATGTGTCTGTCACATTATATCATGCTTATTGGAATACTTTTAGCTAGGTATTAGTTTCCACCAAAGTCATGATGTACACAAGGTGCTAAATATACAGACTCTGTAGAATAAGACAGCAATTATTAAATCATTGGTCATAGTACCACCCGTCTCTTGCCAAAACAAAGAAATATAAAAGTGTTTGTTGGGTAAGTGAAGATGTAACTTGTGATGAGCACTAATAGGTACACTTGGAGAACCCAAATCACCACAACACATCTTTTTAAAGACCTGACGATCGTTTCACTAACAAAGTTAGCGTCATCAGAGGATACAAAATTAGACTTTCTAAAATTCGAATGTTTCATCCTCTGATGACTGAATTTCTAACGTTCTAATTTTGCATCCTCTAATGACGCAAATTTTGTTAGTGAAACGACCGTCAGGTCTTTAAAAAAATATGTTGTGGTGCTTTGCGTTCTCTAAATCTACTTATAGGTGTTTGTTGTGTGCATTTTGCTCATCATAAGAGACCCATTACTGGTTTTCCATTAACGTTTTCGCAATCATTAGCATTTTTTTACATATATTTCAACAACACACCACGAGGGCTTACAGCCTAAATACTATCGTACCGTGGGTGCCGATAAGGAAGAAAGAGGCAACTTGTTAATTCTGGACTTGAAGCTTTGGAGGTTTGGAGGAGAAGGAAAAACATGTGCCCGCAAGGAATTCCACAACTTAAAAGTCCTCGGGACAAAAGTGCGGACATAACAAGATGTTCTATATCTGGTGACCTGGACAGTAAAACGGTGCATTTGCTCTGTTCCCCTGGTAGGTCTGTTGGGGGCAGCAGGTGGAAGAACTATGGAAGAAAGCTCCTCTGAGCAGTTTCCCTGCAGATATATATATATATATATATATATATATATATATATATATATATATATATATATATATATATATATATATAAGAGAGAGAGAGGTCACCAACAGCACGTCGGTGGGCAAGGGGCGGCAGCCTTTGTGTGAGGGTAGGATCCCCTATAAGACGTATAGCTCTCTTCTAAATGGAGTGCAGGATAGCGAGTGTAGAAACGGCAACGCCACTCCAGATGTAGGAGCAGTATTCGAGGTTTGCCTTATTTGTGAAGTATATAAGGTATAGAGATTAGCTGGTGAAAAGTATTTGCAAGCCCGGAAGAGGAAACCTAATTTCTTAGCGGCCGCTTCTGCAATTGATGTGACATGTTGGTGCCAATTGAGATTTCGATCCACAGAAATGCCAACGAGTGAAAAGGACTAATTACTTTGAACACCTTGGTTGTTCATCGTGATGGGTCTAGGGCTGGTGTATCTCTTATGAGAAGAAAGCAAGACCGAGATTTGGTGGAGTTGATTTGTACAAGATTTCTACTTCCGCAGTCTAATATTTTTTGGAGATCCACAGAGACAGAATCCTCCATGAGTCTGCGATCCTCATCTAATTGGGCTAAAGAGACAGGCTTAGAATATTCTTTATTTGAATGGAAGGTGCTGTCGTGCGCGTAACTATGAACTGGGTTGGATGTGCTAGAGAGGAGGTCATTGATGTGGAGATAAAGCTGAACCTTGAGGGACTTCTGCATTAGTTGGATACAGTTAAGAAGGGCCATCCACGACAACAGAAATGCTCCGGTTGGAAAGGAAATTTGCTGCCAAGGTACAGAGTTTTGGTCGTAGGCCATAGGCCGGAAGTTTATTGAGCAGCGCTGCGTGCTAGACCTGGTCGAATGCTTTGAATATGTCTAGACAATCTGGGATTCACCGTGTAGTTCCATAGACTTGTTCCAATAATGGGTGACAAAGAAATGGAGGTCGGCAGTTGATTTGCGCTGACGGAATACATACTGCCTGTTGTTGATTAGACTGTGTTTTTCAAAAAAATTTAGTAACTCGGTGTTTATATACTTTTCTATCACTTTAGAGACGACTGAAAGGAGAAAAATAGGCCTGTAGTTGCTAGGAAGCGCTTTGGATCCTTTCTTGGGGACGGGTTGTACTTGAGCAGTTTTCCAGTTACTAGGAAATATGCCTCTATCGTAAGAAATCTGAAACAGACGAGTCAGGACAGGAGCAAGTTCTGGTGCGCATTTTTTGAGAACAAATGCTGGGGACTGTTGGTGTTTGAACATTTGGAGGTGGGTTGAGGGTAGAATTTCCGACGAACAACGAGGCAAAAAGTTCAGTCTTGCCCAGGGCGGTAGAAACAATTTCATCCCTGAAACAAGAGGTGGGAACGTGCTCTTGCAGAAATTATTCACAATAGATTTAGCAAGAGTGCAGAAGGGTTTGCCGTTGGAGCTTGAGAGGACTTTGTTTTTGATGTGGTTATGACCACTGATTAGTTTCAATAATATCGAAACCGAAATGTGTCTCTTCCATGATAGCCCAAATGCAACTAACAAACACGTTCATTTTAGAAAGAAATATTAACAATAATTTGGTATAAGTAAGTATACTTACGCTGGTTCTTTTGATGGTATAATCTCTGCTGCGGCATGAAATAAGTTTTGTAGCATATATTTTGTAACAAAGTACGTCTCCAACTTTTGTTTAGTCCTCTCGATGCTGTTTTTACATCCAAGTATGTTTTTTTCCAAAAACTCATCTAAAATAAAAAGAAATAACTATCAAATTCACAGTAAAATGTCAGCAATTGCAGCTTCACTTTTAAAAACCAGGGCTTATTCTTTATTTTTGTAACATTTATTTCACAAAAGTTTTGCTTAATCTAATAGTAGGATAAAATATTAACTTCAGTATACTGTTTTTATGTAATTGCAGAATCAATCAATATATAATATATATATATATATATATATATATATATATATATATATATATATATATATATATATATATATATATTAATATATATTTTATATATATATATATATATATATATATATATATATATATATATATATATATATATATATATATTTATATATATATATATATATATATATATATATATATATATATATATATATATATATATATATATATATATATATATATATATATATATATATATATATATATATATATATATATATTATACAGGGTGTTTCAAAAAATATGTGCCATCACTCATGGTTAGATACTTCACATGAAAATGAGACCTTTTTTTCATATCAACTTAGACCCGATTTTGTTCCGTTTCATAGCTTCAAGATGTTAAATGTTTTTTTTTTTTTGGTTTATTTTATACTTCCCTAAAATGATTGTAGCAACCTAAATCAAGTTTGGAGAGTAAAAGTTATATTAACTAGTATATTTTACTGCTAAAAATGTGGACAGTTTCACCAGGGCAGTGCGTGTGGGCTACCACTGTAATAATTTTCTTAATAAAACACGTGCTACTATTAGCCCTGTTATGTACGCCGTTTAGTGCCAGTTAATAATTACTTTTCGATATTTTGTCGATTTCGATCCCCTTTACGAGAGCAATGCAATTATATTGTGTTATGTAATGTATCGAATTTTTTTAAACAATTTTGTCCTTAATTGAAACTATTCAGGGTAAAAGTTTACTTTCCGCACATGTGTCCGATTTTTAAGAAATGTTGTATACATGCGTGTTTTAGGGTGTAGGTGACGAAAATTACAAAAAAAATGAGGGTAGAAGCAAACGTTTATGGAGTTATTTGGATTTTTCTAGAAAAACGTACGTTGTACTCACTTTAAGGACATGTTTTTGTCACATTTTCGGAGATAGTTTGTTTTATATCAAGCTAAAGAAGGGTGCGTTCCTCTAATATAATTCATTTTCATGCAGTTAGTGCGCGCCCTATACTGTTTACGTGTCTCTGTAGATCGCTCTTTTTTTCATCGGTAATCGATCCTACGTTGACGTTAAAATTTGACATATAAAACCAATTTTATGTCATACATTTTGAATTCTGACCTTATCGCAAGAAGCAAAACTTAATTAGTAATACATGTTTTTTAAAAACGAAAAGTGAATATGTTCAGTGAAATAAAGTCTGTATCCAATTAATGCAGGAGTTCCTCAAGGTTCAGCTTTAGCCCCTACTTTGTTTCTTCTCCACATCAATGACCTCATCTCTAGCACAAACAACCCAGTTCACAGTTACGCGGACGACAGCACCCTCCACTCCAATATGCAATACACTAAGCCTGTCTCTTTAGCCCAACTAGATGAGGACCGCAGACTCATGGAGGGTTCTTTCTCCGCGGATCTCCAAAAAATATTAGACTGGGGAAGTAGAAATCTTGTACAATTCAACCCCACCAAATTACAGTCTTACTTTCGTTCTCATAAGAGATACACCAGCCCTAGACCCATCACAATAAACAACCAACTTGTTCAAAATAATGAGTCCTTTTCACTTGTTGGCATCTCTGTGGATCGAAATCTCAATTGGCACCAACATGTCACATCAATTGCAGAAGCGGCTGCTAAGAAATTAGGTTTCCTCTTCCGGGCTCGCAAATATTTTTCACCAGCTAATCTCTATACTTTATATACTTCACAAATAAGACCAAACCTCGAATACTGCTCCCACATCTGCAGTGCTGCTGCCGCTTCTACACTCTCTATCCTGGACTCCATTCAAAAGAGAGCTATACGTCTCATCGGTGACCCTACCCTTACTCAAAGGCTGCCATCCCTTGCCCACTGACGTGCCGTTGGTGACCCCTCTCTCTATTATAGATATCTGCATGGGCACTGCTCAGAGGAGCTTTCTTCCATAGTTCCTCCACCTGCTGCCCCCAACAGATCTACCAGGGGAACAGAGCAAATGCACCCTTTTACTGTCCAGGTCACCAGACATGGAACATCTTGTTATGCCCGCTCTTTTGTCCCGAGGACTTCCAAGTTGTGGAACTCCTTGCCGGCACATGTTTTTCCTTCTCCCCCGAACCTCCAAACCTTCAAGTCCAGAATTAACAAGTTGACTCTTTCCTCCTTGTCGACACCCACGGTACGATAGTATTTAGGCTGTAAGCCCGCGTGGTGTGTTGTTGAAATTAAAAAAAAGTCCTAAAGCATTACATGAGTATATTTATATTACTCATGTGAAGTAAGATATGCTCCAAATCATGTCACAAAAATAAGTACCTTTCTTACAAGAAAATCCAAGTGACTTCAAAAGTTTGTTTCTGTCCTCATTTTTGTCGCTATCATCTAAAGAAATGTTCTCAAAAGCTTTTCATCGTGACCTCTCTATTAGCTAACATTTCTTAAGAAAATTAGCGAATTTTTCTTAAGAAAATTCGCTAATAGGTTTAACGAAGCCACAAAGATCGTCGGGGAAGGTTATGAAAAGAACTACCTGTTCATCAAAACAATGCATCAAGTTATAAGTCAGTTTTCGCAAAGCGTGCTATCAACAGTGCTGGGTTCAAACAACTGTTAGAGCATCCGTCCTATGTTCACCAGATCTAACATCAAACGAACTCAAAGAATACTAGATGGGGAAGAACCGCTGATTTTTGGCTACATTTACCAAATTTCCTGACTTGCCTGAACTTTTTTTTAAATCACTGGAATTCACTGACCTTTCCCGAATTTTCAGGTTTTCTAGACAAGTGGGCATCCTGGATTAGGTCGTAAAAACATAGCGACAAGGCACTTTTGAGTAGTTTTTTCTTAATGTAGGTGTTAACAGTTATTAATTTATTTTTAGTGACCATAACAGGGTTATCATGAAACGCGAATACGTTGCACATAGTTCCTCTCTTAATAAATGTACTTACAAATTTCTTACTTTTTTAGTGAATTTTCTTTAAAAAAAATCACTAATGAGATCTCAACTTATGAATGTTGAAAAAGTTTCTTCAAATGAGCGCGAACTAGGTCCCTTAGAACCCATATCTAGGGTCAGTTTCAATTGTTATATGTTTCAGATTGTTAAGTCCATTGGGGTTAGGGGGGACATAAAAATGTACGCCACTGACTGCAATATGATTTGTATATTATTTTGAGATAAAGAAACTAAAATTACAAGTTTTTTGTCTCTTGAAATTTTTCCGTATCTAGAATCGTTTACACTATAAAAAATAAAAACCTTCTTATGGCATGTCCATTTATCATATAGGAAATCACAAACACGAACAATAATTTTTGTTGAGGTGTCCCCCCTAATGCCAATGGACTTAACAATCTTTATCTAATTAGGGCCAAATTAGCCCATTATTAGTACAAACAACGGTGCCAAATTTCAAAACAATCGGTGAGGAGATATTTGAATTACTTTAAAAAAATCGTTATTTTATAAAAAAATTTAACACCTTCTATCTTAGAAACAATGCATTTTAGCACCTAAGTTTATGGGAAGTTTTTTTTGTAAAATGACCTGGGAAATCAACCCCTTAAATATTGCCCCGTCTTTTTTAAACAGCCTGTATATATATATATATATATATATATATATATATATATATATATATATATATATATATATATATATATATATATATATATATATATATATATATATATATATATATATATATATATATATAACTCAAAAAATAGCGGGCCGATTTCGATCAAATTTGGTGGGTACCTTTTTGCAAATGGCTTGGATAAGTTCGTTAGCCAGGTAAATCGGCCCAGTTTTTCCCGGAAAATTTTGTGTTTTCTTTCGGAAAATTTTTATATTTCTGGAAATAACAAAGCAGGGGCAGCCAAATTTGGTATGCTGGCCTATGCCACAAAAAGTAAACTATGTACCAAAATTTAGACGTATAGGATGAAAGGAAAAAAGTTATAGGCATTTAAAGAAAAACATTTTGGGTGTCACTGATGACCAGATAAACGCACAAAAGTAAAATATTTTGTGGATAACAAAAGCCAATATATATTACAGACAAAGACAAAGTTTTTTTGGCGCAAAAAGGTCAAGAAATGCCAGAAAAATTACTTTGAAAATTTGATAACTTTTCCTCTTAAAACGTCAAAGTCGCTTTTTGAAACGTCAAAATGTGCAACTTTTAGACAAAGAACCTGAAGCTAACATGGGCTATGTAGAGAAAATGTTGCAAGAAATGTGTTTTACAAGTCCTTAAGTTTCAGCTTCAGGCTTTAACCGTCATTGCCCTTCATTTTACTAAAATGTTTCCAGAAAATTCATTTCAAATAGACCCTTTCTCTGATGTTTTAGCAGTAGTTTTAGTTATAGAATTTATGGTTTAATGCTCTGTAATTTTTAGCAAATTTTCGTATAAGAAATTCGCTATTGAGGAGACCGACTTTTGAATTTTAAAAGATCTTTTCCATTGAGCGCGAACTATGTCCCCTAGGTCCCATATACGGGGTTAGTTTCAGTTTTTATCTGCTTACATATTTACAGGGTGACGGATTTCTGCGGTAATGCTTAATATATCCGTTGTTATACAAGATACTAGAACAAATGGCTACGTTATTTATAGGGTGACTTGAGCTACATCTTAACAAAATATTTCTACAATCACAGGCTGGCCCATAAGTCGTTGGTAATACAATATTTTTTTAATCGAACATGCACTATATTATTGCATTTTTGCATTTTACATCGAAAAATAATGTATGTTTGTAATAAAAGAAAATCGAGGCGCAGCAAGTGCGTTATGGTAGCAAATTTTCATTAAACGCTTCAAATTTGAATAGCTGCAATTTTAGCGGCATCTTATAGAAATTATTTCGACAATCACAGGTGGCCCATAATTCGTTGGCGATACAAATTTTCTTTTTTAAATCAAATACCCCTTATATTATGGCATTTTTGCATTTTCCATCGTTTTTACCATTAAAGATCGGAGTTTAATGCAAGTGACGCATCCAGATTGGTTTTTGTTGATATTATTTCATGAAAAAATGGATATGTCATACACCGGACGCTCTCAAATAGTTACTGAATAAAAAAAAAAATTGTCGTAACTCAATTGTTTCAAATAGAACAGTCGGTATTTTGTGTTTCAAAAGTGAAGGGCATAATAATAAATGTTTAAGAAGTTATTCAAAAAAAATTAGTTATCGATTTTCGTGTAAAAATTGTTTGTACATTTGGATGCAAAAAAATTTTTGGGGGTTTTGTCGAAAAGCTTATTTGATAAAATATGGTACATTGTTTCTACTATATAGGTTATACTGGTAACCGAATTTGATGCCTGATTTCATTAAAAAAAAGACATATTTACTATTAAAATATTTGTATGAAAATTCACTACCATAACGTACTTGCTGGGTACAGACTTTTAGCTTATTGGCAAATTAAATTAGAGTAATTGTTTACTATTAAACTGTGAAGGCAAAATCAAACTGTATAACCTACGGTAGCAGGTTACCCCTAGTTTCAATTGACAGAAATTTGAATGCAGATAATTACATGCGAAACGTTCTACAGGGTATGGTACTGCTATAGCTACGAGGGGTTATTTAATCCAATTTTCCACAAGACAACGCACGTCCTTATACAGTAAGTTACTTCAAGGTTCTTTCAAGAAAGTAACGTGACCCTGCTTTCATGGCCTTCTGGCTCCACATACTTGTCACCAATCGAACATGTGTATGATATGATTGGCAATGGACAGGGTAATTTACGCCAACCACCAAATAACCTAGTTGACCGTCGTCACCGAATTCAAAAATCCTGGGATGACATTCCCCAGGATATCGTAAATCATTTAATTTCAAGCATGCCTCGAAGATTTCGCGAATGCAGAAGAAACCGCGATAAACCCACTAATTATAGAATAACTTTCTTGTTTTTTTAATATTTTAGTTTTAAAATGTAACCATTTTTTCGATTTTGATTAAACACACATTATGTATACATTTTATTAAAATTGATCAACCGTAGCTGGGTATTCGTTTTTTTTAAGTCAGTGTAATAAAGAACAAGTGCGTTATGGTAGTGAATTTTTATAAAAATGTTTTTAATAGCAAATATTTTTTTAAGAAAGCAGGAATCAAATTTGGTTACCAGTATAACCAAAATAGTAGAAACAATGTGCCATGTTTCATAAAAATAACTTTATTGTGTGAAAACGTACAAAAATTACCGCAAGTAAACTTAAGTGTTCCCCAAAAAAACTGGTTTCTTGGTGAACCTCATAGGTTAATAGCAAATTGAGCTATTCAAATTTGAAGCACTTAATGAAAATTCGCTACCATAACGCACTTCCTGCGTCCAGAATTTCTTTTCTTACGTGGATGTATTATATTTCGATGGAAAATGCAATAACATAAGGCGTGTTCGAAAAAAAAAAAGAAAATTCGAATCACCAACGACTTATGGGCCACCCTGTAATTGTAGAAATATTTTTTAAGATGTAGCTCAAGACACCCTATAATTAATGTATACAATTTTTTTTGTAACTTGCATAATAACGGATATATTGAGCTTTAAAGATTTTTTACGAAAATTCGACAAAAATGATACACCATTAACCGATAAACTCTATAGGCAACACTACTGCCAAAGCATCAGAGAATGGGTCTATTTGAAATGAATGTTTTGGGAATATTTTAGTAAAATGAAGGACAATGACGATTGAAACTAACACTTCAGGCTTTGTAAAATATTCTTCTTAAGACATTTTCCTTCCATCGCTTATATTAGTTTCAGGTTCATTGCCTAAATATTACCAATTTTGACGTTTTAAATCGCGACTTTGACGTTTTGAGGAAAACCCAAATTTATTTTTCTTTAAATGCCTTTAACTTTCTTGTCCTTCAACCTACAGAGCTAAATTTTGGTAGGTAACTTACCTATAATGATATAAGCCCGCGTACCAAATTGGTTGCCCTTACTTTGTTAATTCCGGAGATATAAATTTTTTTCGAAAGAAAATACAACATTTTCCGGGAAAACCTCGGCGGATTTTTCTGGCTAACGAACTTATCCAAGCCACTTGCGAAAGGAGGGTACTCACCAAGTTTTATCAAAATTGGTCTATTATTTTTTTTTTAGTTATAGGTGTGACACAAATATATAAACATATATATATATATATATATATATATATATATATATATATATATATATATATATATATATATATATATATATATATATATATATATATATATATATATAAACATACAAAGTCTGAAACCGATCTCGGATTTGAGTTCCAGGGGTCCTAAATAGCGCTCATTTAAAGACATTTTTTCAAAATTCAAAAGTCAGGATCTCCTCATTAGTTTTTTTTTAAATGAAATTCACTAAAAGGTTGCTTTAGTTATTTCAAATATATGTTCGTGAACTCAAAAAAAAACTCATTTAATACGTTTGCATATAACAAGTAGTAAGGATGAGTTGTAAAACATGACCATTTTATTCAATTATGCATCATTATTTAGAAAAACCGATTAATTAGTTAAATTATTGTAACTTGAAGCTTCGAACAAAATATAATTAGTATCTAATAGTTTTTTAACTGCTTACTAAGTATTAGTATGCTTTCACAATTAAATAGTTATCAAGTCTAAAGTAGGAAGCTAGGTATGCAAAGTCATTTATTCAAAATTTTACAAATTGAAGGTTGTAATCGTTTATAATTTCTGACAAAGAAGGAAAAACCAAATCACTTTTATTGCCATAAAACAGTATTCGTTTGCTTTTGTTGTGAGAAATAAAATTAATATTTGACATTATTGCATACTTTATTTTTAAATGTTTGCAGCTACTTAGTGTTCAACTTAAACCTTAATGTTTTTGAAAATAACAATGCATACCTCGACTAAAAATATATAGGATAATTATTTTTTTAAAAAACATTTTAAAAATAGAAACACAAAAGTGTGTAATTCAATTGACGTGTCTGATGATCTTTACTTAATATTTTTTATAGTTAAATTATACCTAACTTTATATAAGGTGGTACTCATTAAGAAAGACGGAGAATAATATACGAAATCAATAAGAGAAAGCGTATAATTACTTGTAAACAAACATTTTCTGCGTCCACAGACATTAGAAGATCAAAATTTGGAGCATAGCGTTAGGATTGACTAAGGCGAAAAAGTCTGGACGCAGCAAGTGCATTATGGAAGTGACTTTTATACAAATGTTTTTAATTACAAATATATCGCTCTAATGCGAGCAGGCATCAATTTGATTACCGGTATAACCTATATAGTAGGAACAGTGTACCATATTTTATCAAAATAATTATTTGAAAATGTACAAAAATTTTCCGAAAATAAACTTTAAATGTTTCCGAGAAAACTGGTCTCCTAGCCAATGAGCCTTAGGTTAATAGCAAATTAAATTATTGAAATTTGAAACATTTAATAAAAATTCTCAATCAAAACGCCCTTGTTGCGTTCATACAAAAATTTTACGAAAATAAAGTTAAATGTTGGTTTCCTAACCAACAAAACTTACGTTAATAGCAAATTGAGTTATTGAAATTTGAAGGATTTAATGAAAATTCGCTACCAAAACGCACTTACTGCGTTCAGATTTTTTTCTTACAAACATGCATCATATTTCGATAAAAAATGCTAAAATGCAGTAACGAATATGTTCTACGAAAATTAGCTAAAAATTATAGACCGTTAAACCATAAACTTCACTAAACCTACAGCGAAAGCATCAACTTAACTAAACCGACAGCCAAAGCATCAGAGAAAGGGTCTATTTGAAATGAATTTTCTGTAAATATTTTTGTAAAATGAAGGGCAATGATGGTTGAATCTGAAACTAAAGGGTTCGCAGAACACTCTTCTTGCAACATTTTCTTTTTACAATCCGTATTTCTTTCACGTTCTTTGCCTAAACATTGCGAATTTTGACGTTTCAAATTGTGAGTTTGAAGTTTTGAGGAAAACTCCAAAATGTGTTTCTTTAGCTGCCTGTAACTTTTTTGTCCATAAACTCAGAGACCTAAATTTTGGTACATGGTTTACCATTTATAATACAAATACGCGTACCCTATTTGGTTGCCCTCACTTTGTTATTTCTGGAAATATAAATTTTTTTTAGAAAGAAAACACAAAATTTTCCGGGAAAACCTAGATTTTCCTGGATAACGAACTTATCCAAGCCACTTGCAAAAGGAAGGTACTCACCAAATTTTATCAAGATCGGTCCATTATTTTTTGAATTATCGGTACGATATATATATATATATATATATATATATATATATATATATATATATATATATATATATATATATATATATATATATATATATAGGGGAAAGTTACCTAAAATGGGATACTGTGGTAAAATGGGATACCTTAATTATTTTGTAGTATATGCAACGCCATCTATTAAGGAATAGACCTAATACTCCCTATTAGTGTATTAGTAACGTACAGCAGTTTGACCAAAATCGTGACGGGTGCAACGTCGCTAGGTAAGTTTTTAAGATTTTAACATATTTATTGTAAAACTTTAGATCTGCAAACATAAGCTTTTTGTCTTTGTGGCCAATGAGATAAGGGCGTTAATTTTTTTAGCAGTTGCTAGGATATAAACGACTACTTAACGTATGAAATTGCAAGGTTATATTCTTACATGGAAAACGTACAGGCATTGTTTGTTTACATGTTGATGTGTTGATCAAATGGGACGTGGCATGTGCTTCTAAAACGGGATGTATCCCATTTTAGAAACACAATGCTCATATTCTGTTTTAATTTGAATTTGAATACTCTTGCGGTGGACATTATTTGTAGGTATTTTTTTTTATTTCAGAATCAAGTTATTCTTAGCAAATAAGGCACCTCGGAAAACAACTCGTCAGTCTTGGTCCGAAGAAGCAATGGCGAAAGCAATTAGATCGGTTTCAAGTGGCAAATATGGTTACTTAAAAGCGGCAAAAATTTTTTCGGTACCAAAGAGCACCCTTGAGCGGAGAGTGAAAAACTTGAACAAACGAATTACCGGGAATGATAAAGGTTTGGGAAGCAGACAACGAACTTTTTCGCGCCAAATGGAACAACAAGTAGTTGACTACGTAAAAACTATGGAGAGTATGCTTTTTGGATTAACGGCTACAGATGTGCGTAGGCTGGCGTTTCAGATAGTGGCCAGGAACAATTTGAAACACTATTTTAATGAAAATAAAAAAATGGCTGGCTGGGTTTGGCTCCGATCATTTATGAAAAGAAATCACCTGTCCCTAAGGAAACCTGAAGCAACATCGGATGCTCGCGCTAGGCGCTTCAATAGATCTGCGGTGAACAAATTTTTTGATTTGCTGGGGCCCCTGCAAGATAGATACGCGTATACACCATCTAGAATATTCAACGTCGATGAGACGGGCTTAACAACTGTACAGGGACGTCCATCCAAGGTGATTGCAATGAAAGGAAGAAAGCAAGTAGGAACGTTAACTTCAGCAGAACGGGGAACACTATGCACTGCGGTAATATGCATGAATGCTGAAGGGACCCATGGTCATTTTCCCACGAGTTCGGTTCAAGGAAGAGTTTTCGATTGGGCTACCACCCGAATCCATAGTTGCCTGCCATCCATCTGGTTGGATGCAATTGAATCTCTTTGAAAAGTGGTTTGACCATTTTTTACAATATACCAATGCATCGAAGGAGAATACTGCATTGCTTATAATGGACCGCCATAAAACTCATACCCAAAACATACCTGTCATAGAAAAAGCGAGGAATCACGGTGTTACATTATTGTGCTTACCACCACATTGTAGTCATCGCATGCAACCGCTTGATGTTTCTTTTATGGCACCTTTGTCGACATTCTACAGTCAAGAGGTTGAAATATTTCTAAGAAACAATCCAGGTAGAGTCGTAACAATTTACCAAATAGGCAGATTATTTGGAAAGGCCTTTCTAAGGGCAGCAACACCCAATAATGCAATTAATGGTTTTGAGAAAACTGGCTTATTTCCCGTTAATCGTCACGTTTTCACTAACGATATGTTTATAGCTGCTGATCCCACTGATCAACCAGAGAATGAATCACGTCCAACGGAAGAGGGCTCACCAGAAAGAGAATCACCATTTCCAATCCGGCACCAAACACCACCTACATCAACTTCGACCCACACACAATCACAAGCAAAATCAACTAGTCCTCGTGAGTCAGATGACAACTTTTCGAGTGATGATGAACAACCTCTGGCCAATATTCTTCAAGATAGTGTTTCACCAGAAATGATTCAACCATACCCAAAAGCAGCATTAAGGCCTGCCAAAACTGCAAACAGAGGTAAAACTGCCATATTAACGAGCACACCTTATAAGGATGAATTGAATGCCAGTATAGAGGCCAAACGACGTAAAGTGCCAACCAATAAATTGCCATCTTTAAAGGGAAAGGGACTATCAAATGGAAAATCAGTAAAGAAAATCTCCAAACCGCAAAAAATAGTTCGACCGAAAAGAAGACTGATGAAGCAACAAACAAGACTAGAGACCAAAAATATGTGAATGGGAAAAACAAGACCAAAAACAAAAATACCGATGAAGAAAATCCCGTGTGCTTTTATTGTGAAGCAGATTTTCGAAGCAGCAAACCTGGTGACCAGTGGATTCAATGCAGTTTCTGTCATAGATGGGTCCACGAAGGTGGCGGTGTACCAGACAACGAAGCCATTGATTTCACATGCGATCTGTGCCTGCAAATATAGTCCCATTTTAGAAACACTACTGATCCCGTTTTAGATATATATGTTCCTAAAATGGGAAATTTGACTCGCTCACAATAATTATTTTTTTTGTTCATGTTTAATACGTTTCATATGTTATGTTTATTTTATGAATAAAGTTATGTTTGGTATATCGATTACGAGGGCTGTCCGTGATTTTGTACGTAAACTTTTTTTAAAACCAGGTCCAAACACTAAGTATCCCATTTTAGATAACTTTCCCATATATACATATATATATATATATATATATATATATATATATATATATATATATATATATATATATATATATATATATATATAAACACGGATCTCCCCATTAGTGAATTTTTTTAAGAAAATTCACTAAAAAAGAAAATTTGAATCACCGACTAATGGGCCAGCCTGTAATTGTAGAAATATTTTTTAAGATGTAGCTCAAGACACTATCTTGCATAATGACGGATATATTGAGCTTTAATGATTTTTTACGAAAATTCGACAAACATGATATACCATTAACCGATAAACTCTATAGGCAACACTACTGCCAAAGCATCAGAGAAAGGGTCTATTTGAAATGAATTTTCTGGGAATATTTTAGTACAATAAAGGACAATGAGGATTGAAACTTAAACTTCAGGCTTTGTAAAACATTCTTCTTGAGACATTTTCCTTCCAAATATCATTTTAGTTTCAGGTTCATTGCCTAAATGTTACCAATTCTGACGTTTTAAATCGCGACTTTGACGTTTTGGGGAAAATCCAAACTTATTTTTCTTTAAATGCCTGTAACTTTTTTGTGCTTTAATCCACAGAGCTATTTGGGTACGTAACTTACCTATAATGAGATAAACCCGCGTACCAAATTTGGTTTCCCTTACTGTGTTAATTCCGGAGATATATATTTTTTTCGAAAGAAAACACAAAATTTTCCGGGAAAACCTCGGCGGATTTTTCTGGCTAACGAACTTATCCAAGCCACTTGCGAAAGGAGGGTACTCACCAAGTTTTATCAAAATCGGTCTATTATTTTTTTTAGTTATAGGTGTGACACACACACACACACACACACACACACACACACACACACAAATATATATATATATATATATATATATATATATATATATATATATATATATATATATATATATATATATATATATATATACATGTAAAGTCTGTAGGTTCCAGGGGTCCTAAATAGCGCTCATTTTAAGAAATTTTTCCAAAATTCCAAAGTCGGGATCCTCATTAGTGAATTTTTTTTAAGAAAATTCACTAAAAAGGAAGAATGGCCTCAAAAGTGGCAAGATTTAACAAAATCCGATTGACATTAAATAAGTTTATGTCATTCAGAAATACAGCAATCGACGAAATATATACGATACTAATCTGGAAAAACAAAAGATGTGCTAATACAGCATATACATTAAATGTGCAGAGCCCGTCTAGGTTGTAGATAAATACTTTGAATATGGCATAAGACAGAAAAGAGGTAGAAAACTTGATCTAACGCCAAAATCATAAATACCGATAATTATATCGGCCGTCCTAGTTAAAATACCAGAATGTTATTGGACACGTTCATTAGGGGCACGACAATTAGTGAAAACCTCTTTAGCTGGCGTTAATATGCATACTAGCAAGGGAAATCAACATGCACAGCACTCAATGACTTGAACGACCTACTGCCGAATTCTCTATAAGAAATCGCAGTAAGCACTTTATTGTACATATAAGGAGCATGCAAAGCGCAACAACACACTGAATGTTGGACACGTGATGTAGAAGCGAAGGACAGCTATTAAATTCTCCACAACAAAGTTGTCAAGGACACTGCAAGGCCTTAAAATTTTGCTGTTAAATGAGAGAGAATTTCCATTTGTGGGAGAGACTGAATATCTAGTAGTTATTGTTAACCAAAAACAAAGATGGAATGTCCACATCAAACAATCTACATAGAAGAATAGTTTGAGGGGGTGAGCAAATGTGTACTAAGAGCTGGAAGATAAACGCCAATGTGATGTTATGGATTTACACAAGGGTAGGAGGGCTCATGGTAACATACAGATCGGTGTTGTGGCGGATGAAATCGCAGCAGGGTGGCGATCAAGATATTGAGTGAGTTACCAAGGCTGGGTCTGTGTGATAGGGATGCGATGAGGACAACCCGGCGGCAGCGTTGAATGTTCCTTTGCAACTACCTTTGCTGCATCTAGTCGTCCAGCCTAAAGTTTTCAGACAGAAAGCATGGGCGTTGCTCTAAATCGCATGTAGAAGCACGCTTAATATTGCATAGGCTACAGTAATGTCAAATGCCGATTGGCCAGCAGCGCAAAGCAAAGTATCGCAAGCTTCGAGGATAATATCAATAAATAAATATCAGAGTGGAAAAGATGGGAAAATAGTTCTTCGCTGACAACAGCAACAGTCTGCTACACCGAAAGATCTAAGTCGAATCAAACGTTTGCTCAGAGCTTTACAAAATAAGGAAAAGACAAAATTTCAGTTAGCCTAGAAAAATACGCAACACCATTCCAGACCGAGATGATAATTTACGTTGTGGAAAACGAGCAACGAATCAGTCACTTACCATATTATACTCCAATCGCGAAACAAAACCTAAGACTCTCTGGCAACTCTAATAGCGCTAGGAAGTCAAAAAGTTACACCAATATGCGTTCCAGTAAATGATGGACATTAAGGAAACGATAAGGCGACTATCAAGAAAGGGACTTCCAGGCCCCGCTTAAATCATGTACTTTTTGTGGTCTCGACATACTGAGCATAAATAAATCCTTCGAGAGAGAGACGGGTCAAATAGCTCATAAAAGAACACTAGCCTACATTTACAAAACACCTACTGAGAAAAACCAGACATATAATTCAGATAATAGTGAGTTCATTGACAGGACATTGTACACTAAGTACATGGGCCTAATGATTCTGGCAGACACAATACTGCGCAGAATCTCCCAGAAGACGAGACGTCGCTCCATGTATTGTGCTAATTCCAGTCACATGGGAACGGAAAACCCAAGGCTGAAAGCTAGATCGAGGAACATCGATCAAAGAAGGAACCTGATTAAGTAGATACGGCTGGGCAAAGTGCTCTAAAGAATTATATTGGAGCTTCACGGTAGATCTTAAAGCTTGGCGTGACAAAGGCCGAAAGGCCAGCTCTCTCTCATGATCTTAACCTCGCTATACTTTATGGGCAAAGAATGCAAGAATAAGAAAAAATGCGACTTTGTTAATCAACAATTATGTCTTTTAAACTAAGTAAAAGTTAAAGAATATATAGTCAACCAGAGATGAACCAGAGAAAATTCTGGACGCAGCAAGTGCGTTATGGTAGTGAATTTTCACTAAAATGTTTTAAAAGCAAATATGTGTGTATTTTTTAAGAAAGCAGGCATCAAATTTGGTTACCAGTATAACCTATATAATAAAAATAAGGTGGCATGTTTCATCAAAATAACTTTATTGCTTGAAAATGTACAAAAATTTCCGAAAGTAAACTTAAAGCATTTGGTCAAAGGTCGCCACCATCTCACTTGCTGCGTCCAGAATTTCTTTTATTACAAACATGCATTATATTTCGATGGAAAATGCAAAAATGCAGTAACATAAGACGTGTTTGATTTAAAAAAAAAAGAGAATTTGTATCACCAGCGACTTATGGGCCAGCCTGTGATTGTAGAAATATTTTTTTAAGATGTAGCTCAAGACACTCTATAATTAATGTATACAATTTTTTTCGTATCTTGTATAATAACGGATATATTGAGCTTTATTAATTTTTTACGAAAATTCGACTTAAATTATATACCATTAAACGATAAACTCTATAGCTAAGGCTACAGCTCAGCATCAGAGAAAGGGTTTATTTTAAATGAATTTTCTGGAAACATTTTGGTAAAATGAAGGACAATGACGGTTGAAACTAAGACTTCAAGGTTTGTAAAACATTCTTCTTGAGACATTTTATTTCCATAGCCCGTATTAAATTCAAGTTCTTTGCCTAAATGTTTTAAATCGCAATTTTGACGTTTTGAGGAAAACCCTAACTAATTTTTACTTAAATTACTATAACTTTTTTGTCTTTTGACCTGCAGAGCTAAATTTTGATAGGTCACTTGCATATAATGATGTAAGTCTGCGTACCAAATTTGGTTGCCCTTACTTTGTTAATTCCGGAGATATAAATTTTTTACAAATTTTTTCAAAATAAAGCACAAAATTTTCCAGGAAAACCTGAACCTATTTTCCTGGCTAACGAACTTATCCAAGCCATTTGCAAAAGGAAGGTACTCACCAAATTTAATTGAAATCGGCCCATTATTTTTTGAGTTATCGGTGTGATATATATATATATATATATATATATATATATATATATATATATATATATATATATATATATATATATATATATATATATATATATATATATATATATATCAACATATAAAAATTGAAACTGACCCCGGATATGTGTTTTGGGGGGCCTAATTAGCGCATTTGAGCAAATTTTTTCAAAATTCAAAAGTTGGGATTTGATTTTTTTTAAAGAAAATTCACTAATACTGTGGTACACATGTTGCTTGCTATCCTATAAACAGCACATACAGATAAACTGCTATAAAAATTTGAAAACTGGTTGTGGATACGTGTATTAAAGGCTCATTTAAAGACATTTTTAAGCATTATAGGCCCGATCTTATGCGAAAATTCTTTCAAGAAACAAAAGGTAATGAGCAGACTTCTTACCAAATTCTAAAATGTATGATATTTATTGTCTTTAAGAACTAAAGGCTGTACCTTTCATAGCTTCGCTTATTTTGTTACCTTCTCTGATGAACTTATAATTTTGTTTAACTATCTGTCTTAGACTAATGTTAAAAATGTAAAAAATCTTAATAAATTAATGTAACGCTCACACTGCACTGACAATAGCTTGAAGGCCTTGGGAATAGTAATTAGTTATTCTGATAAAATATCAATTGAATATCAAACAATGCGTTATCGAGGGACGAAAACACGTAAGAGAAATCTTCGAGAATGGTTACATACTTTAAAGAATGTATAATTAGGTGTTTTGTAACACGAGCATCTTAGATAATCAAATCAGGAACGCGACTGGTCTAATTCGTTTAGAAATGATATTGTATCCATGTCGTAAGTGAAATTTAAATGGTAACACTTAGAAGAAGCTTTAGTATTATAGCCAAAAGTAAAACACACTTTTATATGAAATACCTACACTAAAAAATAATTTTAAAGGCAATAATAATAACAGTTATTAATCTAAGCTAATAAATGTTTACGTTGGGTAAGGCTTAGCTTTAATTTTATCCCGTATATAACACTATTAGCAATAACAACACACGCGTCAGACACAAACACCAAAAAAAATTGAGCAAATTAAAGTCGATTTAGCACAATGCGCGCAGGCGACTTAAGTAGAACATAGGAAGTTTCCATTCCAGAGAGCGGCCAAGTTTAATATAATCAATTAAATCTGTGACGACTAAAACCACAGAACTTTCTTATGTGCATCTTAAGATACCATAATTCTAAATCTTTTAGTTTATACATGCTGTTTGGCTAACACCGTGACGTATGTACTCTTATATAAAAACCCAGAGTTGTAAATTATATTTAATCTACATATTTTATATGGTACGAGGGTATATTTGTAACTAGTTAGCCAGCAAACTATCGTATGTTTCTATTGAAATCTGGATTGAGAAATCTAAAAGAGGGCGGTTAAAAGCTAATTTCTGTAGCCACTAAAATATATTGATTTTCTCCATGAAATGATCTTAGAAGATCGACCAATTGGGCTAAAACGTATAGGAGAAATATTGCATATTTTCTATACTCGTGTGTCTTACATTTTTCTGGCGACTATCGGAATGAGACAGCTTTCGGAAAATCGATTCCTGAACGCTGATCAGACACGCGCTTGTTTGACAATATAGAAAGAATCGTTGCACCGTTTTGAAAAAAAAGACGTTTTGGGTCGCCTTGTCGCTAGCGACGAAATATGGGTTTACCACTATTAACCAGCGACTAGACAGCTTTATAAAAAATAGAAGCATACTGGTTTTCCACTATCCAAGAAATTCCACGTTCAAAAATCGGCTGAAAAATGGAAATAACAGAGCATTCTATGATGGTGACTTATTACGTAATCAGATTGTGAATTACGCAATCAAATTGTACAAAAAAGACATAGAAAGCTGGTTTAGGGTGTGCTCTTTGGACAGGAGAACGCCTCTGCTCACAAGTCGTTAGCTGCACTGCGAATAATTAATAAAATGGATCTTTAATTGGTTCTAAATTCTCCCTATTTTCCTGATTTAGCAATAGTAGAGTATTATTCATCCTCTAAGCACAAAAAACATTTAGAAGGTAAACGATTTTTGACAAATAACGAAATCATATGTGCCGTTGAGGGGTGGTTTTAAGACCAGCATATAGAGTTTTATTAAGGTGCTTACAGTTGCTTTATGTGTGTTTTGCTAAATGTGGAGGTCTTAGGGGAGATATTTGTTTGACATCAATGAATCTACCAACTTTCAACATATTAGCATTTCAATCAATCAATGCAAGCCAACTATCAGACCACTGTAGATACTTATTTACTACCAACTCAAGACAGCTATGACCACTATTATTACGTACCTCAATTTTAATTATAAAATCACTAATAATGCCCCACCAAATATTTATAGAAAATCCATGTTAAAAATTATTTGGACGATATTAGCCCGTTTCATCCAATCAGACAAACAGTCTTTCAAATATATATTACGATTTGCTTGCCTGCGGTTCGGGTACAGTTTGAAAACATCTTCTGACTGCGAAACGACCATTGTAACTAACTTGAGCGTTTACGAAAATTATGACTCGAATTCCACACCTGGTGAATGCGTTATGGTGGGGCATTTTTTAGTCACAAAATGTAAAATTAGAACACACCGCCATTTGACAACTTTTGACATTACCTTTGTTGTCAAGGAAAGCGACGCTATTTCATTTGTCGGCATTGGCGTCGGTTTCTTAAGTCAAAGCATTCTTAGCTTAGTAGTAAAACAATAATGTCGGCCATGGTCAGAACCCAACGAGCACAATTATTCGCTGAAACGTGGCAGCGACTGTCGTGTTAACTACTAAGTGTTTTGCCACCAATCACTGATCCGCTACAGGAACGTTTCCATCACATAGCAACCACCAAAATAGGGAATGATTATAACGTTACGGCGTGGTATCGAAAACCTACCCAGCTACGTGCCAGCGACGACATAGCCAAACCGTAACAGCCACTATCATGGGACTTGGCTGTCTTCTCTATTAATACCAGGACATCCTCTGGCCTTGACGAGATCCCAGCAATTGTTCTCAAAAAATGCGCACCAGAACTTGCTCCTATCCTGGCTTGTCTGTTTCAGACATCTTACAATAGAGGCATATTCCCTAGTAACTGGAAAACTGCTCGAGTACAACCCGTCAGTCGTCTCTAAAGTGATGGAAAAGTATATAAACACCGAATTACTAAAATTCCTTGAAAAACACAGTCTAATCCACGACAGTCAGTATGGATTCCGTCAGCGCAGATCAACTACCGACCTCCTTTCTTTTGTCACCCATTCTTAGAGCAAGTCTATGGAGCTACACAGTGAATCCAAGATTGTGGATTTAGACATATCCAAAGAATTCGACCAGGTCGGGCACGCAGCGCTGCTTAATAAACTTCCGGCCTATGGCCTACCACTAAAACTCTGTACCTGGATAGCAAAATTCTTCTCCAACCGGAGCTTTTCTGTTGTCGTGGATGGCTATTCCTCTAAACTGTATCCAATTAATGCAGGAGTCCCTCAAGGTTCAGCTTCAGCCCCTAGTTTGTGTCTTCTCCACATCAATGACCTCTCTAGCACATCCAACCCAGTTCACAGTTACGCGGATGACCTCACCCTCCACTCAAATATACAATATTCTAAGACTGTCCCTTTAGCCCAATTAGATGAGGATCGCAGACTTATGGAGGGTTCTATCTCTGTGGATCTCCAAAAAATATTAGACTGAGGAAGCAGAAATGTTGTACAATTCAACTTCACCAAATCTAAGTCTTGCTTTCTATCTCATAAGAGGTACACCAGCCCTAGACCCATCACAATGAACAACCAAGTTATTCAAAGTAATGAGTCCTTTTCACTTGTTGGCATTTCTGTGGATCGAAATATCAATTGGCACCAACATGTCACATCAATTGCAGAAGCGGCTGCTAAGAAATTAGGCTTCCTCTTCCAGGCTCGCAAATACTTTTCACCAGCTAAACTCTATGCCTTATATAGTTTACAAATAAGGCCAAACTTCGAATACTGCTACCACATCTGGGGTTCCGCTGCCGCTTACTCGATATCCTGGATTCCATTCAGAAAAGAGATATACGTCTCATCGGTGACCCTGCCCTCAACCAAAGGCTGCCATCCGTTGCCCGCCGACGTGCCGTTGGTGACCTTTCTCTCTCTCTCTCTTATAGACATCTGCACGTGCACTGCTCAGAGATCTACCAGGGGAACAGAGCGAATGCACCGTTTTACTGTCCAGGTCACCAGACATGGAACATCCAGAATTAGCAAGTTGCCTCTTTCCTACGTGTCGACACCCACGGTACGATATTATTTAGGAAGCATCAGACACCTGTACCAATGCGAAGATGACACTAGAGAGAATGTAGCCATATTACTTCATACAAGTGAATCTGAAGCTAAAAATATTTACGAGACATTGGAGATATAAGGTAAAGGTAGGAAGGATTTGAAGAAAATAATTGAGCATTTTGAGAACAATTTCATGCCGAAAGAGACTGAAACTATTAACAGACATTTCTTTCATTTAAGAAAACAGCGAGACGACGAGAATTTTGGTATGTTCGTTACTGATTTAGGGCGATTGAGTCAGAAATGTAGCTTCGTCGAATTAAGAGACAGCCTGATCAGAGATAGAATAATATGTGGAATGATTGATCCGAAAGTCAGAGATAGGCTGCTAAGGGAAGCTCAATTGGACTTGAGAAAGTACATAAATATTTGCAAGGTTGCAGAATTGGTGTAAAGACAGGTAAAACAATATATATATATATATATATATATATATATATATATATATATATATATATATATATATATATATATATATATATGTATATGTATATATATAGGTATGTATGTATATATTATATACAGTATGTCCCAAACTGGATGGGAATATATTGCTATCTCCGTTACTATTATAGATAGGGAGACGGTTAATTTTGCAATGTTTTGTAGAATTTCATGCTCGTACCAAATATTACTTGTATTTTTCCCTGTCTCTTTTCGTTTTCGAGTTATTTTGAAAAAAACAAAATTTGTCGATTTTTCTTGAATATCTAAGTAGGCGTCGATTTGACATGTCTAAGACTGACACATTTTACAGAGTAATCTTTTTGTGCTATTCCCAACTTTGGATTGTCATTTGTTTTTGAGCTACATGTATCAACGTTTGTTTTTATTATTGCAGCCATATTGGATTTTTTGTTCATGTGATAGCCTGTGAAAAGAGCTTTTCAATTATGTACAACATGCTTGAGAAATATTGTAATTGCACTGACAATTTTGAGAAAAACCGTTTTGAGGATAGTAGGCTATGAAATCCAATACCACAAAACAAATGCCAAAAAAATATTGTTCAAAAAGCAGTAGGCCATGGAGTCTAACAATAGACTTCTACTTTTTACATAATTTTCCGTAATGATTCACGATTTAAAAAAATAGGAACTTTAAGGACACCAATGAATCGGCCCATTATTACAAATGATATTTTATATTACAACATTATCATAAAAAATTGTTATAATTTAATTAAATAGTTAAACCTAGTAAATAACTAAATGTATTAACAGAACTCAATAAAAAGCAGATTAATGATTTACGAAGACTACTTTGAAAATTGTTTGATTTTTAAACGTAAGTCAACTGAAAAACCACAGAAGAAAAGTTGCTATGGATATAACACTATCACGACAACTAAGAATACTGTAATTCTTAATTACCTGAACAATTTGAGGTGTATTTAACACGTTACTTAAAATTTTGTACTAAATAGTTTGTTTCCTGTTTATTTTATATATTATCCAACAATATCTTCAGTAATGAAGAATATTTTACCATGTTGGAATGTTATATTCGTTCTAACCGAAATATCCAGGCTGCTGCAAATTCTATCAAAACAACTACCCAGAAAGACGACAACCAAACACCAAAATATTTCGCAGGATAGTGACCAATCTATTGAACGACGATAGCTTCCACGCCAAGAAACTACCAATGCCTAGAAATGAAGAAATATATAATGCCGTCTTACAGGTTTCAAACGAAAACCCTCCGCAATCTGTTGGGTTGTATGGCGAACAAGTTGACGTTCCAAAAAGTACAGTACAGTGTGTATTAAAACAAAGTCATTACCATCCATACGAACATACAATCGTACAAGGCTTAAATGTTGACGATTACCCTAAGCGACTTCAATTCTCCAAATGGTATCAAGGACAATGTCAGCAAGATGAAAATTTTCATTTGAAAATAATATGGACTGTTGAATCCAGATTTACAAATTGTGGTGTGTATGTATAATCGCCATAATAGGCATTATTGGGCAAATGAAAATCCCCATCTAAAGAAAGAGAGACGATTGCAAGACAGATTTGGTATTAATGTTTGGTGCGGCTTATTAGGTAAAAAACTGTTATTTTTATTTGAATATTTGACAGTTTATTTAAAAAAAATTCAGGTAACTTCACTTGGTCGGTTCTTTTTCGAAAATAATTTAACAGGGGAACGGTATCTTAATCTATTGAGAAATGAAATTTTACCAACAATTAGAAGAGTTCATGATAATTTAGACGAGATTTGGTACCAACAAGACGGTTGTCCAGCTCACAATGCTAGGATCGTCAAAGATTTTTGTACCAAAATTTTAATAATCCTGTAATTTATAACAATGGGCCGGTTCATTGGTGTGCTCGAAGTCCTGATATAACACCCATGGATTTTTATTTTTGGGGTACTCTGAAGAAAGGTGTATACATTTGATCCACCACAAAATATCAATAAATTACAAAACAGAATCACGAAAGCTATAATTCATATTAACCAAAACACCCTCACCAGAGTTTGCAGGCATGTTTCAAAAAGGTGTATAAAGTGCATTGAACAAAACTGTGGCCATGTTGAACAATTTTCTATTTAGTGTATTTATAATATTACCTAGCATTATTACCTAATTAAGTATTGTAAATTAAATCACAATATTCTTTTATCGTGAATTATTACGGAAAACTATGTTAAAAGTAGAAGTTTATTGTTAGACTTCATAGCCTACTGCTTTTTGAACACTCTTTTTTTGTCATTTGTTTTCTGGTATTAGATTTCATAGCCTACTATCCTCAAAACGGTTCTTCTCAAAATTGTCAGTGCGATTACAAGATTTCTCAAGCATGTTGTACATAATTGAAAAGCTCTTTTCACATGCTATTACATAAACAAAAAATCCAATATGGCTGCCATAATAAAAACAAACGTTGATACCTATAGCTCAAAAACAAATGATAATCCAAAGTTGAAAAGAGCACAAAAAGATTACCTGTAAAAAGTGTCCTGATAATGTGCAAGTATTAGACATATCAGATCAACGCCTACTTAGATATTAAAGAAAAAAGAAATCGACAAATTTTGGTTTTTCAAAATAACTCGAAAACGATCAGAGTCAGGGCAAAATACAAGTCATATTTGGAACGAGCATGAAATTCTACAAAACATTGCTAATTTAACTGTCTCCCTATTTTAATAATAACGGAGATAGCAATACATTCCCATCCAGTTTGGGACACACTATATATATATATATATATATATATATATATATATATATATATATATATATATATATATATATATATATATATATATACATATATATATATATATATATATATATATATATATATATATATATATATATACAGTGTGGAACAGCCAAATGGAATAAATTCGATAACGGATAAATGAGGGCGTGTTGGGAAAAACGCTTGGACACGTCGATTTGTATTTTTAACTGCGCATCTTTTTCAAGAAAAAAAAAATTATATAGGGTGCGTCATGTGACAGTGGCCAATACCAACTTTCTTATTTTAAATACAAGCCCCTGTATATTATTAATTTTTTGGATTCTTCAGAAAATTCTAGACATAATTCATGTACAATGTCCTATACCTATCTTCAACTGTTTCGGAAATATTAAGTATTTTCAGATTTATTACAAAAATTAACATTAAAAATAGAAAATTATTTTATTTCACAAATTCTAATAAGAAATACTGATTATTTCTTAATAATTTAAAAAAACAAAAAAAAATTAATGTCAATGTAGTAAATGTTCAAATTGCTCGCCACGAACATCTTGGCAACATGCTAATCTGGTATAGAAATGTCTTCTAACATTACTCAACATCTCAGGCGTGACTGATCTAATCGCAAGCGTGATTCGTCTTTTTAAGTCATCTAAGTTGAGGGGCTTAGTTTTGTATACAATACTTTTGACATATCCCCACAAAAAGTAGTCTAATAGCGACAGATCAGGAGATCGTGCTGGCCATTCTATCGATCCGCGCCTCCCTATCCACCGATTTGGAAAAATTTGGTTCAGGTACTGCCGGACATTGATTTGGTAATGGGGCGGTGCTCCATCTTGCTGAAACCATATTTTATTGGCAGGAACTTGTGGGTTTGCTGGATCTGGATATAAGTTTGTCAAAGTTGGCACGACATTATTTTGGAGCAGTTCTAAATATTTATCCCCATTCAAGTTGCCATCAATGAAAAAGGGACCTACGATATGATTTCCAACAATTCCTGCCCAAACATTAACTTTTTCAGGATATTGCGTATGTTCCTCTCTCATCCAATGAGGATTCTCATTAGACCAATAGCGGCAATTTTGACGATTAACATGACCGTGAAGTGTAAATGTGCTCTCATCAGAAAACAAAACATCTTCTAATTGGATCACATTGTTATCTAACATTGCCATCATTTGTTCACAAAAATACGTTCTCCTATCGAAATCGTCCTCCATGAGCTCCTGAGTTGGTATCATTTTATAGGGATGCATTTTACTTTCCTTTAATGTTCGAAAAATTGCTGTGTGGCTAACGTTGAATAGTTGGGCTGCTTGTCGACCAGAAGTATGTGGGTTTTCTTGAAACTCAAGCGTAATATCCAATTTCGTATCATCACTTACTGCATTGGCAGCTACTTTTTTTATCTGTCTCACATGACCAAGCTCGCGAAACTGCTTTTCTATTTTGCTAATTGTTCCTTGGGATACAGGCGGCAAATTTGGAAATTTTTCGTGAAATAAGCGAGACACTTCCATCTGTGTCCGTGTGTTATCTCCATAACCAATCATTTGTAGAATGGTTATTTTGTGCATTTCTGTTAAATGAACCATTTTTCTGGTATTATTACGTACAGTTAACGAAATTCAAACGACAATAGCACTGACACTAATCACTACTGTCATGCAGGCAGACAACAAGTTGCTAAGGCTACGAGTTTTATACGAACAGAAAGAAAACTGTTTTTGTTTTTGTTTCATTTCATATCAGTAAAAAGAAACGCAGGAATGGTTTTTGTTTACTTTCTCATTATCAAGAGCTGAATGGGAAATAAGTATTGAATGCAATGTAGCGAATTTGTGAAATAAAATAATTTTCTATTTTTAATGTTAATTTTTGTAATAAATCTGAAAATACTTAATATTTCCGAAACAGTTGAAGATAGGTATAGAACATTGTACATGAATTATGTCTAGAATTTTCTGAAGAATCCAAAAAATTAATAATATACAGGGGCTTGTATTTAAAATAAGAAAGTTGGTATTGGCCACTGTCACATGACGCACCCTATATAATTTTTTTTTCTTGAAAAAGATGCGCAGTTAAAAATACAAATCGACGTGTCCAAGCGTTTTTCCCAACACGCCCTCATTTATCCGTTATCGAATTTATTCCATTTGGCTGTTCCACACTGTATATATATATATGAGCTGTCACAATATACAATAGGCTGCCTAGATCGCGCTCATTTGAGGAAATTTAAATTTTTTTCAAAATTCAAAAGTCGAGATCTCCTTATCAGTTAGTTTTTTTAAAAGAAAATTCACTAAAATGTACTTAAAATACAGCCTATATAAAATAATATTTCAATAACCAGTACTTACTTACTTCGAGTCGTTTTAAATATTAAAAAAAATTCTGGACGCAGCAAGTGCGTTATGGTAGTGAATTTTCATTAAAATGTTTTTAATAACAAATATGTGTGTTTTTTTAAGAAAGCAGGCATCAAATTTGGTTACCAGTATAATCTATATATTAGATTACAATGTGCCATGTTTCATCAAAATAATTTTATTGTGTGAAAATGTACAAAATTTTCCAAAAGTAAACTTAAAGTGTTGCCGAAAAAACACGTTTCTTGGTCAACCTTATAGGTTAATAGCAAATTGAGCTGTTCAAATATGAAACATTTGATCAAAATTCGCTACCATAACGCACTTGCTGCGTCTAGAATTTCTTTTCTTACAAACATGCATTATATCTCGATGGAAAATGCAAAAATGCAATAACATAAGGCATGTTTGATTTAAAAAAAAAGGAAATTTTTATCACCAATGACTTATGGGCCACCCTGTGATTGTAGAAATATTATTTTAAGATGTAGCTCAAGACACCCTATAATTAATATATACAAATTTTTTTCATATCTTATATAATAACGGATATATTGAGCTTTATTGATTTTTTACGAAAATTCGACAAAAATTATATACCATTAAACGATAAACTATATAGCTAAGGCTATTGCCAAGCATCAGAGAAAGGGTCTATTTGAAATGAATTTTCTGCAAATATTTTAGTAAAATGAAGGACAATGACGGTTGAAATTAAGACTTTAGGGTTTGTAAAACATTCTTCTTGAGACATTTTATTTCTATAGCCCGTATTAGATTTAAGTTATTTGCCTAAATGTTGCCAATTTTGACATTTTAAATCGCCACTTTGACGTTTTGAGGAAAATCCCAATTTATTTTTCTTAAAATGCCTATAACTTTTTTGTCTTTTGACTTACATAGCTAAATTTTAGTAGTTGGCTTACTTATAAGGATATAAACTGGCGTACGAAATTTGGTTGCCCTTACTTTGTTAATTCCGGAGATATAAATTTTTTTCGAAAGAAAACACAAAATTTTCCGGGAAAACCTAGGCAGATTTTCCTGCTTAACAAACTCATCCAAGCCATTTGCAAAAGGAATTTTTTCACCAAATGTAATCAAAATCGGCCCATTATTTTTTGAGTTATCGGTGTTGATACATATATATATATATATATATATATATATATATATATATATATATATATATATATATATATATATATATATATATATATATATATATATATATATATATATATATATATATATATATATATAAACATATAAAAATTGAAACTGACCCCGGATATGTTTTCTGGGGGGCCTAATTAGCGCTCATTTGAAGAAATTTTTTCAAAATTCAAAAGTCGGGATCTCCTCATTAGTGAATTTTTTTTAAGAAAATTCACTAATATGAAAATAATAGTTAACTCACCGTTAAGATTCTGCGGCAGATGTTCTTGTGTTTTAAGCCACTCCCTGACTATACATACATCTTCTTCTAATCTCTTCTTATTTGTGTTAAAATGTTTCCACACTAAAGCTTTCTCCTCTTCAGAAGGAACTCTGTATTTCTCCATGATACAACCGAAACCCGTCTCGTCTAACTACTGGCAGCCAACGAGTTCTTCACACAAATATTCCAATAAACCGACCATTATTCACTCTAGGTACACTTGCCCACAAAAACGTCATTTAATATTATTACTTCTTAATGACCATCATAATGGTAATACGATTTGCTTTTGTAATTAAGTAAATTAACTTTTTATAATGGTCATAATTTCAAGTAAGTAGTTAAATGAAACCGCTGTATCATAGGTGCTGATTTTAACTGAATGTATCTGATTGGTGTAAGATTAATATTATATAAAAAATAGGAAATGCGTCATGCGTCTTGTAGACTTAAGAAGGGTTTTCTTCTCGCACACATGAACTTACTCTCTCACGTTAAAATATACATAGGTGTCCTCAAAAACACATGAGAGACTTTTAATAGAAAAACGTTTGAAGCTTAATAATTTTCAGCTAACTAAACAAAAATGTACGAATACTTTGTGGCTATTTTTTAACAGGTGCCCGTAAAATAGCACATATAAAATGCACCATGATCTTAACGAGTTGTAGCGTAATTAATAATTGTAGATGAAAATCACATTCTTTCTTCTAGTGAATTTTCGTATAAAATGAGCGCGGACTAGGTCCCCTACAACACACTTGTTTTTTAGTCAATTTTCATTCAGAAAACTCACTAATAGAGAGTTATCGACGGTAACACTTATGTAAATTGTAAAATTTCTTTAAATAGTTAGCGCATCTAGAACTCATATCTAAGGTCCGTTTGATTTATGTATATATATATATATATATATATATATATATATATATATATATATATATATATATATATATATATATATATATATATATATATATATGTATGTATATATATATATATATATATATATATATATATATATATATAATCTGTTTGCTGTACTTTTTGTGATTTTTTATTTGTTTACGTGGACTGCAGTTTAGAACCATCCTGGTTCTTCATCAGCACGTTACTCACTCTATTCGTCCTGTGTGGTCTATGTCTGATATCATACGTGACGTCTGCTGCTATATTCCTTGAATATTGTTTCTATTGTATTTTTGTCATTCCTATATATTTTTTATTGTATGTGTTACATTCTATTTGATATATTCCGTTTAATTCATGTGGGTTTTGTTCTTGTTTTTATTTATTTTGTTTATTATTTTGTTATTGGTTTTGTAGCTCATTTTTAAGTCATATTGTTTGAGGGTTTGTGATATTTTTTTATATGATGGTTATAAGTTAATGTTGTGTATTTTGTGTTTGTTTTTGGTGTTTGGTTTTCGTTTTTGCTGATTTGTTTGTTTTTGATTTTTTTACTAGTTTTTATATTGTTTTATTGTCGTATCAATTTCTTTGTGCTATTTATTATGATATTGTATTTGTTTCTCGTTTGTCTTTATGGAGTGGCACATTTAGCATTCTGTTTATTAAGTAGCTGTATGCAGACATTTTGTGTGTATGTGTGTATGGGTGTATTGAGTGTTTAGGTATGGTGATGTCTGTATATATATATATATATATATATATATATATATATATATATATATATATATATCCAACCGACAACTCAAAAAATACTTGACCGATTTCGACCAAATTTGGAGATTACCTTGATGGTGTTTATGGCTTGGATCGGTTCGTAGATGAGCACAGTAGGTTTAATTTTCCTTAAAAAAAGTAAAAAAAAAATATTTAAAACGCAATATTGTTTAAGTATTAAAGTGATTCAAATGAAAATTTGCATGTATATAGGAGATGTCACAATAAAGTTGCTAACCAAATTTCAAATTAAATGGCCCGCAAAAAAAGAAGTTGGTCGAAAATAACAATTTGTAAAAATAAACAATCTACGACATCAGTTCAAATTGCATAGGGAATTTCAGACATTCAACGTTGACAAGGATGGTTAGAGTATGAATGTGTTTTACTTTAGACTAGAGAAATTAAAAATCAACCAAGGACACAGCAGTCATTAAATATAAATGAGCAGGGTTGTCAGATATATAATAGAAATTCATTAATCATAAAATTTCATTTAAATCTTAAGATGAAAATATGTGGGCCTAACACATTTTTGTAATTTTAATGACATAATTGACACAATAATTCCGATTTAATACCGATAAATTTTAAATTACCCAATTTCTCTGATTTCTAGTGACTTTTTATTTTAAAAAAATCACTAATAGAGAGGTATCGATGGTGAGACTTTCCAAAAAAATTTTCAAATGAGCGCGAATTAGGACCCCTAGAACCCATATCCGGGGTCACTTTGAATTTTTATATGTTTATATATATATATATATATATATATATATATATATATATATATATATATATATATATATATATATATATATATATATATATATATATATATATGTGTGTGTGTGTGTGTGTGTGTGTGTGTGTGTTTTGTTTCTTTAACGTCGGCCTATTTCCGCGACTATGGCCAATCACCGACGCCAGGGAGCAGTTTCACCTCACTATCCTGGAAATTTTGCCGAACCCCTGTCTTTCTGTAAGGAGGGTAGGGATCTTTAACGTGCCCAACATCGCATGGGCACGGGACCGACGGCTTTACGCCCCCTCCGAAGGGCGGAACGTGCAGACATTCAACTTGCTCAAATACAATGCCAGAACCTCGGTTGATGTTAATTTTACAGTTTGTACTGAAAAAGTGAAAGGAGTACGTCGGGATCGAACCCCGTACCCTTCGGTTCAAAGGCACACGTTCTTACCTCTGAACCACCGAGGTTCGTATATATATATATATATATATATATATATATATATATATATATATATATATATATATATATATATATATATATATATATATATATATATATATATATATATATATATATATATATAACCCCGTACCCTTCGGTTCAAAGGCACACGTTCTTACCTCTGAACCACCGAGGTTCGTATATATATATATATATATATATATATATATATATATATATATATATATATATATATATATATGTATGTATATGTATCCGTCTAGTAACTCAAAAAATAATTAACCGATTTCGATGAAACTCGGCAAGTGTCTTTCTTTTATTAATGGCTTGGATGAGTTCGTTGGCCAGGAAAATCAAACGGGTTTTTCCGGAAATATTTTGAGTTTTCTTTCAAAAAAAAATTTTTTTTCCAAAAATTTCGATAAAATTTAGTCTACATATTGCTTTGGGAAAGGCCTAACTATGTGCCAAAATTCAGCTCTCAAGGGTTACAGAAAATTGAGCTATTCTAATTTGAAACATTTATGTTTAAATCATAGATCAAGTATGTGGTTGCTGTTGGTTAGTCAATGGCAGCTGCTATTATTGTCATTGACTCATGAAATTCATTTTTAAGTTTTAGAGAAATGTCAGTAATACTGAATTCACTGATTGTTAATCATTAGCAGCATTTACGATTATATATAACCCTATTGTAATTTATTATCATTTATCACCTCTGTAGTATAATAATTTGTTTCCTTACAACTCGCATCGTTTTTAGTCAATTGTTGTTATTAATAGTCAATAGTTTCTTCCGGAACACACACGGCTTCCATTGACTTCTGCTTCTGCCGCTGTTACAGTCTTTTTAGAGGTCCAGTTGTAACCACTCATACAGCCAGTGTTTTTAGTGAATTTTTATTTATTTAAACACGTGGCTGGGGAAGTGACCGATACTCATATTCTCTGAATATGTTTGCAGATGTGGTATCTACTTCATTCCAAGTCACTATTAACCGACTATTTATGAAATCAAATAAGTAAATTAAATCGATTGTCATAAAATAGGTAGTGTATTAAGACTAAGGGAAAAAGAAATAAAACATATATAACTGTGCACATTTTGATTATATTTTAGGGTGTGTGGCGCACACCTAGCTCACTAGGAGAAATCGCCACTGCTTGAGAGAGGTATTGTCACAGTATAATATCTTATTAAAGTTCATTTGTAAATAGATTTAATTTTTATATGTTTATATATATATATATATATATATATATATATATATATATATATATATATATATATATATATATATATATATATATATATATGATAACTCAAAAAATAATTAACCGATTTCGATGAAACTTGGCAAGTGCCTTTCTTTTATTAATGGCTTGGATGAGTTCGTTATCCAGAAAAATCGGACGGGGTTTTCCGGAAAATTTTTGAGTTTTCTTTCGAAAAAACTTTTTTCTCTGAAAGTAACAAAGTTGTTTTAATGAAATTTACTATATATGTTGCCTCAGCCTTACTACGTACCAAAATTCAACTTTCTAAGTTTAGAGAAAATTGAGTTATTCAAATTTTAAATTTTCTTTCGAAAAAAATTTTTTTCGCCGAAAATTACAAAGTTATTTTAATGAAATTCTGTGGATATCTTGCCTTAGGAAATACCTTATTATGTATTAAAATTAAACTTTCTAAGTTTATAGAAAATTGAGTTATTTAAATTTGAAGCATTTAATAAAAATTCACTACCATAACGCACTTGCTGCGTCCCGAGTTTTTAAATTACATCTTCGAATGTGACATGTTGTAAAAGACTTTCTGTATTTTGCAGACAATTATTTTATACAGCATTCTGCAAAGACATTTAACAAAACTATGGTGATAGTTTTCCCATAACAGACGGCATTTTTCAAATAAAATATAATATTTTGTTGTGTTCAGTGAGCTGCCTAACGGTCAGGTCGGTTAGGTCAGATCAGGTTAATCAGATTCCTAAATTTAACATTACATAATTTGCAAACTTTTAAATCACACATATGACATTTGTACAGGGCGCGGGATTCTGACCCACAACATCATTGGGAACTCTAAAATCGTACGAGATACAAACTTCGTTAAATTAGACAAAAGTTGCACAATTACAAGGGCAACTCGAAGGTACTTACAGATTGGGGAAAAGTTCCGTACCATTCTATATATATGCGAAATACCAAAAACCGTAATATTTCCTTTCTTCCATACTTTCAAAACTGTATTGCCTATTAACTTTAATTTTTGTACAGGAACATAATTCGTCATTCTGGTTTTCATGGTGGGCTTAGAATTTGTTTAGATTAATTAATTTCTTTATCGCTACAGTCAGCTTTTAGTGAATTTTTATTTTAAAAAATTCACTAATAGACAGGTATCGATGGTGAGACTTTGCAAAAAATTTTTCAAATGTCTAAGACCTTAGAACCCATATCCGGGTTCAGTTTCAATTTTTATATGTTTATATATATATATATATATATATATATATATATATATATATATATATATATATATATATATATATATATATATATATAATAATAAAAAAATAATTAACCCCTAGAACCCATATCCGGGGTCAGTTTCGATTTATATATATATATATATATATATATATATATATATATATATATATATATATATATATATAGAGTGTTGAAATTGAACTTAAAAAATAATTTTTCATTTCTAATTTTTACGTTTATGAAGTTATCTACATGAAATTTTGCACGTAGCGTTATTTCAGAACTAGACGCCATCTGTGTAGATGAGGAGAGAAAAATCAAATCCCAATAGGGGTACAGGGGGGGGGAACAAGTATTGACCCCCTAAACTTTTTTGTGCGCACGCCAATGGTTTCAAAACAAATGGCTTTTGTTAGACCAAATAATTTTATAACTTTTGTTTCTCTAGTTTAATTTTGATAAAACAACTAGTTTATGAGTTATTATAAGTTGTATGGTTGGACCCAAACAGGCGAGAAAAAACCTACGAAACCTTTTTTCATTTATAATTTTTATGTTTTTGAAGTTATCTTCATTAAATTTTTCACGTGGTCTTATTTCAGAACTAGACGCCATCTGTGTAGATGAGGAGAGAAAACTCAAATCCCAATAGGGGTACAGGGGGGGGGGGGGAACAAGTATTAACCCCCTAAACTTTTTTGTACGCACGCCAATGGTTTCAAAACAAATGACTTTTGTTAGACAAAATAATTTTATAACTTTTGTTTCTCTAGTTGAATTTTCAGAAAACGACTAGTTTATGAGTTATTGTAAATTGTATGGTCGGACCCAAACAGGTGAGAAAGAACCTACGAAACGTTATCTCTATGAAATATAACATGTAGTCTCATACCACGACTAGACGACATCTGCGTGAATAAGAAAAATGAAACCCCAAGGGATATAGGAGGGATAGCATTACGAATAGTCCCCTAAATTTCTTTGAACGCACGCCAATGGTTGCAAAACAAATGGCTGTTATTAGATCAATCAATGTCGTAACTTTAGTTACTTCACTTAATTTTTTATAAAACGATTAATTTATGAGTTATTTCAAGTTGAATGATCGGACCGAAACAGGAAACTTTACTTTCATGAATGGAGCGTTTTCTAATATAATTATTATTTTGCAAGGCCTATTTATTTTATATTATAAAACAAACACATCTATGCATTTAAAAAAACGTCGCACATTTCGAACAATTAGTTTGATTTTTCACTTGCTCCTATAATTGTGTGTTTACTCGGTTGGTGTGTTGATAAATTTTCTTGTTTTTTATGTTTTTTTCATTAAATTTTTGTTTGTTTGCGTAATATTATTGATTGTTTATTAGATAAGCCTACAGTGATCGCAATAATACAGATTTTTTGTGTTAATAACACTTACAACCGATTTCACAAACGATTTAAGCCCGACTTAACTTCGACCCTAGCAACAAACAACTAAGTAAATACCTAGTCTAGCCCTAAATCCTCTGATCATACATTCACTCTGACAACACTGCTTAATTAAACTATGACTGTCGGATGCGGCAGAGATAACCTAAGATCTATATTCTGTGAAAGCGATGCAAAATATTTTTTATTATTAAACCTCAAAGCCCGGGCAAGCAAGGGCATTATCTATCTTGTCAGCTATTATGTCATTTAATTATTTCATGCATAGTTGTTGTGTTGTCAGATTGAAAAGTCGATGCTTTCGAATTTGCTGGGTTACCATGATAGTTGATCCGAGATCTAAGTTAAGCCTGGATTAACTTTGATTCACATTTGTAAAACCAGATGAGAGTGTCTTTTTGCCCGGGCTAATAAAATTTTATGTTTTAGTGAATTATCTTAAAAAAATTCACTAATGAGGAGATCCATACTTTTTATGTTTATATATATATATATATATATATATATATATATATATATATATATATATATATATATATACATATATATATATATATATATATATATATATATATATATATATATATATATATATATATATATATATATATATATATACATATATATATATATATATATATATATATATATATATATATATATATATATATATATATATATATATATATATATAGTACCGACTCAAAAAATAATAAACCGATCTTGATCAAATTTGGTGAGTACCTTTCTTTTGCAAGTGGCTTGGATAAGTTCGTTAATCAGGAAAATCGGACCGGGTTTTCCCGGAAATTTTGTGTTTTCTTTCCAAATATATATATATATATATATATATATATATATATATATATATATATATATATATATATATATATATATATATATATATATATATATATTTGGAAAGAAAACACAAAATTTCCGGGAAAACCCGGTCCGATTTTCCTGATTAACGAACTTATCCAAGCCACTTGCAAAAGAAAGGTACTCACCAAATTTGATCAAGATCGGTTTATTATTTTTTGAGTCGGTACTATATATATATATATATATATATATATATATATATATATATATATATATATATATATATATATATATATGTATATATATATATATATATATATATATATATATATATATATATGTATATATATATATATATATATATATATATATATATATATATATATATATATAAACATAAAAAGTATGGATCTCCTCATTAGTGAATTTTTTTAAGATAATTCACTAAAACATAAAATTTTATTAGCCCGGGCAAAAAGACACTCTCATCTGGTTTTACAAATGTGAATCAAAGTTAATCCAGGCTTAACTTAGATCTCGGATCAACTATCATGGTAACCCAGCAAATTCGAAAGCATCGACTTTTCAATCTGACAACACAACAACTATGCATGAAATAATTAAATGACATAATAGCTGACAAGATAGATAATGCCCTTGCTTGCCCGGGCTTTGAGGTTTAATAATAAAAAATATTTTGCATCGCTTTCACAGAATATAGATCTTAGGTTATCTCTGCCGCATCCGACAGTCATAGTTTAATTAAGCAGTGTTGTCAGAGTGAATGTATGATCAGAGGATTTAGGGCTAGACTAGGTATTTACTTAGTTGTTTGTTGCTAGGGTCGAAGTTAAGTCGGGCTTAAATCGTTTGTGAAATCGGTTGTAAGTGTTATTAACACAAAAAATCTGTATTATTGCGATCACTGTAGGCTTATCTAATAAACAATCAATAATATTACGCAAACAAACAAAAATTTAATGAAAAAAACATAAAAAACAAGAAAATTTATCAACACACCAACCGAGTAAACACACAATTATAGGAGCAAGTGAAAAATCAAACTAATTGTTCGAAATGTGCGACGTTTTTTTAAATGCATAGATGTGTTTGTTTTATAATATAAAATAAATAGGCCTTGCAAAATAATAATTATATTAGAAAACGCTCCATTCATGAAAGTAAAGTTTCCTGTTTCGGTCCGATCATTCAACTTGAAATAACTCATAAATTAATCGTTTTATAAAAAATTAAGTGAAGTAACTAAAGTTACGACATTGATTGATCTAATAACAGCCATTTGTTTTGCAACCATTGGCGTGCGTTCAAAGAAATTTAGTGGACTATTCGTAATGCTATCCCTCCTATATCCCTTGGGGTTTCATTTTTCTTATTCACGCAGATGTCGTCTAGTCGTGGTATGAGACTACATGTTATATTTCATAGAGATAACGTTTCGTAGGTTCTTTCTCACCTGTTTGGGTCCGACCATACAATTTACAATAACTCATAAACTAGTCGTTTTCTGAAAATTCAACTAGAGAAACAAAAGTTATAAAATTATTTTGTCTAACAAAAGTCATTTGTTTTGAAACCATTGGCGTGCGTACAAAAAAGTTTAGGGGGTTAATACTTGTTCCCCCCCCCCCCCTGTACCCCTATTGGGATTTGAGTTTTCTCTCCTCATCTACACAGATGGCGTCTAGTTCTGAAATAAGACCACGTGAAAAATTTAATGAAGATAACTTCAAAAACATAAAAATTATAAATGAAAAAAGGTTTCGTAGGTTTTTTCTCGCCTGTTTGGGTCCAACCATACAACTTATAATAACTCATAAACTAGTTGTTTTATCAAAATTAAACTAGAGAAACAAAAGTTATAAAATTATTTGGTCTAACAAAAGCCATTTGTTTTGAAACCATTGGCGTGCGCACAAAAAAGTTTAGGGGGTCAATACTTGTTCCCCCCCCCCCCTGTACCCCTATTGGGATTTGATTTTTCTCTCCTCATCTACACAGATGGCGTCTAGTTCTGAAATAACGCTACGTGCAAAATTTCATGTAGATAACTTCATAAACGTAAAAATTAGAAATGAAAAATTATTTTTTAAGTTCAATTTCAACACTCTATATATATATATATATATATATATATATATATATATATATATATATATATATATATATATATATATATATAAATCGAAACTGACCCCGGATATGGGTTCTAGGGGTTAATTATTTTTTTATTATTTATATATATATATATATATATATATATATATATATATATATATATATATATATATATATATATATATATATATATATAAACATATAAAAATTGAAACTGAACCCGGATATGGGTTCTAAGGTCTTAGACATTTGAAAAATTTTTTGCAAAGTCTCACCATCGATACCTGTCTATTAGTGAATTTTTTAAAATAAAAATTCACTAAAAGCTGACTGTAGCGATAAAGAAATTAATTAATCTAAACAAATTCTAAGCCCACCATGAAAACCAGAATGACGAATTATGTTCCTGTACAAAAATTAAAGTTAATAGGCAATACAGTTTTGAAAGTATGGAAGAAAGGAAATATTACGGTTTTTGGTATTTCGCATATATATAGAATGGTACGGAACTTTTCCCCAATCTGTAAGTACCTTCGAGTTGCCCTTGTAATTGTGCAACTTTTGTCTAATTTAACGAAGTTTGTATCTCGTACGATTTTAGAGTTCCCAATGATGTTGTGGGTCAGAATCCCGCGCCCTGTACAAATGTCATATGTGTGATTTAAAAGTTTGCAAATTATGTAATGTTAAATTTAGGAATCTGATTAACCTGATCTGACCTAACCGACCTGACCGTTAGGCAGCTCACCTAAGATCTATATTCTGTGAAAGCGATGCAAAATATTTTTTATTATTAAACCTCAAAGCCCGGGCAAGCAAGGGCATTATCTATCTTGTCAGCTATTATGTCATTTAATTATTTCATGCATAGTTGTTGTGTTGTCAGATTGAAAAGTCGATGCTTTCGAATTTGCTGGGTTACCATGATAGTTGATCCGAGATCTAAGTTAAGCCTGGATTAACTTTGATTCACATTTGTAAAACCAGATGAGAGTGTCTTTTTGCCCGGGCTAATAAAATTTTATGTTTTAGTGAATTATCTTAAAAAAATTCACTAATGAGGAGATCCATACTTTTTATGTTTATATATATATATATATATATATATATATATATATATATATATATATATATATATACATATATATATATATATATATATATATATATATATATATATATATATATATACATATATATATATATATATATATATATATATATATATATATATATATATATATATATATATATATATATATATATATATAGTACCGACTCAAAAAATAATAAACCGATCTTGATCAAATTTGGTGAGTACCTTTCTTTTGCAAGTGGCTTGGATAAGTTCGTTAATCAGGAAAATCGGACCGGGTTTTCCCGGAAATTTTGTGTTTTCTTTCCAAATATATATATATATATATATATATATATATATATATATATATATATATATATATATATATATATATATATATATATATATATATATATATAGTACCGACTCAAAAAATAATAGACCGATCTTGATCAAATTTGGTGAGTACCTTTCTTTTGCAAGTGGCCTGGATAAGTTCGTTAACCAGGAAAATCGGACCTGGTTATCCCGGAAAATTTTGTGCTTTCTTTCCAAAAAAATTCACATCTCAGAAAATAACAAGGTGAGGGCAACCATGTACCAAAATGTAGGTCTCTAAGTTTAAGGACAAAAAAGTTACGCGCAGCTAAAAAAACAAATTTTGGAGTTTTCCTCAAAACGTCACTCGCAATTTAAAACGTCAAAGTTGGCAATGTTTAGGCAAAGAACGTGCAACAAATACGGATTGTGAAAAGAAAATGTTGCGAGAAAATTGTTCTGCGGATCCTTAAGTTTCAGATTCAACCGTCATTGCCTTTCATTTTACTAAAATGTTTACAGAAAATTCATTTCAAATATACCCTTTCTCTGATGCTTGGACTGTCGGTTTAGTTAAGTTGACGCTTTCACTGTAGGTTTAGTGAAGTGTATGGTTTAACGGTCTATAATTTTTAGCTAATTTTCGTAGAACAAATTCGTTATTGCATTTTAGCATTTTTTATCGAAATATGATGCATGGACGCAGTAAGTGCGTTTTGGTAGCAAATTTTCATTAAATCCTTCAAATTTCAATAACTCAGTTTGCTATTAACGTAAGGTTTGTTGGTTAGGAAACCAACATTTAACTTTATTTTCGGAAAATTTTTGTATGAACGCAGCAAGGGCGTTTTGGTTGCGAATTTTCATTAAATGTTTCAAATTTCAATAACTCAATTTGCTAATAACTTAAGGTTCATTGGCTAGGAGACCAGTTTCACATACACTATAAGCAAAAATTGTTTTATGAAAATTCGTTAAAGTTAAGGGAAGCTAAATATTATGTCGATTACATGTGAAATATGTTGTCAGATTTTAATTACCTACTAAATAAAGAAGTCATGTATAAAATTAAAGGTCCCAGGGCTTCGAAAGATTTTCTGTGAAAATAACTGCAATAAAAATTAATTCGCCCCATTGAATTGGTATGGAAACCTAATAAGTACACTTGAAAAACCCAAATCACCACAACACTTTTTTTAAGATCGTTTCACTAACAAAGATAGCGTCATCAGACTATAAAAAATTATAAACTCTTAACTACCAAACACTGTATTTATATTAAATGTCAGGTCAGGTCAGGTCAGGTCAAAGACCAAGCCCCTAGAGAGAGAAGAATCGCAAACAAACTCCCTACGTTTATATTTTAAATGACAGACGTCCTCTTAAAATCCCGTTATACCTGTTATTCCTGAGGCACAGTGCGAACAGTGAACCATTAATCAATTTCTCCACGTTAATAGACATAGCACAAAGAAAAATGTTAACATACTCTACGATAGTCAGAAAAGATAAAGAAAAATAGTTTGTTTTTAAGAAGGCTGATTTGCAGCAAACGTTTTCTTCAAAATAATGATTTAAAAGTATTGTTAAGTAATACACAAGGCAAGAATAAAGCCACTGCAATTTCATATGTCTATGAGATAGGTTGTAAAAATTGTAATCTTCAATAGATTAGGCAGACGAAAAGGACCACTGAAACCAGATTTAAGGTAAGGAACATATGGCACAGCTGAGATACGGTAGTATAAAGTCATGCGTGGCCTAACATATTTGGGATAATAATCACCACATAGATCAATAAAACCTTAAGATTATGAAAATGTTTGACAACCGATGAAATTAGATGCCTACGAACCTTTAAGACCACAAGCAACAAATTTCTTCAAACCGAGCTCCGCCTCTGATTAATAGTTCACCGTTCGCACTGTCTCTTTGATAGAGTTGCCGACACTTAGTAGTAACGAGTATAACAGGATTTCAAAAAGGATTTCCGGCAATTAAAATATAAACGTAAAAAGTTTGTTTGTTTCTAGGAGGTCGGTCTTTTACCTGAAACCTTAATAAATACAATGTTTAGTAGTAAGGAGTTCAGAAAATTTCATGCTCTGACGACGCTAACTTTGTTAGTGAAACGATCGTCAGGTCTTTAAAAATTTGTTGTGGTGATTTAGGTCCTTCATGTGTACTTATCAGTGCTCATCACAGGTTCCAATCTTCACATACCGGAAACTTAGCTTGAGAATAACCCACGGTTTTCTGATTGCGCCTATAGTTATTGAAATTATGAATATTCTGCATCTAATTTACGCCTCTGCACAGAAAATTAATCACTGAATAATTTTGTTTTCTTAAATACAAATTTAATAATATTTGAGAATTAAATTAAGGTTGCAGAATTTCCTTTCTTTCAAAACAAAGATTTGTACGTCATACATATGATTTAGTATAATTATTTATTAAATTTTTCTCAAGGTACGGTATGAAGGTTGAATAATCTGATGCTTGTGTGCAACCTTGCATTAGAATCAGCACGAGTATCTTATTAATTAAACATATTTTTGGCATTACTTGAACAATAAATAAGTTGTTTAATAAAATACACACGTCTTCATTTTAGTGTCTGCATTTTTACAGCCTAGTAGTTTATTAACGACACTTATTATATTCTTCCTTAAAATGTCTGGGACATTTATTTACTTACATTAAATATTAAGTACAGTTGGAGAAACCGAAATCACCACAACACTTATTTCAGAGACCTTACGATCGTTTCGTTGACAATGTAAACATCTTCAGATGAAGACAAATTCTAAACTAAACAACTAACTACCGGGTATTTATATCGGGTCAAGGTAAACGAACTAGTCCGAAGTAAAATTGTCGTCCAAGAACGATCGTTTGTTTATTGTGTAGTGAAAATACGAGGTCGAAGACCTGCTTTAATCTTCTGGTCGCCAGATTTATGAGCCCTTATTTAATATACGGATAATAGGTTTAAAGGAACCGAGTTATTTAAGGAATATGCATGCTCCTTTTCGATCTAGAAATTTACTATGTGGATATTGGATCAAGCCGACAAACATCTGGCGAGATAAACAACATCAACTCCGCTCATCTATTTTAAATAGATAATTAAAACCGGATGTTTGGCTCACCATGTTAACTATAACAAAGGATAAATAATTCAACCAAAATACTACATAAAAACTATATTTATATTAATTTTAATTCTTCGTGACAGTATTTCTATTGACTTCATAGATACAAACAAAAGCGAACGGATATTTAAGTCGAGACAAACGTATAGATTAGTGTATGTATAAACCGGCCGAGTTATCGACCGTAATTTATTATTCTACCAGACAAATTAGGAGTGTTTAAGCGGTTAAATGCAAAGTGTAAATAAAGGGCGTGAAATTAAAGGTGCCGCACGATTCAATGAAGTTTTGTTCTTAATAGACCTTAATATAAAAATACTTTCTAATGAATCAAGCATAGTTTGATGTCTAACATTTTTGACAAGTTTCAAATTTTCTTTATCAATGTGGTGGTTATTATCCCATATATGTTGTGCCACACATGATTCGTCAACCGTACCATATCGTAACTGTACGAAATGTTCACGAAATCTAGTGGCTATGTTTCTCCTAGTTTGAGCCACGTATTTAAGATCGCAATCTTTGCAACTAATCTCATAAATACCGGACATTTCAGTGACTTTGTCTTTCGTATTACCCAACAAGTTTTTTAAATTACTTTTAGTCGAAAAAGTCAAATGTAAATCGGATTTCTTAAAAATACTTTCCAAATCCTTTGTGATTCGTAGGTAAACACACAGATTTTTTCTCTATTTTATCTTTCTTAAATATCGTCCATTCAGATATCATTTTCTTTGTTCTGTGTGTGTTAACAAATTTGCCCTTTGTTATAGTTAACATGGTGAGCCAAACACCCGGTTTTAGTTTTCTATTTAAAAAAGATGAGCGGAGTTGATGTTTATCTCGCCAGATGTTTGTCGGCTTGATCCAATATCCACATAGTAAATTTCTAGATTAAAAGGGAACGTGCAGATTACTTAAATAACTCGGTTCTTTTAAACCTATTATCCGTATATTAGATAAGGGAATCTGTCGACCAGAAGATTAAAGGAGGTCTTCGACCTCGTAGTTTCACTACACAATAAACAAACGATCGTTCTTGGACGACAATTTTACTTCGCACTAGTGCGTTTACCTTGACGCGATATCAATACCCGGTAGTTAGTTGTTTAGTTTAGAACTTTTCTTCCTCTGAAGATGTTGACATTGTCAACTAAACGATCGTAAGTTCTCTGAAATAAGTGTTGTGGTGATTTGGGTTTCTCCAAGTGTACTTATTAGTGCTCATCACAGGTTCCAGTTTTCACATAGTTACACTAAATATACCTATAGGAAGATTAAAGGCTTATAAAACCAACGCTCGTCAATAGAAAATTCGCACCTTTTTTTCTTATCACATCTGAAAGACATCTCACAAAGATGATTTTAATATTTTTTTCATTTATTTTCATACTACAAAAATAACGATGCAAAAAATATTTGAAAATGCAAATGCATAATTGATTACAAACACCACTATTTTGCCGGCATAATCTGTGACGTCACTGGACGGTAATGTCAACAATGACAATGAGCTTCAGCTACCGATAAACGAATAAAATTGACCATGGTATTGTCAAACAAGTGACTCTACCTATGATACCATAAGGCAAATGTAAACACGTCATTCATTCACTGTCCAAGTACGTCACGACCAATAACAGGGCGTTCGCAGTCACGTGATAATAATTCGAAATGTTGTGATTTAAAAATTATTTTTCTGTCATGTTTAAAGGAAATTAAAGGCTTATACTACAAAAGAAACTGACCTATTCTCAAAGCTCTACGCGTTTCAACACATTAACGTGCCATCTTCAGGGGTTTAGACCTAGAAAGTAAAAAGGTTGTTGTCAGAAACTATGTTTCTGGTAGGTCTAACATGCGAGTGACTAACACCTCAACTACAGAAAGAATACAAAGTCTAGCAAAGCTAAATGTCGAATATAGATTAGCCTTAACGGCCATGCAATATTTTAAAGTGACATTAGTGTCAAGAGTTATAAAACATCTCTATAAAAACGTACAATTTAAGATTTAAAAAATTTAAAACGGGACTGGGGTCCCACAAATATGAACAACACTATTATGGAGTCACAATCAATAACTTAAATTCAAACTAGTCAAATTACATAAAAAGCTACAGACAAGCACAAACATGAAAGAAAAGCAGGCTGCACAGCTGAGCAGACCTCCCCGAGAACATCTGAACATGTGAAATTCAGAAAGAAAAGAAGGAAAAAGATGCTACATTTGGGTTAATACTTACAAATTTCCTGTCTCAATTACAGAAAGATGCTGTATGAAATGTTGTCAAAGTTTGGCCTTTCATCTATTGTCCTCAGGATACCAAACAGAAACTGCGTAAAACAGGAAGGCAGGAACATCACAAGACTTGAAGAAATCAGAGAATGAATGCAAAATACGCTTGTTTTTTTAGTTTAATTTTATCAAACGAACAAAATGGAGTCCCATGGATCTCTAGATATTTAACTCAAGAAATGCAAACTGTGTGTGCAATCACCTGTTCCACTTCCTTTATCAAATACAATATCTTTTGTCTTTTTAATTTTCCTACGTAGACTCCATATATTTGTAACATCAGTGTTTATAACACATGTTGCATCTCTCTTTCGGAACCACTTAATAGTACGTATCATCATCACACAAATTTCTTCACCCAAAGTATTCGACGCCATCAGGCCCAGGTGCCTTCCAATTATGAAGCACTTTAATAATCTCGGAAACTTCATCTGTGGTAAACGGCTCATGATGCATTTCGTCATAAATCTGAGGCTCGGTGTTCTTCGTTAACCCAGTCGGCGCCAATGTTGCAGGAGGCTCTTGTGGCTAGTTGACTTTGCCAGAACTCTTCAATTTCTTCATTATTTGTAAAAGTATCAATGGCTGCATTCCTAGTTGGATTAAGCTGGCGGCAGAAAGTCCTTTCAGAGCGTTAAAACATTGTATTGTCGCACTTCCTATTATTGCTCGCTTAATATCGCCTCAACCGTTCTGCGTATACAGAAAGCTTCTGTTTTAAGGTGTCCAAACATTCTTGTGCAGTGTGGTTAACTGGATCTTGCGCTCAGTGTTGTCGAATTAAGCCTATTATTTCCTTTACCTGTTTCTGCAATTTTCCTGTCTGTACTTTCCTAATATATCCAATCAGGTGTCCAATTTCTTTTCGAAAGTTTCCACTCTACTTATCAACCTCTTTCCTACGTGGGCACTCTCTGACGCTAGTCTCAGTGATTAGATATTCGATTAGAAATCTTAATGCCTAAACTTTTAATTGCTGCAATTGCTGCACAGTAAATCAGTATGTGCATGTGCTCCAATGTGTTGATATCTAGAAGGCGCGATGGCAAAATTATTCTGTTCAACACTTTCAATATAATTGCCTTGCCATATGATCTTAGCCTAGGTAATGGTGGTCTAATAAGAGGATGTTCATACTACGCACTGGACGACTCATTTCTGTGGACAATCTGTCGATGAGTTTCTAATTTTCTTGCATACCCTCGATGTGTTCTTCTTGCTCAGTATATACAGGTTGCAGATTACTACCATCAAACAGGATCTCGTTATTTTCCATAACCGCTATGTTAGAAATTTCACATTCAACTTCCTGTCTGATGGTATTCAGTCTCGTTTGTGGAATAAGGTTATTCCTAGGTATGACACGATACTGATCCGCTACTCTCTGCTGAGTCACCTGTATGTGTGGGTACATTCTGAGAAATTCGGTGTGAAGTTGTTGCCTATAATCGGTCGTCTGTTGTCCGAGTTGTGTTACTTTGTAATAAATGCGCATGATGGTTTCATTCATATCCATAGTCCATTTCATGCGCCGTATTGGTAATCCCACCTGGGTGAGCGCTGGCTGATTTTCCTGCACAGAATCCTTAGGGAGTGGAGCTCTTGGTCTTACTAGGCTCCACTGCTGTTGATTTTGGGCTGTAATTTCTTGCATGACAGGGGCCCGCCTAATCAGCGCCCCGCAACCGACGTCCCCCATGCTGTCATGTCCAGCGCCAGCTCCAGACATGCCCTGGCGAACCCCAGGCATCGGCATTTTTCCGAGGCTTTGGTTTTGCTCCATTTCGATGGATGTGCCACCAATTAATCCTGGTGACCCAGGTAGGGATGGAGAAAGGGGTAAGGTAATAGATTAAGGAAAAAGAGGACAAATAGGACAGCGGAGAGCTGGCGTCGCTGGCTGTACCGTCTACGTCGTTACGAGTAGCGGTGAGCATACTGCTGGAAGCAGTACACCCACCGGCCGGACAGACCTGTGACCCTAGGCAGGGGCCCTCACAGGGTGCTACCGTCCGGGCCAGACGGACCCTGGTTTTTTAACGTGGTTGTTACTCCACCCCTTCCCCTTTCGCACCCGTGCTTCAGACCGGCGATGGCGGAGTTTCATTATAATAATTATTATTATTAATTTTTTTTATGTTGGACAACCGTCCGATGCTCCGACACACTCTGATGTCCACCCAACGCCATTACACCCGTGCCCTCGCCCCGCTCCAGCGGTGGTAAGAGAGCACGGGTCCGGAAATCATTAATCCAGCTTCAGAGAACAGAGGAGACGTAAAGATCCAAGGACGACATATTCTGCATCCTGCAAGCTAGTGAATATGCAGCGGCGTGACATGCGCGAATTTGCTCGAGTTCCCGCAGCAATGTATTGGGTACACCCCCTAGACAGCCAATAATCAGAACGACGAGTCGTATATTGTGTCCCGGATAAAGCTGCCTAAGCTCAAACATAAGCTTTCTATACTTGGTCCGTTTTTTCCTCTCCTTTATACTAACGTTAGCCTGAGCAGGAGCCGAGAACTCTATAACAAACAGGATTTTATTTTGTTGTCAAAAAGGATAATGTCAGGGCTATTAGCGGCTACTGGCCTGACAATGGCGACCGGAAAATTCCAGTATATACGGCATTTCTCGTTCTCCACCACGGACTCAATATCCCCCGGTTGGCGAGGCAGCACTGGTGTTTGGTCTATCCCATACGAATGTCGAAGATGGCAATACAACACTCGAAGGGCCGCATTATGCCGGTACACGTAATTGGCAGACGCCATCACCGGACATGCACTCAAGAGATGCATAAGAGTCTCCGGCGATTGATGACAGATTCTGCAGCTGTCATCTGTCACGTATACCCACATCACGCGCTTGCGGTAGACCAAGGTGTTTATAACACCATCTTGGCAGGCGATGGACCCTTCAGTCTCCGATCGAAGCCCCGCTGATTTTAGAAAAGAAAATGTCAGCCTCGTTGACAAGCCGTGTTCTTCTATATGCCGGAAGAACAGTCCGTGCAAGGGCTTGTCAACATGCTGCTCCAACAGGTGTTTTTGTTGAGCATCTCTAATTGTATCTCTTAAGGTCGGAATGTCAAGGTCAGTCACCAAAGGGCGATCATCTTGCCTTCTTCCCGACCCGTGATCGAAGCATAGTCCGAGCTCACCTACTGATCTGCCTGCTGCCTTGAACAGGAATGCTCCTTCAGCCACAGCCTCGTTGACAAGCCGTGTTCTTCTATATACCGGAAGAACACTCCATGCAAGGGCTTGTGAACATGCTTCCCCAATAGGTATTTTTGTAGGGCATCTCTAATTGTAGCTCTTAAGGTCGGAACCTTCTTCCCGACCCGTGATCGAAGCAAAATCCGAACTCACCTGTTGATCTGCCTGCTGCCTTGAAAAGGAATGCTCCTGTTCCTGCAACTTCGTGCATTTGGACAATTCGCAGAAGAGGACCCGAGCTTTTATTATTATTATTATTATTGTGGTTATTATTATTATTATTAAATATTTGCGAATAAAAAATAACGGATTGCATTGCTCATCTACTTGAATACATTTTGGACATGTATATTTTCTACACTATGAACTAAATTATTTTGGTTTTACCTTTCCAACCATTTAATTTGCATCTATTATTTATTTTACAGTCAAAAATGAGCCAAGCGTCAGTTCCTGTACTAGCTTTAGAAACTCACAGACGTCACATCTGGTCAGTGACAGAAGTGCTGCTTGTTACAGTTTTATGTGTATTTTTGACTTGGTATGCACATTTCCATTGGAAACGGAGACACCTTTACAAGATGGCCACTAAAGTGCCTGGACCAAAGTCTTATCCTGTGGTTGGTAGCGCACTACTTTTTCTAGGAAGGCCTTCTTGTAAGTTATCTTTGCATATAATATTAAACATCCTAAGCCTTAGTCGATATAATTTTGAAGGAAACTATAATAAATTGCTTGGAGTTTCGAGTCCATGCTCACGGATTTGGAAAAAAGATGGATTGTATTGATTCGCTGGGACTGCTATATTGTAGTTACGAATTATTTTAAATAATAAATTTTAAACAAGCCACCAATGAGCTGAAATTTTAAAGTGTTTTTGGAGATTTATCAAACAAATATTTTAGTAATGACCCAAATTAAAATTACTGTAGTCTTGTATCTAATAATGCTATCTAATAATGCTCCGCAATTAAAAGCTTTTTGTGCAAGCGACGTTGCCCCAAGTTCTTTAACTATATAACTATTTGCAATCTTTACAAACAACTTATGCTTTTTGCAGTTATTTTCAAGAACATAATGAAATTATTTGACGACTTTCCCGATGGAATGAAAGTATGGTTCGGGCATTTACTATACTTTGGTATTAAAGATCCTGAAAGTTTGAAGATCTTGTTGAATCATCCCAAGGCACTTCATAAAGATGGCCTTTACCGCTATGCCAAGGTTGCTGCTGGAGATGGACTATTTGCGGGTCCAGGTATGAATAAAATATATTATGATTACGGTTAAGCCATTAGATTTTGCTGTATTTATTTTCCTTATAAATTATTGTAAGTCATGGTATGTATATTTTAATCTCATGCCGTTTACTATGACAAATAAGATATTTTAGATACTTCATAGTATGAGAATTTAAAAAATGTCAACAATGATTATATTGAAGCATTGTTTTAAATTTTGTCAATATAGGAAATATTACGTTTGTAATAACAAGTTGTTTACAATATTTATATCTACTTAAAGCTACTACTACTATTACTACCTTTTATCTTATTCCCATAGAGTGGTATACAGAACCATTTCCAAACAATATTTTTGATCTACCTTCGGCGTGTTACGTTCTCTTCTACTAAATTCATAAATCTTTTCACACACGCAAACATCTTTTTTCTTAGAATATGTCGCCTATAATATCTAGTAATATTTCCTGCATCTTCCACGTTCTGTTCAATTACTCTTATGCGTTATATGGTATTAATATCTAATTTATGAAAAATGTAATTGCATTTCATGTGCAGCTGATTTTTACACTAGATTTTATTTAAAGGAAGTCCCCAAACAAACAACAAGAATCAAAGATCATTAAGTTACTTAAACACACACACACACACACACACACACACACACACACACACACACACACAAATATATATATATATATATATATATATATATATATATATATATATATATATATATATATATATATATATATATATATATAGAAAAGAGGTATAACTGGAACATAAGTCAATCAGCCGAGCAACAAAGTGGACTTGTTGCACACGAAAATGTCAATGCAGCGATGTACACAGTTATATTATATAAAGCACAATCTTTCTACTGCTGAATTCAGTCTTACATTTGTCCTAGGACAGGCGATGTGAAATAGGACCTGAGATCTGGAGTTAAATCTGGATGCGTGCAAGCACAACATGGGTAATATATGTGAACACTCAGCAACATTCTGTTACATGTAACAGACCGAAAAATATTAAAGTAATATAGTTTTGCCTGCTTTGCAGCAACTCCAAAGAAAAGCGCAGAGACTGACCGCTCTGCGGTGTTCCAATAGCCGGATATATATCATCAGGTCTATACACCAGCATCTTGAAAAGCCAACGCTGAACGTCCTATAGTGCATCCCTATGAACGCTATAATAGGGAGCCCAAACTACGGCAGCATATTCCAAACGCGGTCTAACGTAGGCACAGCAGAACATTTTCATGGTGTTATGACGGACGAAGCAAAAATAATCTCTCATTATACATTGATTACAGCAAACAATATCACCGAATATTATGACTGAATTCAAAAAGAGATGAATTAGGGGTGGGTCACCCTTTTAATGATATGATTTTTTTTAACCCTAACCTAATTAAAAGTTAGAGTCCATCAATTTTATTGCAAATTAAATTTTCTATCTTTTTATCGTCTTGTCAATTCGACAAACCACCCGTTTTTGAGAAAATTCAGATTTTTAGAGTTGAGGTCCAAACAAAATTATGTCCCTTGAAGACTTTACTAAACACTAACATATCTGAAATGTAACAAACGCTAATAAAAACTAATAAATAAAAAAAACATTAAAAAAAACACTAACGATATTGTTCAAAACGACTTTTTCTCTCACACATAACCGCGCGCTTTGTCGAAAATTAAAGTCGATTATATTAGTGGAAAACATGTTGAACATTTAATGAGTTAATCATTATTATTATTATTGTTGTTTTTATATATATTTTTTTGTCAGTTTCTTTTAGAGTTGAAGTTAGTTTTGTCTTCTTTTTTTTCCTATGGAATCCAATACAAATTTTATAATGCCGCATAGAGAGAGAGATGTTCTTTTCGATAATAAAAAAATCATACCATATCCATTAAAACAAATTTAGTTGCCATAGCAACGAAGTTGTGTTGTATTATCTACACATAGTGTTTATTGGTGACTTAGTATGTTTTGACTGATTAAAGCTAAAAGTCTGATCATTTTTCTAGGCACATGGTAGTTAATTGGTAAAGTATGTCCTTGTCATCTATTAAATCATTAACGATTTTAAACAAGTGACATATTTGCAGTCATAATCTGTATTTCTAAATGTTTTTGATACTTAATAGAGCTCTTCACAGAACTAAAGATATTTTTGTAATTTTAGTATCAATTTGGAAAAGGCACCGAAAGGCTATACTGCCAACATTTAACCAGAAGATTTTGGACAGTTTTGTGCCTATATTTGGAGAACAAAGTGAGATTTTGGTCGAACAACTTAGGAAAGTATCTGGAAAGGGAGAAATTGATCTTTTCAGATATATCACCAACTGCACTGTCGACATTTTTTGTGGTAAGTATGTCTGAAAGCTACCCGTTGCATAATCATCGAAGTAAATTATGTTTCTCTACATAGAGGTGAACATAAATAAGTTCATTGGCTTTTTAAATTAAAATTACTGTAATAAATCAAGCCTAAAGGGTTACATAGGTGCTTCTAATTGTTAAAATTGTATCTCTTATAACGATACAAAAATGATGATGTAACATGACTGCGTTGATGTCGCAGCAACATTGAGATTACTCGATGGTCTCCAGTAGTGATGTTCCATTTACATATAACAAACAAGCAGTACTTTTTGGATTTTGGACTCTACTTTTAAGAATAGTAAAGCGTAGAATTTCCCTAACGGTGACCTTTATCAAAGAAAATTTCCTTACTGCTGCTTACTGTAGAAGCTCTTCAATTGTCTCCCTTAACTAAGGCGATTAATTGCAGAAGATAACCTTCTAACTGAAAATTTGAAGCTTGCCACTAAAGCAATCTCTAATATTGATCCTGCGTTATTTGCTAAATATTGAGTGTACGTTAGTTGCTAAGACTGAATTTTCGGTATTTCAGCAGATTGAAATAACGGTATTACGCTAATAAAACAAAACGTTGATGAGATGATTGCAAATATTAAACAGAGCTGGTAATAACTTACAGTACATACCTATGATTCACACACTATTAATAACTTGAAACGGCACTACCACACTATTTCGTGTGAGTCGCACGGGTAGCTTTTTTTTTATTTTTTTTATTTCAACAACACACCACGAGCGCTTACAGCCTAAATACTATCATACCGTGGGTGTCGACAAGGAGAGAATAGGCAACTTGTTAATTCTGGACTTGTAGGTTTGGAGGTTCGGAGGAGAAGGAAAAACATGTGCTGGCAAGGAATTCCGGGACAAAAGAGCAGGCATAACAAGGTGTTCTATGTCTGGTGACCTGGACAGTAAAAGGGTGCATTCGCTCTGTTCCCCTGGTAGATCTGTTGCGGGCAGCAGGTGGAGGAACTATGGAGGAAAGTTTCTCTGAGCACTGCCCGTGCAGATATCTATAAAAGAGAGAGAGGTCACCAACTGCACGTCGGTGAACAGGAAACGGCAGCCTTTGGGTGAGGGTAGGGTCACCTATGAGACGTATAGCTCTCTTCTGAATGGAATCCAGGATAGCGAGTGTATAAGCGGTAGCAGCACCCCAGATGTGGGAGCAGTATTCGAGGTTTGGTCTTATCTGTGAAGTATATAAGGTATAGAGATTAGCTGGTGAAAAGTATTTGCGAGCCCGGAAGAGGAAACCTAATTTCTTAGCAGCGGCTTCTGCAATTGATGTGACATGTTGGTGCCAGGTGAGATTTCGATCCATAGAAATGCCAACAAGTGAAAAGGACTCATTACTTTGAATAACTTGGTTGTTTATTGTGATGGGTCTAGGGCTGGTGTATCTCTTATGAGAAAGAAAGCAAGACTGTGATTGGGTGGGGTTGAATTGTACAAGATTTCTACTTCCCCAGTCCAATATTTTTTGGAATACCACGGAGATAGAACCCTCCATGAGTCTGCGATCCTCATCTAATTGAACTAAAGAGACAGGCTTAGAATATTGTATATTTGAGTGGAGGGTGCTGTCGTCCGCGTAATTGTGAACTGGGTTGGATGTGCTAGAGAGGAGGTTATTGATGTGGAGAAGAAACAAAGTAGGGGCTAAAGCTGAACCTTGAGGAACTCATGAAATAATTGGATACAGTTTAGAGGAATGGCCATCCACGACAACAAAAAAGGTCCGGTTGGAGGGGAAATTTGCTGTCCACGTACAGAGTTTTGGTGGTAGGCCATAGGCCGGTAGTCTATTAAGCAGCGTTGCGTGCCAGACCTGGTCTAATGCTTTGGATATGTCTAGAGCGACAATCTGGGATTCACCGTGTAGTTCCATAGACTTGTTCCAAGAATGGGTGACAAAGGAAAGGAGGTCGGCAATTGATCTGCGTTGACGGAATCCATACTGCCTGTCGTGGATTAGACTGTGTTTTTCAGGAAATTTTAGTAATTCGGTGTTTATATACTTTTCCATTACTTTAGAGACGACTGAAAGGAGAGAAATCGGCCTGTAGTTGCTAGGAAGCGCTTTGGATCCTTTCTTGGGGACGGGTTGTACTCGAGCAGTTTTCCAGTTACTAGGGAATATGCCTCTATTGTAAAATGTCTGAAATAGACGAGTCAGGACATGGGCAAGTTCTGGTGCGCATTTTTTGAGAGCAATTGCTGAGATCTCGTCAATGCCATAGGCTTTCCTGGTATTAAGAGAGGAGAGCATATTTCGTACCTTTTTAGTTTTGAAAATGATATCCCTCATTTTATGCGCGACATTGGGGACTGTTGGTGGTTGAACAATTGGAGGTGGGATGAGAGTAGAATTGCCGGCCAACAACAAGGCAAAAAGTTCAGCCTTGCCCAGGGCGACAGAAACTATTTCATCCCCTGAGAAAAGAGGTGGGAACGTGCTCTTGCAGAAATTATTCCCAGTAGATTTAGCAAGAGTCCAGAAGAGTTTGCTGCCGCTGGAGCTTAAAAGGACTTTGTTTTTGATGTGGTTATTAAACGAGTTGTTTGCCTCAGAAAGAATGAGGACATAGCGGTTTCTTGCGTCGTTAAATGCTTGACGGTTTTCTTGACTGGGGTTGTGTAAAAGATTTTTGTGAGCTTTGACCTTTTCAAGTCTAGCCTTGTCACAGTATTTAGAGAACCAGGGCTTTTCAGTGGCTCAAGAGGTTTTCTGTGTACGTGGAATAAATAATTCCATGCCAGCTTGGATAATTTCGGTGACATTTTGTGAGATATCAGAGGGGTCAGGATGAGAGAAGCAGACAGACGCCCATGGAAATGAGGAAAATTAATCTCGCATTTCGTCCCAGTTCGCGGAGTTGTAGTGTCAAACGATACGTGGGTGTGATGACTGTGTGTCCTCGGGTTGCATTGCGCAGGAAGCAGTGATCATGCCGTGATCTGAGCGACTCAGGGGTGCGGTGACTAATATCTTACTCAATGTTCTCCAGTAGTGATGTCCCATTTACCTATGACAAACAAGTAGTACTTGTTTGATTATGGACTCTACTTTTAAGAATAGTAAAGCGGAGAATTTCTCTAACGGTGACCTTGTATTAAAGAAAGTTTCCTTACTGCTGCTGACTGTAGAAGCTCTTCAATTATCTCCCTTACCTAAGCCGATTAATTGCAGAAGATAACCACCTAACGGAAATTTTGAAGCTTGCCTTTAAAGTAATCTCTAATATTGAAGCTGCGTTATTTGCTAAATATTAAGGGTACGTTAACTACTAAGACCGAATTTTCCGTATTTTAGCAGATTGAAATTACGGTATTTCCGAAGAGACAGTAATTAAAACAAAACTTTGCTGAGATGATTGCAAATATAAAAGACGGCTGTTAATAACTTACAGTAATTAACTATGGTTCACACACTATTAATAACTTGAAACGGCACTACCGCATTATTTCGTGTTAGTCGCACTATCTTAACAACGAATGGAGTCTGCTAGGTGTGTATGAACCTTGCGTCGCCTATGTCGCCACTTTTTTTTTCAACAACACACCACGAGGCCTTACAGCCTAAATACTATCGTACCATGGGTGTCGACAAGGAGGAAAGAGGCAACTTGTTAATTCTGGACTTGAAGTTTTGGAGGTTCGGGGCAGAAGGAACAACATGTGCCGGCAAGGAATTCCACAACTTTGAAGTCCTCGGGACAAAAGAGCGGGCATAACAAGATGTTCTATGTCTGGTGACCTGGACAGTAAAAGGGTGCATTCGCTCTGTCACCTGGTAGATCTGTTGGGGGCAGCAGGTGGAGGAACTATGGAAGAAAGCTCCTCTGAGCACTGCCCGTGCAGATATCTATAAAAGAGAGAGAGGTCACCAAAGGCACGTCGGTGGGCAAGGGATGGCAGCCTTTGGGTGAGGGTAGGGTCACCGATGAGACGTATAGCTCTCTTCTGAATGGAGTCCAGGATAGCGAGTGTAGAAGCGGCAACAGCACCCCAGATGTGGGAGCAGTATTCGAGGTTTGGTCTTATTTGTGAAGTATATAAGGTATAGAGGTTAGGTGGTGAAAAGTATTTGCGAGCATGGAGGAGGAAGCCTAATTTCTTAGCAGCCGCTTCTGCAATTGATGTGACATGTTGAAGCCAATTCATATTCCGATCCACAGAGACGCCAACAAGTGAAAAGGACTCAATACTTTAAATAATTTGGTTGTTCATTGTGATGGGTCTAGGGCTGGTGTATTTCTTATGAGAAAGAAAGCAAGACTGTGAATTGGTGGGGTTGAATTGTACAATTTCCACTTCCCCAGTCTAATATTTTTTGGAGATCCACGGAGATAGAACCCTCCATGAGTCTGAGATCCACATCTAATTGGGCTAAAGAAACAGGCTTAGAATATTGTATATTTGAGTGGAGGGTGCTGACGTCCGCGTAACTGTGAACTGGGTTGGATGTGCTAGAGAGGAGGTCATTGATGTAGAGAAGAAACAAAGTAGGGGCTAAAGCTGAACCTTGAGGAACTCCTGCATTAATTGGATACAGTTTAGAGAAATGGCCATCCACCACAACAGAAATGCTCCGGTTGGAGAGGAAATTTGCTGTCCAGGTACAGAGTTTTGGTGGTAGGCCATAGGCCGGTAGTTTATTAAGCAGCGCTGCGTTCCAGACCTGGTCAAATGCTTTGGATATGTCTAGAGCGACAATCTGGGATTCATCGTGTAATTCCATATACTTGTTCCAAGAATGGGTGACAAAGGAAAGGAAGTCGGCAGTTGATCTGCGCTGACGGAATCCATACTGCCTGTCGTGGATTAGACTGTGTTTTTTAAGAAATTTTAGTAATTCGGTGTTTATATACTTTTCCACCACTTGAGAGATGACTGAAAGGAGAGAAATAGGCCTGTAGTTGCTAGGAAGCGCTTTGGATCCTTTCTTGGGGACGGGTTGTACTCGAGCAGTTTTCCAGTTACTAGGGAATATACCTCTATTGAAGATCTCTGAAACAGACGAGTTAGGACAGGAGCAAGTTCTGGTGCGCATTTTTTGAGAACATTTGCTAGGATCTCGTCAAGGCCAGAGGCTTTCCTGATGTTAAGAGAAGAGAGCATCTTTCGTACCTTTTTAGTTTTGAAAATGATATCCGTCATTTTATGCGCGACATTGGAGACTGTTGGTGGTTGAACATATGAAGGTGGATTGAGAGTAGAATTTCCAGCGAACAGCGAGGCAAAAAGTTCAGCCTTGCCCAGGGCTGTAGAAACAATTTCATCCCCTGAGACAAGAGGTGGGAACGTGCTCTTGCAGAAATTATTCCCAATAGATTTAGCAAGGGTATAGAAGGGTTTGCTGCCGTTGGAACTTGAGAGGACATTGTTTTTGATGTGGTTATTAAACTAGTTTTTTGTCTCAGAAAGAATGCGGACATAGAGATTTCTTGCATCGATAAATGCTTGACGGTTTTCTTGACTGGGATTGTATAGAAGCGTTTTGTGAGCTTTGACCTTTTCAAGTCTGGCCTTGTCACAGGATTTAGAGAACCAGGGCTTTTGAATGGCTGAAGAGATTTTCTGTGTACGTGGAATAAATAACTCCATGCCAGCTTGGATAATTTCGGTGACGTTTTGTGAGATATCAGAGGGGTCAGGATGAGAGAAGCAGACAGACGCCCATGGAAATGAGGAGAAGTACTCTCGCATTTCGTCCCAGTTCGCGGAGTTGTAGTGCCAAACGATACGTGGGTGTGATGACTGTGTGACCTCGGGTTGCATTGCTCAAGAAGCAGTGACCATGCCGTGGTCTGAGCGACCAAGGGGGGCGGTGACTGATCTCTTATACCAGCTTAACAACGAATGGAGTCTGCTAGGTGTGTATGAACCCTGCGGCGCTTATGTCGCCTCTTGCCACTGTGTAGGTTTGCGAAGATGTTTCTTTTTTACGCAGAGCGTCCGTTGTGCGTTAAACAGAGTGCGATATAATGTTTGCAGGCTTCAACCGTCATTTACAATTCCAAAAATGTATGATAAAAAACGTGCCGGCTTCTAGCTTGTAGCAATTTATTTGGCGCGTATCCCAACGGTCAACGGAAATTTACCAACGGATTTTCTTAACTACTGCGTTCGTTCTTTTTACAATACTATTTTATAAACCAGAATATATTGTAGCGAATTTTTGTAGTGATTTTGTAGAGATTGATGATTTTATCAAGGTGTTTTATTTTAGGTAGTTAATTAGCGCCATTAGATCATAGTTTTAATATGATTTCTATATAAATGTAGGCAATTAATCTAGCCTTAAAGGGAAGCGTTACACTCTGTTGCAAAGTTCTGATGAAATTTTAAATGGAGGTGGGTCCATTTAACTACTTATAAGGGGAAGGTTAGAGGTCATCTTCATCATCACAGTCCAAAAACAGTGTCCTCTTGTCTTTGCCACCGTGACTCTCTGTCTCCAGCTGTTCTTTTAATTTGCATTTTAGTTTCTGCACTTCACCAACTGTACTTTTTTCTCGTCTGCTTTTCTCTTTTTTACGACTTTATGTGATAACACTTACACATGTCCTCCGAATAATACTTCTGAAGGATTTGGAAGTCTGACTATACTTTGTCACTTTGTTTTAGTTTCGTTATGGTGACCATAAGTATGACAGATAAGGCCTAATAAGAAGGAAACCGGTATGTGTCTCTTATGAATACTACGTATCTAATAAACACGTTTACGTTACCCTCATTCCCAAGGGAATGCATTCCTTTCCGTGTGGATCTTTAACGTGTTTAGACCGTGCATAGACCACGGGACTGACAGTTTAACGCCCCTTGCAAAGGGCGGAACGTGCATACATTCAACTCTCTTAAGCACAATATCACAACCTCGATTGGTGTTAATTTACAGTATTTAATGAAAAATGCGCTTTCACTGGGAATCGAATCCCGGACCTTTGGCTCCAGAGGCACACGTTCTTAACCTCGGGCCACCAAGGCTGCTTTGGTATTTAATTATTTATAATAATTACCATTCTGATTATGGTGTTAATTAATGTTAGAATTATATTTACAGAAACAGCAATGGGTGCAAAAGGAAGTGCGCAAACTACAGACTCTACCTTTGTCAAGTACACTGACAAGTAAGTTTGATGTAAATACATTAAAAACAGTAGGAAGCAGAAAATAAATATTAACTTTTATATATTGTTTCAGAATTTTGGAAACAATGTTTCTTCGGATGTTTTACATTTTATATCATTTTGATTTCATATTTAAACTAACAAAGTTACACAGAGAAGAACAAGAGGCGATACATTTTATGCATAATTTCACTAGTAGGGTAGGTAACTGTTACTTTTTTTAAGTATATTTATTTGTGTTGCACACTCAAAATCAGGATTCTCATTCTAAAACTGACTACACTTAATATTTAACAAGGAATTCGAATATCAAAATCCATCGCAACAGGTCATACTACATAGAATCCCCAAGCTTACATTTTAAATACCATTGCCTACCACCACATTTTAAATACCACTACCCTACTTTCAATACCTCATTTCAAAGGAAATTCAGTATAAAATACGTCGTTTTATTTATTTTTACAATTCTCTTAAGAAACTTATGACAGTCAACTAACTTAAATCATAAATATTGATTTTAAAACAAACAAATACTTGCATAAAAATAAGTACATACTCAAACTCAACTTGACCTTCGTTAGTACATATAGACTTTGAGACTTCTTCTCTGGCTTCACTGTTGGGTTTCGCTTCTGTAGGTGAAGGCCGTAGCCAGCGCGTAAGCTAACTGGAGCAAGAGGCCCTTATGAGTTCTAGATGTTCTAGGATGTTCTTCAGCGTTTCTGTGACTAGTTTCGCTGCTTGACAGCATTCTCAGACAGATACAAATTTTATTAGTACGAAATCATGATAACTACAAATTAAGATCTGTTGCTGTGTTATGATATGATGTTTTGATCAAAAAATTCATCAAATTGAAAATAAAATGAAACACAGATGACAGATGAGGCTTTCAAAATGTCTACGTGATGTATGTCAATATTAAACATAGAAATAGAACTATATTATAATACCTATGACATATTTAATTAGAAAGAAGCATTTCCAATAAAGGGGAATTCATTAAATCAGTTTGCTCGTTTAAAACAAGGCAGCTATGTTGTGTGTGTGCTTTTTGACTTCTAAAGCTTTAAAAAAGCACACACACACAATAGTTGCCTTGTTTTAAACGAGCAAACTGATTTAATGAATTTCCCTTTCTTGGATATTCTTCTTTCTAATTAAATAAGTCAAAGAAAATAAATTTAACAATCCTTCAAAAAAGTTGTAATAAGATAATGAGTTGATGTATGTCGATACTCTCGTTGTATAGAAACTGCTTTATTACTGTTATTGTTCAGTTATTTTATTGTTGTAACTGTTATAGTTATTATAAGCTAGGTCTATTTCTATGTTAAATATTGACATACATCACGTAGACATTTTGAAAGCCTCATCTGTCATATGTGTTTCATTTTATTTTCAATTTCACGAATTTTTTGATTAAAACATCATATCATAACATAGCAACAAATATTTAGTTGTAGTTGTCATCATTTCGTACTAATTCAATTTTTATCTATCTGAGAATGCTGTCAAGCAGCGAAACTAGTCACAGAAACGTTGAAGAACATCCTAGAACATCTAAAATTCATAAGGGCCTCTTGCTCCAGTTAGCTTACGCGCTGGCTACGCCCTTCACCTACAGAAGCGAAACCCAACAGTGCAGCCAGAGAAGTAGTCTCCAAGTCTGTATGTAGTATGGACCAGTTTCACCAAGTAAGGGCAACAACAATCAATGAATTGAGCTTCGTTGTTTTCCGATGAAAACTTGAATGGAAAATATACCTGGTTGTTTGCTATTGCTTTCCGATGGCATTTAACAGCATATGGTGTTCCCAGGTGGTCAACCAACCAAGTACTGATCGTGCCCGACGTTGCCTGATTTTGATAATCGCACCGATGTGTCCAACCCGATGTGGCGGTTGAAGTGCCACATAAAACTAACATTAGTTTAAAAAAAGGTGGCCCACATTGTTGTTATACAATAGAGTAACGTATTTTTTTTACAAATTCCTAGCTTGTTGAAACATATTTTGAGTAATACTCCTACTTCCCATGTTTTCATTATTTAATACCATTGGTGAAAGAATTTTAATCACACGGTAATGTTTAACATGATCGTGACTTAAACCCTGCTATTGAGTTAAAAAGTTCTGGTAAAAACCTATCTTTGGGCACATACGGAAATGTCACTATTTGTGGATACACTCTACTAGGTATCTAGACCTGGCTATATTTAGCCAATGTATTTTAGATGAATTTTTCCTACCATAGCTTTGGTACATTAATCTCTATAAAATCTCTCTTCTGGTAGCCAAAATGCATCTAGCATACAAGTAGCGTCAGTGCCAGCAGTTTAGCAATTGCTGGTTTGTTTTATATTATATTATATTATATATATATATATATATATATATATATATATATATATATATATATATATATATATATATATATATATATATATATATATATATATATATATATATATATATATCAATTTGTGTATATTACGGCTGCGGTAAAAACGTAGTTGCTTTTACTTGCAGTGAAGTCGCTACTTGCAAAACACTTCACTAAGTAAACTGTTGTATCCTAGAATAAATCTTCTTTAGGATGAGGTGTAACAAGTGAGGTAGTACCTTTTACAATTTTAGGGTAGATAGTGTCTGCGGCTTGGGGACTTCGCTGTCTCCCTAATAACTATAATTGGCCTGTGTCGCGAAATCTTGGTATTCCAAATCAGATTTAAAGTATTGGATGGGGAGAATTTAGAAATGCAGTTCCTTTATAGTGTATAGCTAGCTACTTACAAGATTTATTTACCGCTAAAACTAGAACAAACTTGATTTAACTTGACCTGACGTGACCTGACTTAGATTTCAGCTAAACGCAAATGACGAAAACTGTAATGAAATATTTGATTGAAAAATTATATAGAAAATTAGAACAGTTCTAGTTTTAGCTCATCTTATGTTTTTATCCACATTAAAAACGCAATGTTTTTTATAGTTTATTAAGGACAAAAGAAAAGCTTTCGAGAAGAGACTACAAGAACTGAAAACTACTCCTGAAGCCCAAGTGGATGACTGTAAGTACTCTATATATGTTTCCAGCAGTATACTTACCGGTACTCGTAACGACGGAGGCCATACAACCAGCAATGCCAGCTGCCCGCTCTCCTATTTGTCTTCTTCTTTTTTTTAATGTCTTCTAGGCCGTTGTCCAAATTACCTTATGTACTCCTTTCTGAACTCCTTTTTTCATTCGTACCTACCTAAACAATCAGAGTTTATTGGAGCACCCATGGAAATGAAGCAAAACATAAGCATCTGGAAAATGCAGCTGCCAGGGTTTTGCCAGGGCACGTTTGTAGACGGCACTGGACATCACTCATGACGCTCCTGTCGTATGTAAAACTACAGCCCAAAATCACCAGGAGGAGAGCCAAATCAGACTAGAAGTTCCACCAACTGTGGATACTGCGCAGGAAAATCAGCCAGCACTCACCCAGATGGGATTATGCGGATATGAGAATATGATCGAAATGGATAACCGAATTTATCACATAGCTACACATCGGAAAACCGGCTATTGGATACAGGCAACAACTTTAAACTGATTTTTTCTGAATATATTCACATATAGGGGTGACTCAACGTGGAATACTAGATCACTATCGCGTCAAACTTAGGAACGACCTTATTTGACAATCGAGACTGAATACCACCCAGCTGGAAATGTAACGTAAATAATTAAGGTAGCGGTTACGGAAATGACGAGATATCGTTGATGGTAGAAATCTGCAGCGTGCACATACTGATCAAGAGCACATTAGGAATACGCAAAAAACGAGGTATTCATCAAAAAATTTTACACAGAAATGAGCGATGCAATAGTGAAATATAAATAAAAGTACCTTCCACGCAGACCACCATTTCGTAGACTAAGATCATCTAAAAAAACTGACAATCGTATAGAACTTTTAAACAGGGTATTCTATTTTTCCAGCTTCTTGAGGCCAAGACAATGAAGAACATTCATTCGCAGATTTACGGTGCAGCAATCAGAGTTCTAGGCATTAGGATTTTTGATCAGAAAGCCAAACACCTAATCACATCTCAAAAAGTGCTACCATCTGAAAGAGTTTGATAAACAGGATGTAAGCACTTCCAAAAGAAATTGTACAACTGTCAATATACATTGGAGGACTGCAAACAAGAAAATTATAGCGACGTGTAGAGGAAATAATAGGGAAAGTCCGACAACACTCGCCACGAGATCCAGTCAAAGACACTACACAAAAATGTCTGGATATCTTAAAATAGAACCTATTTCTACAGGCGGAATATTTGAGAACATATAAAGCGAACAACAACACAAAATGCCACAATATTACTTTTTAGCTCTCTAAAAAGACTGTTCCCGTCAGCCTAATTAAGTAACTACTGATACTTTTCCAAATAAGCAACAAACCGAAGAGTTATAGGAAAGCCAACATGTCACACCAGCTTCCTGTAATATTGGAGCCAACTGAGTTAACGAATAACACCGGGCTTGTCAGAGTTATAAATATATGCACCATGAGCCTTTTATCACAAAGTCTTCGAGGTTATTAAAATGCCTTATAACTAGAAAGCACTCGTGTCTGATGGCGTGGAAAACTTTTGGCTGAAGGACTTTGCGTGTACATGGCGGTAATAGTAAATAATGTTATACTTGACCCAATGAAGATGAAGTTGTTTCTCACACCATGGGATACGTTTCGTTTATCAAAGGACCCGTATTCTTTTGCAGACCACAGCAAATACCGGCCAATAAATTTTCTTTAGCATCCTTTAATTAAGGTTAATAGCAAAACAGCAAAAACGGCGTACCAAAAGATTTATGGGATGCGAAGAACAGCCAACCATTAATTCAGTTGTATTTAGTCAAGCTTACAACGGACGAATAAATCTATTTACTGTCCACGTGGATATAAGAAGGCGTTTGAATTAGATACACGCGAATGGTTTATAAGACTGCTACTACACCTGTATCCTTAAGTTTGTAGAACATACAAGAACGCCATTGAAAAAGCTACAACACAAAAATGGTTATTTTGTTTCGAAGAGAGCTATTTCGATCCAACCAGTCGTGCACGTTTAAGATAATATTCCGAAACTGTTTAGGATGAGCTGAACGCTTTGATTAATGCCGATCAACATGAGAATTAGCCAGCATGATTGTGACAAGCCTACCATAATACGACATGTGTACTATTTGGCCAAGTTTCAAAAAGGGTGTTATGTTATGTTATGTTATGAGCGAAAACAACAAAAGTCAGTGTGTCAACATTTATGCATCTTAGCTAGCTTAATTTAGCTTGTCAACAGTATCGACAGTTTTGTCCCAAATGGTTTCTGATGGCAAAAATTGCGCTTCATTTGCAACATAACAAAGATAAAATAATAACTTAGTACTAACATAAAAGCTACGCCTCGTGGAGAGTCTGGTACACATCCAAGTAAGTTGATGTGCACCTGGTGAAATGAATAAGGGTTATATATTATAAATTTATTTTAAGGAATATTAGCATGACTGCTGGAGCTTATTGGCAGTAGCTGCATTGTTTTGAGGCGTAAATTAGGAAAGGAGGCCAGTGGTGCGCCAACAACTCATTATGTATCACACTAATGGTTGCCATCACAATATCACGAACGTGGCTTTTCAGAAGCTTGGTTTGAAGGTTATTCCACATCCACCCTGCTCTTGGAACCTCGATTAATAAGTTCTGAGATCTTATCAAACAACCTGTGAGAAATATCCTTTAACGACGTCGAGCTTCCAAAATGGACTCTGCCGCTTCTTTATTTATGAACTGCAAGATTTCTTCTAGAGTAAAATAGAAAATCTACCAGATTGTTGAGAAGCAATAGTAATCAATGGATGAAAATATATTCTTGATTAGCTCATGTATTTTGTTTATTGGAGAATTAAATTTTAAGTTCATAAAAGAACAACGACTTTATGAATCTACCTGCCTATGGCAGAACATGTGTTAAAACTATACACAGCCCGTCACAAAAGAAAATAACTTTGTCAATACACTTCTACGTAAAAATTATATTCATTGTGGTTAGCTGTGCGCAGCCATTATGTTTAAATGTTGAGTAGTGTATTTATTATAGTTTATTTTACTTTGAAAAAAAAACACGTATACCACTTAAATTGGTCGGCTGAGTAGGGAATTGTCTCAACAAAAATGGTGTAGAGCCAAACGGGAACGCTGGAGCTAAAAAGTGTGTATAATTTTAATTTTCCGCATGCCTCCAAGGTGCCGTTTCATAAAATACTGATTTATTTTCTAAAAGATCTATAGACTTAAAATACACTGAAACGCTTAAATAAGAAGGTTTTGATTAATGTTTTATAATTTTTAGCTAGAAAATGGAAAGCTTTCTTAGATTTTCTCATTGAAGGAGATGTGAAATTCACCGATCAAGAACTCAGTGATGAAGTTCATACGTTCATGCTTGCAGTAAGTATTTTTTGAGAGGATAATTATTGACACAAGTTAAGAAAACAGAATATTGATGATTTAAATAGTTACGCGATCCAAGTATTTTTTAGGATGTTAGTATATTTCTGTACATTCAAAAGTTAAAAAAATAAATCCTTTTTGTTAGGCGGTCCTCAATTATGTAACCATTTAAATTTTAATTTTAGATTATATAGACCCTGAATTCTTTGCAGTCTCTAGGTACTTTCAAAGTATCTAGTTCGTTAAGCGCACTTGGAAAACCCAAATCACCACAACACATTTAAAAAAACGTGACGTTCCTTACAATAACAAAGTTAGCGTTATCAGAGGATGAATAATTCTAAATATATTATATCCACAACTCTATTTATATTCTTTTGCAAGTAGTCGGCCACTAACGATTTAGGGAGGTTCAGCGATATCAAAAATTAACATACTTCGTTTGGGGAAGTATCTGTATGCTTCTATTATCTACCCGACGTGCCTCTGTCGGTATTTATTTTCGAAAGTAATCAGAAGACTACCCATAGGCTGCGGAGCGAGATCCATGCACTTTTTAGTATTAGTATATTTAGCAATTATATACTTTCGAAGGAGTTTTATTCCATTTAGCTGTCTGGTTGTTTAACATTTTTTATTAATTTAAGATTATCCTCATTAACGTGGTGATGATTACCCCAAATATGTCGGGCGACGAAATATATGTCTGTAGTACCATATCTTAATTGTGCTAAATGTTCTTTGAATCTAATTCCAATAGATCTTTTTGTTTGTCCGATCAATCCTTACAACTTATTTAATAAATTCTCGACATTTTGAACGTACTCGCCTTGTATTTTTATCGAAAATGTTAGTTGCAAATAGGCTTTCAAAAAATGCTGTCTAGACCCCCGTGATTCAAGGTGCAAATGGTAAGAAAACAATATTTTTTTCTGCTTTCGCTCTTGTAAAAGTCGTTGATTCCACTAACATTTTCTTTGTTTTCTGTTTGCCTATTTATTTATCCACTAGGCAAGCAGTGGATCCGTTATCCAATAAGAGCGAAACCGGTCCACGGTTCTAATTGTGGTAAGATTACATCTAGCCTTACATACTTTGTCCCTATATTAGGGGAGAAATGGGACAGGGCTGACAATTTACTAAATTGTTAGTTGCTTGTATACAGTCTCTATTTTTAACATTCTGTGTGATTTGGAGCTGCCGTGACAACATACTACTTAGTTCCGCAACCAGATGACGACACGGTTAGAAGCGTGTCTTACATCTTACTTAGTTTTGGGAGGCTGGCTACCATAGCCGTATTACTTTATGGGTGTATTTTCGCTGCAATTAGTATGCCGTACTGATCGCTAAATACCCCCTATGACTATGCCAGATGTAAAAACTGAACTACCCCAGGCGAGTAGGAAAGTATTTTCAAAATCTCGCACTGACAACAAGTCAGTCTGCCCCAAGGATTCTGAGGGGGGCAAACATATGGCAACGAGTACCAAACGTACCAACAACAAAATACTGTATATTGCAACCTACAATACCCGATCACTGTCAACAGATGAAACATTAATGGAACTAGAAGGCGAGTTGGAACATATAAAATGGGACGTTGTCGGACTAAGTGAAGTAAAAAGACGAGGCGAACAGCTCATAGACCTCAAATCTGGGCACATGCTCCATAACGTCGGTGAAGAAGAGAGCTCCTGGGGAGGAACAGGATTTCTCATACACAAGCGACACAAATCAAGCATCGTGTCACTAAATAAAATATCAACACGAGTTATCTCTTTGATTCTAAAACTCAATACCAGATACAATATTAAGCTCATACAAGTATACGCGCCTACAACGGATCATGACGATGGGGAGATAGACCTGTTCTATGAGGACATTAACACTGCTCTAAACGAACACCCAGAGCACTTTACTCTAATATGCGGTGATTTCAATGCCAAAATAGGCAGAAAAATAATCAAAGTGAGGAAGCACTTTGGAGACTTTGGCTTAGAAGGTAGAAATGATCGGGGAGAAACGCTGCTCAGCTTTCTACTACAAAACAATCTATTTCAAATGAACAGCTTTTTCTGCAAAACAAAAACAAATAGAAGATGGACGTGGAAAAGCCCCGATGGTAAAACTAGAAACGAAATAAACTTTATCATTACAGATAAAAAACACATAATAAAAGACGTAACTGTCCAAAATAGGTTTGCTACTGGGAGCGACCACAGGCTTGTTCGAGCAAAAGTAGCTATTGACACTGGCAAAGAAAGACAAAAAATGATCCAAAAGAGCAATAAATTAAATTTGCTAATAAATCCAGCACATGTAAATAGCTTTGAACAATGGATCACCACTAAGTTAACCAAGGTTGAAATAGAACACGCCATTGGTAACTACATCAACAAACTGAATAATATCATCACGACCACAATAACTGAGGCCCAAAGTCGACACTGCTCAACAAATCAAAAGGAACAAAAAATAAGCAAGGAGACCAAACTGCTCATAGAAAAAAGAAGGGATATGAGGTCCAAAAACTATACATCTGAAGGAGAATTAAGAGAAATAAATAAACAAATTTTAAAAGGCATCCGACGCGACGTAAGAGCTTTTGGGCACAACCATATCAAAGATACCATAGAGAACAACAAAGGTATGAAAGTTCTACGTAGAAAGCTTGACAATGGAAAGAGACAACGTTTCGTTACGTGACCACATTAGAAATAAAGAATTACGGAGAAGAACAGGAGTGACTAATGTGGTCGTACATGTGACAAAACTCAAGTGGAAGTGGACGGGACATGTGGCTCGCATGCAAGATGACAGGTGGACAAAACTATTACTTGGATGGAGATCCAAATCCGATAAAAGAAGCAGAGGAAGACCACCAACACGCTGGACAGATGACATTACAAAAATTACAAAAAACTGTATTCGTAGCGCTCAAGACAGAAAAGAATGGACTCAACTAGGGGAGTACTATGTCCAGCAGTGGACGCAGATGACTGATTGATGATGATGATGATGATGATGATGACTGACGAGCTCTAATTATAGCGAAACCGGTCTATGGTTCTAATTGTGGTGAGAATACATCAAGCCTTACATACTTTGTCCCTATATTGGGAAAGAAATGGGCCAGGGCTGACAATTTACTAAATTAGTTGGTTGTATACAGTCGCTATTTTTTATCATTGTGTGTTGTTTGGAGCTGCCGTGACAACATACTACTTGGTTCCGCAACAAGATGACGACACGGTTAAACGCGTGTTTTACATCGCATTTAGTTTTAGGTTGTCTATTATTGGCTGTGGGAGCTAGAATGCTCTGAATGTACCAATTGTCAGCTCAGTATTACACCAGTGCATGGATATCAATCCAAGCATGCCATTTTATGCAATAATTCAGTTCATAGCTTAACACCATAGAGAATGTAAGGCTTTCGTCGTTTTAAAATCAAATGACAATTATATGTATTCTCTAAAATATTTGTTCCTAATTCTAAGTCAATACGAATTTTTATAGTTGCCACTTGACTTATAAAAATAAAGGTTTAGGTTTCAAGTTAATAAGTCGTTTTGGATTTCTGGTGTCAATTATGGTACATTATGTCTGGTCATATTCCACAATTATTGTTACTTACAACTCTCATTTCTATTTTTAACATGGATATATTGCTTAATATCCTTTACAAAATATTTAATTTTCAAACGCCTTTTAAGCAACGTTAATACCGTTTAGTTCTCCAAAAATATTGAAGCCAACATCAAAACAAATGCGTGCAAAATATCTTAGGATCACCTAAAATACTTTAAACTGAGTCAAAACTAAAAATAATTTGAATGTGATTTTTTTGTTGTTATCCTCTTGTTATTGCTTTCACAATATAATTTGCATTATATTCTTTAGCAATAACTATGTTGTATTATACTTGCAGGGCACAGATACGACAGCTACTACAAATTGCTTTATACTCATGGCATTGGGAATGCATCAAGATGTACAGGTAACATTATTATTTTATGAAATAACAAATCTTAATCATGTATCTTCACACCGCCTCGATCTAAACTTTTATTTTGTTACTTATAAACACACAGATCCACACAAATATATATATATATATATATATATATATATATATATATATATATATATATATATATATATATAACAGTTTTGACATCCAAATATTTATGTGAGTGTAAATAACTTTTTAAAATTTTTTTGAAATCACATGGCTTTATGGAGATTAGTAAACACTAAGTGTAGATGTGAATAAATGTTTTAACTAAAAAAATATATATAGACGTAGAGAATATTTCTTTGACTTAACAAATGTTTGTTTTCTTCTCTGTAACAGTTTTGATATCTAAATATTTATCATGTGAGTGTAAATAACTATTTTAAATTTTTTTGAAATCACATGGCTTTATGGAGATTAGTAAACACAAAGTTTTTTTTTAAATTTCAACAACACACCACGAGGGCATACAGCCTAAATACTATCGTACCGTGGGTGTTGACAAGGAGGAAAGAGGCAACTTGTTAATTCTGGACTTGAATGTTTGGAGGTTCGGAGGAGAAGGAAAATCATGTGCCTGGCAAGGAATTTCACAACTTGGAAGTTCTCGGGACAAAAGAGCGGGCATAACAAGATGTTCTATGTCTGGTGACCTGGACAGTAAAAGGGTGCATTCGCTCTGTTCCCCTGGTAGATCTGTTGGGGACAGCAGGTGGAGGAACTATGGAAGAAAGCTTCTCTGAGCAGTGCCCGTGCAGATATCTATAAACGATAGAGAGGTCCCCAACGGCACGTCGGTGGGCAAGAGATGGCAGCCTTTGGGTGAGGGTAGGGTCCCGATGAGACGTATAGCTCTCTTTTGAATGGAGTCCAGGATAGCGAGTGTAGAAGCGGCAGCTGCACCCCAGATGTGGGAGCAGTAATCGAGGTTTGGCCTTATTTGTGAAATATATAAGGTATAGAGATTAGCTGGTGAAAAGTATTTGCGAGCCCGGAAGAGGAAACCTAATTTCTTAGCAGCCGCTTCTGCAATTGATGTGACATATTGGTGCCAATTGGGATTTCGATCCACACAAATGCCAACAAGTGAAAAGGACTCATTACTTTGATTAGCTTGGTTGTTAATTTGGATGGGTCTAGGGCTGGTGTATCTCTTATGAGAAAGAAAGCAAGACTGAGATTTGGTGGGGTTTAATTGTACAAGATTTCTACTTCCCCAGTCTAATATTTTTTGGAGATCCACGGAGACAGAACCCTCCATGAGTCTGCGATCCTCATCTAATTGGGCTAAAGAGACAGGCTTAGAGTATTGTATATTTGAGCGGAGGGTGCTGTCGTCCGCGTAACTGTGAACTGGGTTGGATGTGCTAGAGAGGAGGTCATTGATGTGGAGAAGAAAGAAAGTAGGGGCTAAAGCTGAACCTTGTGGAGTGTAGATGTGAATAAATATTTTAACTGAAAAAAAATAAATATAGACGTAGAGAATATTTCTTTGACTTAACAAATGTTTGTTTTCTTCTCTGTAACCGGTTTCGTTGCTTGACAGAATCATCAGACATAAAAAAATTGAATTGATTTTTACGTATTCATGACAGCCATAAATACCATCCGTTGCTACTTAATGATATTTTATTTTCAAAAACTTCTTTAAATAAAATAAAAAACGACAAATGGCGTCTCTAAAATGTCTACGTGATGTGTGTTAATGTTTAACATTAAAACATAATCAACATTTAACAATAATAACTATAACAACAACTGCAACAATAAAATAACAATAACAGCAATAAATCGGAAAATAAGAAAATATCGACACACATCCATCTATTACCTTATCACAACTTTTTTACATATAGTTAGACGTATTTTGTTTTAAGTATTTAATAAAAAAAGTATGGACGCAGCAAGTGCGTTACGGCGGTGAATTTTCATAGAAATGATCTGGCAGCGAAAATTTTTTTAAAATTAAATGCTTATAACTTTTTTTGTAAGAGAAATCTAAGTTTTACTTTTTATAACGTGCTTAATTTGGTTACCAAGGCTTTCCTAGTTCGCGCTCGTTTGAAGAAGTTTTTTCAAAATTCAAAATTCTGGATCCCCTATTAGTCATTTTTTTCTACGAAAAATCACCGAAAAGAACATCCAAGAAAAAGGAATCCATTATGTCAGTTTGGTTATTTAAAATAAGGTAGTTATTGTCGTGATGTGCTTAAAAAAGTCAAGTTTGCGTTTGTCATTACAAAAATGTAGTTGCGCCATGCGGTTCGCCTTTTTTAGATGTTCTTCTTTCTAGTTAAATATTTTAAAAATACGTCTAACTGCATTTATAAAATGGTACTTAAGATAATAGATTAATGTGTGCCGATGTTTGCGTTGTATAGAGTTTGATTTATTGCTGTTATTGTGCAGTTATTTTATTGTTGTTGTTGTTGTTATAGTTATTATTGTTATAGACGGAGAGCCAGAGGTGAAAAATTATCTGAATTTACAAAAGCTGATTTTTTGATAGTTAATTAGGTATGCTGTGCACGTACACATATTCTGGTCAGTGAATCGAATCTTCGAACAAGTGCCACAGGTGCGCCAACAAAAATGTCGTTTTTACCGGGGTAATAAAATGAATTTACAAAAGCTAATAATTGTTATACAGATTCTATATTGTATAACAATAAAAGTTATATCAGTCAGTCAGCTGCATACGGGAACAGAGCTGGTCAGTCAGTACGAATGTGTGTATGAAAAATAAATAATGTGCAATTTATTTACAAAGCTTGGAATTTTTTTTGTGGGTATATATTATATATCTGTTAAACATTAAAAAAATAGTCATTCAACTGTTCTGTAGAACAACGCCCGTCAGTCAGCGAAAAAATATATAAAAATTTCGTGCGCGTCGGCGGCGTTACAGGCGGCATGCTCGCTCTTCTTCCATTATCGATCGCGTCTTCAACTGCTCTTCTTTAGCACAAAAACCGTTAAATTTTGCCAGTAGAAGGCTTTCGATGGTGGGGCAAATGTCCTCTCTCCTTCAATGTCACCCAGGTAATAAAGGGAAGGTACAGGAATCCTCCCTATTGTGTACGAAAATACGGGTTCTTATTTACGCTGTGCGCTTTTTAGTATAATCTTCCAAATATATTTCCATAAAATTTTATTTATAAAGACATTAAACTATATTAAATAAAGAAATAAATTGTCTGTTAACGCTGCTAATATATTATATGTTTAAATAAAACAATAAATTACTAATTTATAATTACAACTTATAATTTCACATAGTTTTCTGATATTTTAAATAATAATAATTCGCTGACTGACGAACATTGTTCTACAAAACAGTTGACTGACTATTTTTTAATGTTTAATAGATCAATATATACCCACAAAAAAATCCAAATTTTGTAAATAAATTGCACATTATTTATTTTTCATACACACATTCCAACTGACTGACCAGCTCTGTTCCCGTATGCAGCTGACTAACTGACATAACTTTTATTGTTATACAATATAGAATCTGTATAACAATTATCAGCTTTTGTAAATTCATTTTATTACTCCGGTAAAAACGACATTTTTGTTGGCGCACCTGTTCTAAGATTCGCTTGACTGACCACAATATGTGTACGTGCACAGCGTACCTAATTAACTATAAAAAAATCAGATTTTGTACATTCAGAGGATGTTTGCACCTCTGGCTCTTAGACTATTATAGTTTGATTCTATTTCAATGTTAGATATTGACACACGTCACGTAGGGATTTAAAATACGTAATTTATATTCTATTTTTTTTTTTAGAATTTTTTGATCGCAACGGATTTGTATTTGTAGTTTTCATGAATACGTATAAGTCAACTCAATTTTCTCCTGTCTGCTGATACTGCCAAGCAGCGAAACCGGTTACAGAGAAGAAAAGAAATATTTGTGAAGCCAGAGTAATAGTCTCTACGTCTATATTCAGTACCCACACAGCACATGGATGTCGATTAGATATCCAATTGATATCCACGATGGATATCCAGGACATCCAATGGATATACATGGATATGGATATCCAATGGATATCTAATGGATATCCAATGGATATCTAATGGACATACAGATGTCCTACCAATATCCATCAATCTGGATATCCATGTGGATATATAGTGGATGTTATATGGATATACATGTGGTCACGAAATGGATATCCATTATACATCTAATGGATATTGTATGGATATACATGTGGTCATCAAATTGATATCGCTTTTACATGAAATGGATATTCGATGCTAACCCACCACCATTATCTTTCTAACCCCATCCCCTCAATGAAACACTAATATAAGCAAACAAATATTTTATTGTGTTCTAAAATGATTTAAATAACTTTATTTTCTTGATCTATGATCTGGCTCAGGTCCGCATTCTTGCTGTAAAGAAAAAAGACACTGCTTATAACAAACTCATAAGACAATCCAATCAATAATATAATATGAACAAATGTTCATAAACATTACTTTCATTATTATAGCTATAACTACAACACTTTAGTGGTTATTTCAAAATAATAGGTATTAGTTGTTAATGTTGAGTATCACGATGGACCTGACTATATACCCAATAGTTTTAATCACCCGTAAGTGATCTACTTTCATAATCTACCGGAAGTGATCTGCTTCTTGCTTGTAAGTAAAGACGAGGAATATCCACCAGTAAAATAAACAGTTTTACATACACATAAACTTTCGTTATATAACTAGACAATTTTCGCTGATTTCAATACGAAGTAAAAAATATTTACTTAAATCAAGAAGATATTTGTTTTCTAGTTCACGTTCATTAGCCATGTTATTATCAACCAACGTGGTCTTTACAGCTATAAATAATATTGGTATTTACGTAAATAAGTATAAAAGATATATTCCTAACTAAATGGTTTAAGGTTATGTACTCACCTGTAAACTATTTACTGACTGAAAATCACAACAAAACTTATTAATAAAAACAACACGCACATTATTTGGAAAAATATCTCAATCTTCTAACTCTAGTTGTAGGCTGTTGTTCATTTTTCATTTAGCAGTTATGCAAAATGGCAAAATGCAATTCTAAATTTTATAACCTCAAGGTGAGTTACTAAATTATCCCGCGTTTATTGTTCGGGAGAGCATTAATGAATAACAATATGATAATACATTATTCTCACGAAATAAGAGACATAAACAGTAATACTCTCTGTATTGAAATAAAAATAATTTTATTTTATGGTTATAATCGCAATGAGAATTTGGAACGAAATTTATTTTTGGCGCTGGTTTTAGGCTTTCCGATAATTCTTGTGCTAGAACGGGTTATTTTTCTTCCCTTATCTTTTACAAACGTAAATAACGGTTTTAATAATTTATCAATGTTGTTTCCTGCTGGTGTGAACATATTAATGGAACATCAACTGGATGTCCAGTGAACATCTAATATATATCTTCTGTATATCCATGGGATATCCATTGGATGTCTGATGGATATATACACACTTTTGAATAAAATATATACACCCAGAAATTCTACTGCATTCGTGATTAGATTTTAATGAATAAGAAATGCTCATATGTTCACATTATTTAAGTTTTATTAATATTTTTCTGCTCTAACAATATCTATTGGATGTCCATATGATATCCATCATGGTCATGGACGTAAAATGGATATTATGTATATCCAATGGATATCCATTGGATGTCCTGTGCTGTGTGGGTATGAAGCGGTTTTCCAACTAAGGGCAAAAACAAGTATTAAGAACATTTTTTTATGTTCTGGTGTGTGGTATAATATTTTAATGTATAACAAGTAGTGTATGTTTAATTTATTAATCTCAATTATTTGTGCCCTAAAAGATGTGGATCACATCGAAACGTGGACAAATTAATGGAGTACACTAAAATAGCCCAAAACATTTTTTGCCTTATACCCCTTAAATATAGAAAGTATTAATATGTAGTACATTCTTGGCATTTAACTACTATGATTTTGCCAAAGTTACATTAACCAAGAGTTCAAATTAAACTAAATATATACAGGTTGTTGAGATGAGTAATTGACTTTAGTTTTTCCTTGATATCTAGCAGAGCGTTTGACGTAGTTCCTGGAAAATCAGTACAGATATTTCTCATAGTGATAAAAATTGTGCTGCAAATTGAATCATAACTTCCTCATAACTGTGATAATCAACTTTCCTCAGAAAGACATTGAAATTAAATAAATTTAGGGTCCATGACTTGACCGCAAAGAAATTATTCGTATTCCTCTACCCATAAACTTCTGAAACGTTATATTATTTGAGTCTTAACGAAAAAATATCAATTTTTTCCAAATCACCGCTCATTTACCCCCTACCCCCTGAAGCGATCTTACCCAAAAACAATTCGAAGCGTTCCCCTGTCTGATGCTAACTGGACACGAAATTTGAGGATGATATCTAAATTCCTTCGAAAGTAATTATTCCTAAATTTTGCTCCAGAATCAAGTTTTCTATATGTTTTGAGACTCTTTACGCCGTTTGAGCAACAAAAACATTTCGAAACTTTTGTCACGGATATTCCACCCCTACACATTCAATGCCTAATTTAATTCCAGCACAGATTACGGGATGTCTGATGCAATTTAAAGTTTTCTAAGAAACAAACCCTAAAGCGTTATGTTATTCGAGTTCTAACTAAAAAATGTCAATTTCCATCAAATCACCTCCCATTTATCTCTACACCTGGACCGATTTTACCCAAAAACAATCCGAACCGTGCGTTTATTGGGTGCCAAAAAGTTATCGTGGTTACAAGCAGATAGACATATAGACCGACAGACCCACAGACCAACAGACACAAAAAAAAATTCGTTCCCAAATCATGTTTTCTATATGTTTTGTCACTTTTTACGGCGTTTAAGCGAAAAAATATTTTTGACATTTTTGTAGCCGATGCAAGACTTTCACACGTATTAACAATGTGTAGGTAACAAATTTGAAAGCACTGCTTGCCGCACCCTTCAAGTTTTAAAATAGTCACCGATTTTTGAAAGCGTCGCTAGAAAACTTTCGGCTTAAAAATAGTTTTTCCTGTATTTTGTAACAAAAAAAGGACAAGCTGTAAATGACGCTAAGCTCAACCGTTTGCAAATTATTTGCAGGTTTAAAAATAAATGCAACACATTCTCTCTACTAGTTTTTAAGTCATATTTTTTTTATCGTATAGTAGGACTCCTTCATAAACAAAAATTCTGGACGCAGCAAGTGCGTTATGGTAGTGAATTTTCATAAAAATCTTTTTAATAACAAATATGTGTGTTTTTTTAAGAAAGCAGGCATCAAATTTGGTTACCAGTATAACCTATATAGTAAAAACAATGTGCCATGTTCCATTAAAATAACTTTATTGTGTGAAAATGTAAAAAATTTCCAAAAGTAAACTTAAAATGTTCCCGAAAAAACACGTTTCTTGGTCAACCTTATAGGTTAATAGCAAATTGAGCTGTTCAAATATGAAACATTTGATCAAAATTCGCTACCATAACGCACTTGCTGCGTCCAGAATTTATTTCCTTACAAATATGCTATATATTTCGATGGAAAATGCAAAAATGCAATAACATACGGCGTGTTTGATTAAAAAAAAGGAAATTTGTATCACCAACGACTTATGGGCCAGCCTGTGATTGCAGAAATATTATTTTAAGATGTAGCTCAAGACACCCTATAATTGATATATACAAATTTTCTTCATATCTTATATAATAACGGATATATTGAGCTTTATTAATTTTTTACGAAAATTCGACAAAAATTATATACCATTAAATGATAAACTCTATAGCTAAGGCTACTGCCAAGCATCAGAGAAAGGGTCTATTTAAAATGAATTTTCTGCAAATATTTTAGTTAAATGAAGGACAATGACGGTTGAAACTAAGACTTTAGGGTTTGTAAAACATCCTTCTTGAGACATTTTATTTCTATAGCCCGTATTAGATTTAAGTTATTTGCCTAAATGTTGCCAATTTTGACATTTTAAATCGCCACTTTGGCGTTTTGAGGAAAACCCCAATTTATTTATTTTTAAATGCCTATAACTTTTTTGTCTTTTGACCTATATAGCTAAATTTTGGTAGGTAACTTACCTATAAGTATGTAAACCTGCGTACCAAATTTGGTTGCCCTTACTTTGTTAATTCCGGAGATATAAATTTGTTTCGAAAGAAAACACAAATTTTTCCGGGAAAACCTGTGCAGATTTTCCTGACTAACGAACTCATCCAAGCCATTTGCAAAAGGAATTTTTTCGCCAAATTTTATCAAAAGCGGTTTATTATTTTTTGAGTTATCGGTGTGATACATATATATATATATATATATATAAATATATATATATATATATATATATATATATATATATATATATATATATATAAATATAAATATATATATATATAAATATATATATATATATATATATATATATATATATATATATATATATATATATATATAAACATATAAAAATTGAAACTGACCCCGGATATGTTTTCTGGGGGGCCTAATTAGCGCTCATTTGAAGAAATTTTTTCAAAATTCAAAAGTCGGGATCTCCTCATTAGTGAATTTTTTTAAAGAAAATTCACTAATAAATGTATGGCTGTTCCTGTCAAAATCGATTTTTTGTGTCATTGGGTGAGTTCACTAGGCATCAGCAGCTGAATTGTTATGTCAAAAAATGTTAACATTTGTTAACATAAAGTCAACATTTTTTGACATAACAATTCAGCTGCTGGCGCCTGGTGAAATCGCCCATTAGTTGTTATTTTGATAAGGTTTTGCACGCGATTACCCAGAGTATTCCGCGCCATAATTGTTTTTAAAATAATGAAATGCGAGAAATGGTTTTATGAACTGTTACGTTCTACGGGTTTCTGGATTTGTTGATTAACAAAACACAGCTTTTCAAACTACTATTTTATTATAACCAACTATTTTCCAACACCAGTACAAACTAAATTATTTCTCCTCTTACTAAATGTCCATGGAATTATATTCCACTATTCGCCCTCTATGGTCGCTTCCCATACACCAACACTTGCTGACTCGCTTAATACTCTATGATCACATCTTCACCACACCGACTTAATACTGAACTAATTAACTCTGCGCACCGGTCGTCTATTTATACTGTCCATAGAGATTCTAGACCTTCTACACTATTCTATACCTGTCACTTCTGGTCCTTTCTAGAAATATAGTTCCAGAGTTTTCGCTCTTACCAACACACTTTATAACCGACATCCGATCACAGAATAACAAAGTCCATAGACAAATGTGACAGAACTTTTGGCTCGTATAGGAGATAATCTATAAATTAGTGCCTGTGTACTAATGTAAGTAGATCATCAGTTCTAAGGATATTTCATAATGAAGGTCTTTATTTATATTACTTTACACCCATACAGAATTTATTGGCAGCTAATTTTCCAGCTAGCCTACAATTTTGTCATTCTTTTAGAAATAAACAGAAGGCAGATCCACCATTTGTAAATAAAATACCACCTTCACTGGTGGGTATAATTAACTACATAAACAGACATGTGTGAGAGAATGATGAGAGAATGAAAATCCTCATGTATAACAACTTATTTCTAACATGAATTCAGGATTAGTGTTGTGTGAAATAATTGAAAATCACATCTTACGTTCATATATGGATTACCACCAAATCTGAATGAAAATTCTCACTAAAATTATCCACAAAATAGGTTCAGTGATCTCATTGATGATTTATCGTTAGCCTTGAAGCAAAATGTGTATTTGATATAAGACGGTGCACCTGCACAAGTGTGAAATTACTTAAATAAAAATTCTGGACGCAGCAAGTGCGTTATGGTAGTGAATTTTCATAAAAATGTTTTTAATAGCAAATATGTGTTTTTTTTTCAGAAAGCAGGCATCAAATTTGGTTACCAATATAACCTATATAGTAAAAACAATGTGCCACGTTTCATCAAAATAACTGTATTGTTTGAAAACGTACAGAAATTTCCGAAAGTAAACTTAAAATGTAACCGAAAAAATCCGTTTCTTGGTCAACCTTATAGGTTAATATCAAATTGAGCTTTTCAAATATGAAGCATTTAATCAAAATTTGCTACCATAACGCACTTGCTGCGTCCAGAATTTCTTAACTTACAAACATGCATTATATTTCGATGGAAAATGCAAAAGCATAAGGCGTTTTCCACTAAAAAAAATTATTTGTATCACCAACGACTTATGGGCCACCCTGTGATGGTAGCAATAATTTTTTATGGTGTGGCTCAAGACACCGTATAATTAATGTATACAATATTTTTTCATATCTTGTATAATAACGGATATATTGAGCTTTATTGATTTTTTACGAAAATTCTACAAAAATTATATACCATTAAACGATAAATTCTATAGCTAAGGCTACTGCCAAGCATCAGAGAAAGGATCTATTTGAAATGAATTTTCTGGAAATATTTTAGTAAAATGAAGGACGATGACGGTTGAAACTAAGACTTCAGGGTTTGTAAAACATTCTTCTTAAGACATTTTCTTTCCATAGCCCCTATTAGATTCAAGTTCTTTGCCTAAATGTTGCGAATTTTGATGTTTTAAATTGTCACTTTGACGTTTTGAGGAAAACCCCAATTTATGTTACTTTAAATGCCCATAACTTTTTTGTCTTTTGACCTACAGAGCTAAATTTTGGTAGGCACATGACATAAATTAGCGTACCAAATTTGGTTGCCCTTACTTTGTTAATTCCGGAGATATAATTTTTTTTGGAGGAAAACCCTAAATTTTCCGAGAAAACCTAAGCCGATTTTCCTGACTAACGAACTTATATAAGCCATTTGCAAAAGGAAGGTATTCACCAAATTTAATCAAAATCGGCCCATTATTTTTTGAGTTATCGGTGTGATATATATATATATATATATATATATATATATATATATATATATATATATATATATATATATATATATATATATATATATATATATATATATATATATATAAACATATAAAAATTGAAACTGACCCCGAATATGTGTTCTGGGGGGCCTAATTAGCACTCATTTGAAGAAATTTTTTCAAAATTCAAAAGTCGGGATCTCCTCATTAGTGATTTTTTTTTTAAGAAAATACACTAAAACGTATCTGGATGCATGAGTCGTGGCAGCACAAACGTTTCCCCTGCTCCTAGTCCGGATTTTATTCCACTAGACTTCTTTCTTTGATGTAGCTTAGATCAGTTGTATACAGTGGCATAATAAACACCCACGACGACTTATGGCAAGCAGATTGTAAAAATATCAATTGACTTAGGAACAAAGTTAATCCATTCTCGGGCGTATGTCAAAGTATATGTGGTTAATGGTGACTATTATAAACATTTGTCGTTAAGTAGCCAACTAATTAATCATTTATTTACCAGCTAATAATAGTTGCTAATCATAAGTTATTATATTTTTTATTAAGGCCTCGGTGGTCCAGGGACAAGAACGTGTGCCTCTGAACCGAGGGGTACTGGTTTCGATCCCAGGGTTCTCCTCTAACATTTTCATGAACATCAACCGAGGTTGTGGCATTGTATTTGAGAAAGTTGAATGTCTGTATGTTCCGCTCTTCGGTGGGGTCGTAAAGCCGTCCGTCCCGTATCCATGCGATGTTGGATACGTTAAATATCCCTGCTATCCTTACACAAGGCAGGGATTCGCCAAATTTTCCAGGATAGTGAGATGAAACGGCTCCCTGGCGGAGGTGATTGACCATCGTCGCGGAAATAGACCGACGTTAAAGAAACAAAAAAATATTTTTTTTATTTGTCATATTTATCGTACTTTTTAGCTCATCTGTTTTTTATACAAGTATATCACCTCTTAAGTTGATGTGTTATGTTATCACTCACAAAATTTGAAAATCTCTTTGCTGTTCATATGTAATTTCTGAACCAGTGCTACACACTTTAACGTTGTTAGTATTACATAACTAGCTACTTTTAGCGTCGCAAATATTTCGAAATCGGTTGACTTTAGCGCCACTTAACACGTATACCTTTTTGTTAAGAAAATAAAGGATAATAGCATTTCCTAATTAACAGTTTTCCATCGACGCTAACAAGAAGGGTGTGTAAGTTTTGATGCGTACCGCAAGCAGCCCACTCTATCTGCTAGAGCTAAATTGGGAACTCATTATTTCTTATTACTAAAAAACTCATGTGCACTAATTTTCAAGACGATACCTCAAATGGAGAGGTCAATACAAGAAACTGATATGTACATTTTTTTTTAAATTTGTTTTTAATATAGAGATGTTATATGATATATTTTGCATCCTCCTATGCAAAAACCAAACTTCAATCTCCACTAGAAACACTACACGCTTGCAATGTAAGTTGTCTACCCTCCAATACTTAGACGAACCGGATATTATCATATACATGTTTCGTATTTGCTTTGGATTCATTTCCCTACGCCATCATATACGGGGAGGTATGAAATTGTATTTAGTCTATAATAGGAGAGCCAAATTACTTTAACAAAATTTCAATTATCAAACATAAAGTCCTTCAAGACTTACACAGTTAGCAGAACGTTCAAAAAGCAATTCTAAACCTTTTAAAAAGGAATAACCTTGATCTTCAAACCACCCCACATATTACTTCGTTTTCTGTCGAAAATCACTTGCCTTTGAAATGTCTTGTGACCTGTGGGAATAAATAATAGCCTGATAGTTTAAGATCAGGAGAATATGGTCGTTGGTCAATCAATCTTATCAATTGTTTGCAGTGCACTGACTTGTGAGCAGGGGCGCTGTCTTGCAAAAGGAAAGCTTCTCTGGTCAGCTTTACGCAGCGTTTTTCCACAATCTTCTCCCATAATTTAGTTACTAACACACTATAGTACGCTTTCATGACAGTTCTATCTTGTGCCAGAAAATAAAGGACAGTTATCGGATCTTGGTCTAAAAAAGTAACTCATGGTCATTGAAAACCTGAATGGTTCCACTTTTTTAGTTGCTTTTTAGTCTTTGAATTATAGTGATGCCACGTTTTGTTTTTAGTGACCCAAAAATATTGAGGATTATTTTTCAAAACAGTCTCACGTTTTCTCCGACATTGCCATACGAGCGCGCTTTTGGTCAACATTCAAGCAATTTGAAATTCCTTTTGCCAAAAGTCATCCTCAAGTCGTGAGAAACAATGTAAAAAAACACACGTTCACAGGAAATGCGCAATGTTTCATCTTTAGGTTTTGCCCAATTCATGGATATTCTAAATCACTTCACCAATTCATTTTAAATAAAGGAGAAATCCACTTGTCTGGATTGCTATGAGAGATTAATTAGATTTGAATAAAGTTTATTTCAGTCTTATGTTAATCCAGTTTATGAAATATTTCCCTCACAATATCAAAACATAATAACCGTCCCTTAAAGTGATTACTCAGAATAACAGTCTCAAACAAGAACCGTAATGCTTTTTTTGTACTTTACGTCGGTGTATTTCCGCGACTACGGTCAATCACCGATGCCAGAGAGCAGTATTCTCTCATTATCCTAGAAATTTTGCCAAACCCCTGCCTTTCTCCAAGGTGGGTAGGGAGCTTTAACATGCCCAACATCGCATGGACACCGCACCATAGGCTTACGCTCTCTCCGAAAGGCGGAACACACAGATATTCAACCTGCTTAAATACAATGCCACAACCTCGGTTGGTGTTAATGTTACAGTATGTACTGGAAAAGTGAGATGAGAACGCTGGGAATCGAACCCAGTACCCTTCAGTTCAGGTGGATACGTTCTTAACCCTGAACCACTGAGACTGTAAATGTAATGTTTAAAAGTGACCTAAGCAATTATGATAAGGCTGCTTATCACTTATTCGCGGATGGCTCAAAGTGACTCGAAACAGCTGCATGTGCTGTTTATGACGGCTAGGCTGACATAGACATCAAACTGAGGGTAAGTAACAATATGTGTATATATACCGGAAGCCTTCAAATATTCTAAAACCATAAAAAATAAAATTATTTTGATTCTAAGGGATAGTGAAAGTTAAACTGATTCTTAAAACATTTTATTATAGTTACAAAATTTATTATATATTAATATAAATTATTCAAACCACAATTAAATTTAAAAAAAAGGAGTAGTCAGTGTTGAATTTTCATGAAGTTAATCCCACTGCGGCATTGAAAGCAATGAAATAGTTGACAGAAAAACTAGGGATGCTATGAAAATAGACGCGCTGACTCTGACTATCGATGTCTGATATTAGACCAATATTACAAAAAACCAAAAGATCTACGGAAGGGGCATTACATAGAGCGAGAAAAGGAAGAATTTTATAGAAGTCTTAAGCCACGTTTGCCACTTGTCTCGTAGTTTTACAATTTTTTCAGAGACTAAGTAACCAAAATATGCCGCCTACGATGTAACCAATATTTGCTACCTAAACACCTACATAAAGTTAATAATATTTAAGACGACTGTATTGTGAAAATGGAGAAGTGGGAAACACACAACACATTCTCTTGATATCTTCATTGGAACTGTAATACAGACTAAGGTTTTTGATTTGAATATATAAAACACAAAACATCGAACAACCTTTCAATCTTCAAGAGTTGTTACAGTGAAATGACAAAGAACATGGATATGTAAAACTCTAAACATTAATTAAGAATTTAGGGCTAAATATATAGAGCGTAGTTAACCTGTATTTATACTTTCTTGGTTTTCCTTCTTTTCCGTGGCCTACCCTGTTCGTCTATTAAAATTGTCCTGACAGGCGCCATTGGCATAAAGTTATGTGTCGTTTATTTTTAGCGCAAACAAGTAAAAAAATATATTATGTATACAATTACTTTTAAGATAATACTAAATAAAAACAAATAATGATGTCTTGCTGGTGACAGTAAACATAACCCTCTACTGGTGACGTGGAGTCTGTCAGACTCCCGCAATAATATGTTTTCTCTGATTCCTCGAATTCTACAGTGATTGACCCCCACCTCTCAGTACCTTCAGTCTATATCTCGTGGCATCTACTGGTGACGATTCAGTGTCAACATATCCATATTAGCTATGGTATCGGGGCTCAAATTATCAGAAGAGTCTGAGAGGCTCCAGGTCACCGAGTGTGTAATAATTTCGCTCATTTCTCGCATACGGTTTAGCGACTCCTCACAATGGATAACATTCCAGGGAGTTCGGATACTGTGAAATTTGGAGATTGTGATTTCGAGTCAAAACTCTTACAGTGGTTTAATGAACTGGGCGGCTATCTAAGTGACAGTGTAAGAGTTGCTGAAGAGTTTGCAATAGAAAATGACCATGATACAAATTCAGAAATATCCTAAGCAGAAGTGACGGGACAAGATGAAGAAGTCATTTAAAATGAAGCGGAAGAGGAAATACATGTGGAGACTGTCTGTTCTACAGAAGAAGTAGAAAAACTTGCAATTTCTACGGAAAAAATATATATAGGTGGTCACAGCAAGAACCAATTCCTAGGACAATATATATATATATATATATATATATATATATATATATATATATATATATATATATATATATATATATATATATATATATATATATATATATATATATAGGTGGTCACAGCAAGAACCAATTCCTAGGACCAGCAGAACCCCTTCACACAACATAGTCTCGCATTTACCAGGATTACGTCCACCGGCACTAATTGCAAATAGCGACATTCCTGAAAAAGTTTGGAGTCCTCTTTTTAATGAGCAAATGATAAACCTACTAGTTCAGTGGAAAAACAAAAAATTAGACGAGGAAGCAGTTAGATACAGCAGACGTGACAAACCAGAGCTACAGAATGTTTACTTTTAAATGATGAAGGCATTTCTGGGTTTACTTGTGTACACTGCTGCGTTCAAGTCCAACCACGAAAACTTCTGCAATATTTGCTACTGATGAAACCGGCAGAGATATTTTCAGACGAGTAATGAGCCAAAAAAGATTTGCAGTCCTCCTTGCTTGTCTACGGTTTGATAATCCAGATGACAGAATCCTGAGAAGAATATCTGACTCAACCGCGCCAGTTTCAGAATTATATGAATTATTTTTCTAAAACTGCCAGAATATGTATACGATTGGTGAAAATGCTTGTATAGATGAAATGTTGGCTACTTTTCGTGACCGTTGTAAATTTAAGATGTATATGCCCCAGAAACCTGCAAAATATGGGTTGAAGGCACTGCTGCTCATAGATGCTCGAACTCGATTTGCTTATAATGGGCATATTTACACAGGCAAAGGTTCAGATGGTGCTAGTAACCTATGAAGAAAAAAAAACTGAACATTCCTACACAACCAGTCATAAAGCTATCCAAACCCATAGCTTTCACTAATAAGAACATAACGGCTGATAACTGGTTCAGCTCAATTGAACTACTTCAGCAGCTGAAGACTAGGAAACTAACCTATGTAGGCACGCTTCGAAAGAATACGAAAGATATTCCACAACAATTTTAACCGAATAGTATTCGAGAAGTTGGTGCCTCTTCGTATGGCTTCACAAGCGATACTATATTATTGTCTTATGTGACGAAAAAACGCAAAGCTGTACTGCTGGTTTCGTCCATGCACCACAGCAAAACAGACATAAATGGTAAAGCTGAAATAATATATTTTTACAACTCCACAAAAGGTTATTCGTTAGATAAAAAGTGCGCCAATTATAGTTCATCTCGTCGGATGCAACGTTGGCCAATGGCAGTATTTTTTAGAATACTCGATGTGACTACAGTGAATACGTTTATCATGTATAATAGCTACAAAAATAACCTGCCGATAAAACGACTAGACTTCATGAAAAGCGTCGTAAAAGAATTTGTCTATGATCACATGGTACGACGAAGACTCAACTAACGAGTTCCAAGTGACATACGAAAAGGAATTTCGAGGATATTGCACGCACCTGAAGAGCTTCCGATAGCTGAAGAAACACTGGAAGTACGGAAATATTCATTGATTGTTGTTGCCCTTACTTCGTGAAACTTGTCCATACTACATACAGACTTGGAGACTACTTCTCTGGCTTCACTGTTGGTTTTCGTTGGTGAAGCACGGAAATATGGTTATTTATGCCTGAAAAGACTTCATCGGTAAACGAAATATCTCTGTTTTCAGTGTAAGAAACCAGTATGTGTCGAGTGCTCGAGGAAAGCGTGTTCTGACTGTGCGGCTCAGAAAGACTAAATTGAAGGCTTGCAGTTTTTTCTTGCTACATACAGAAACTGAAAATACGGTACCCAATAGAAGCCCATAGCTTGTATTTTATGAAAGTGATTTTTTTGGTACTGTTCACGTAATGGAATATATAGCTACTTAAGTGTAAATATGCATTTTTTTTCTTGAAAGAATTTATATTATAAAACTTTTTTTTTCTTGCAGATCTAACTGGTTTGTGTTATTTTATGTTTCAATAAACTCGAAGTGTGCCACTATAATTTTTTCCTAAAATTACATTTCAGTTAACCAAAAGACCTTATTTTTGTATCGGAGTCTGTCAGACTCCACGTCACCTACTATGCTAAAATGTTGCACGTTACCGACTAAGGGGTAAGAAAAGTCATAGAATAGGTTAATACTATGTGTAAACTCCGTATATCAGAAAAAAATTGATGTGATTAAGGAAGAAAATGGTAGCAAATGAAGATATTAAAGTTGCGTTATCTAAAAGGTATATGTGTGTATATGTTATATGTGAGTATGTATTATGTATGTATATATGCATGTGATACGAGGGAAGAATGCAGTTAATCCCGTTGAAAACTGGCATTAAAGCCGTAGTCAAGTAAATTCGATGACACACACGTACAAGAATCGTTTAATGGACAGAATGATTTTTTCTCCAGCGTTCACAGCATTTGGTCGTCCCGACCTACTGATCTTTGACATGGTCCCCTTTTAAATTTCGCAACTCAGCATTTAATGGCAGCATACGAAAAACATTGAGGTTACTTGAGAGCCACACATTTATACCACTGGACCCCCGAGGCTATAATATATGATATTTCATAACTTAATTGACCTCAAATAAGGATATGTGGTAGATACATAGTAACTTAACACATTCATGGACAAATATATTACAGAACTCTGCTTGGAGGCAAAAAGTAGATAGAACAAATGCCCTCAAGTCTAAAGTTTTACCATATGGTAATCGTGTAGTACCATTTAGTGAACCTAAAGAAAATAGATAACGTGTGTTGACGCGACTGATTAGAGCAACGAATCAAATAAACCGCAGTAAACGTAAAGCATATGATGTTTGATAAAGGAGGTGTAACAGATAACTGCAGCCTCTTGATCAGGGGTAGTTTGTAGAGAAAGTAAAGGAGTTACAATGTTAAAGAAGATTGTTTTCTAACGACTCAAAAAGATATGATGGGGTACAAAGTAAGGTAAATGTAGGTAGGAAAGTACTGTGAAGTCTAGCTACTGTAGCTAGGAGAGTATATATCTAAAAAGACCAAAGTAGCTGTATACAGTGCGCGCCAAATATATGGACCGGGACTTATAAAATCTAGAGTAAGCGGCAAAAAAAAAAGAAATTTGATATGCGCATATGGGACGTATTTTCGCATATTATGGCGTGATTTCTAAGTATTTAGCCCTTTTATTACAGAATATACAGGGTGTAGGTCATTTTTTTTAATGGTAACAGGGCCAGTAATTGTTAATTTCTGAAAGTACGATATTTTCTGCTTCTAAAATGTATCACAAGATGGGGGTTGCATAAGAAAAAATTACAGAAAAAAATTAAATGTGAAGTAAGACACGAATTCCAATCTTATCAGCTTGTACATTTTTGTCCATTGTCCCATTTTTTTGTTTCTTATACCAGAAAAGAAATGAAATGTAAAGTAACACACGAATAGGAACTGGTCGACTGATCTTAATAAATTACAAGCTTATAAACTTGTACAATGTTCCGTTTTTTGTCTTACTAAGGATGGTTGATAAATTATATTTTTTTACCTTAATAAGATAATAAAAATTTTAATTTACTGTCACAGTCAAGTTGATAACGAGTGCTTCCACCTTTATTGGTCAAGCAATATTGAGTAAAGTAACACACGAATACGAACTGGTCGAATGGTCTTAATAAATTCCAAGCTTATCTGCTTGTACATTGTCCCGTTTTTTATCTTACTGAGGATGGTTTATAAATGCTGTTTTTTTACCTTAATAAGATAATAAAAATTCTAATTTACTGTCACAGTCAAGCTGACAGCCTGTGCTTCCGCTTTTATTGATCAAGTAATATTTGAGTGCTTCTGAAGTAATTTTTCAATTTGTCGTATAAGGTATGGATCAATTAAGTGTAAAGCAGAGAATACAAATTTTAATTATACGATGATATGGAGGCAAAGACCTCACGAGGAGGTTTGTCGGATATTTAATGAATTGTATCCCCTATTAGTAGGAGAACTGTGGGTAAAACTATCCAGAGATTTGAAGAGACGGGCATTGTTAAAAATGAACCAAAATTAGGTAGACCAAAATCTTCAACAACTGAGGAGAAACAGCTAGATACACTATTGGCTATTGCAGAATCTCACCATGTCTCAACTAGGCAAGTTGCCCGAGATCTTGAGATCTCGTAAACGTCGATTCGTAGGGTGTTCAAAAAAGAAAAATACTATCCCTATAAAATTCAACTTATGCAGGAATTATCTGATGCTGATTTTGATAGGTCAAAATTTTGTGGTATCATGATGTATAGGTGTGTAAATAATCGCCAGTTTATTTATAAAATTTGTTTCTCCGATGAGGCAACGTTCTGTTTAAATGGAACTGTAAATTGCCAAAAATGTAGGTATTGGTCCGATAATAATCTTCACTGGATGAGGGAAAGTCATACTCAACACCCCCAAAAGGTTAATGTCTGGTGTGGCATTATTGGGCGACATATTGTTGGGCCTTTCTTCATAGGCGGAAATTTAAACGGCGACAGATATTTAACACTTCTAAATAACTCCATACTACTATTTCTTGCAAGATTATATCCAGGAAACAATGGAAACATTCACGAAAGAATTTGGTTCCAACAAGACGGTGCACCACCACATTATGCGAGAAATGTGCGTGATATATTAAATAATATATTTTCTGGACGATGGATTGGTAGAAGAGGTCCATTGGAGTGGCCGGCTAGATCGCCAGATCTAACTTCGTTAGATTTTTTCTTGTGGGGATACCTCAAGACCAAGGTTTACAAAAGTAAGCCAAATGATCTTGATGAATTGAAAAATCGAATTTCCGAGGAAATACATGATATTAATACAAACAAGCAAATTTTTTTTTAAAATTCATTGCATTCTTTTATGTACAGATTAGGCCATTGTGTTGCAGCAGAAGGCCAACAGTTCGAACATTTGGTGTAACAATTATCTGATGCGATTGTTTCAAACTAACTGGAGATGATTTACTTCTTTTTACATTTATGTATGTTTCGATGAAAATAAAAATTTGGAAACTTAGTTTTTTGTTTTTATACCCCAACAACTAATGTTTGTAGACAACAACAAAAAAAAATTAAGTTTAAATATCTGGGGAAAATACGGATAGTTATTGTCCAGTTCGTATTCGTGTCTTACTTCACATTTAATTTTTTTCTTATGCAACCCTCATCTTCTGATACATTGTTAGAAGCAGAAAAGATTGTACTTTCAGAAATTAACAATTACTGGCCCTGTTGCTATTTTAAAAAATGACCTACACCCTGTATATTCTGTAATCAAACGGATAAATACTTATAAATCACGTCATAATATGCAAAAATACGTCCCATATGCGAATATCAAAATTTCAATTTTTTTGGCCGCATACTTTAGATTTTCTCCTGGTCCATACATCTGGCGCGCACTGTATGAGCTTACTAATCCCAACTTACACATTTTAGGTACCAATCTTCACTTAGTGCCCAACTGTGATATATGAGTATAGAAGTTGGGTGCGCCAGGCAAAAAAACATATAAAATTAAATGCTGTTGGGTTGAACTAGTTAAAAGGACTGACGATTAAAACAAAAATAGATAAAATTAAGAAGGTACGAGTTGTACGAATGAAAAGTAGCAGTACAGTAGTACTAGTATAATAGTTGATAAATCTATAGAGCGAAATATGAAAGCAGTGTGCTTAAATACTTTGATTACATATAACAAACAGGCAGTGATAGAATAATAGCTAGTTGATCGAAAGCATGTGGATAATAACAGAGGTCACGGACGTTGTAGGGGAGATTGGTTGTATGTTTTAAATTATAGATTATAGAAAAAAATAACTGGAGTTTCTGTAATAGGATATGGTTTAGGAGTACATATGTAGGAAAAGCGAGTAGCAGATACTTTGTGGTTTGCGTACTTCTTTATTTGAATGTGACGAGTAGTAATCGTGGTTTTTACTGTTTTCTACAAAATTAACTTCCAATATATTTTGCTATATAAGGCCATCAAAAGTTAGCAGGTTTTTTAGTAATGATCGAGAACCTTTCTTATCTGAGGTTCTCATTGAGCTAACATTTTAACGGACTACCTATGCATTTCCATTTGTCTTATATGTAGTTATTACTACTTCGTGGCACGTTGTAAATATACCTTAATTTTGGTTGAAGCTTATATCAAATATTTCAATTTCAGCAAAAAGTTTACGAAGAAGTAATGGATGTTATTGGACCAGATAGGATAATAGACGCCGATGACATACCAAAACTTAAATATTTAGAAAGAGTTATTAAAGAAACCTTAAGACTGTTTCCAGTTGGGCCTATTATTGTGAGAGCTGTCGAAGACGATATCCAGTTGCGTAAGTAAATATTAAAAAATATGTGAGGTAATGTAAATTCTTGTTGGCCTCTGTAAAAGTAACAAGAACACTTACAATATTCGTCTGTGAATATAAGTATATATGTATATTGTGCTTATTGGTAATGGCGACCAAAGAAACTTTGTGTCCGTGCTTAATAGTGTGGTTAAGGTGGAGTAGCTGGTCATTTAGCCTTTGTCAACGCTACCTTCATATACTGTTGTGGCACTCCCATGCAAATATTTAGAGCAGCGACCCTGTCCAGCCATATTCACTTTATCAGCTTCCACAACTTCAACAGGGGTTCTTTTGTGTAGATTACAGCCAATTTTTTTCGTCAAGTGATTGAAACCTCAGCCGCGTTAGGCTTACATGTTGCCACGATACAAGGAATTAACTTTCTTTTTCTCCTCGGCTCCTTGGCTCATGTTAGTCGGCAGTGTCCTGTCACTACGCCTACAATTATCTGATATCATTTTGATCGGCATTTGGTGAATTTAGGCTAATGTCCTTTTATAAACTCTTTGTCCTGTTTCTGTCGCGAAGAGTTTTTCCACCACTCTAATGTTTTTCGTCAGATCCATCCAATTATGTATCGTTCTATACTCAGTCTGGTTACACCGCAAAAAATTTCGGAACCTTTCATGTGCCTTGGCGCGTTTTCCAGGCCCAAGTCGTCATGCTTATTGCTTTTTTTTGTAACAATCATATGCTGAAAACCATTCTAGTGTTACTTTGTTTTAACAGCTTATCTATATTAGGGTTGTCAAACAGTCTCGTACCATCTTTAAGCTAATTCCCATGGAACATGGTACCTTAAGCGTCACGTGGCTATTGCTGTATATTGTAGTTGACTGATTCGTCGCTCCTTGCATTCGACCAGCTGGCTAACATCACAAAATATGTTTGCTAGATAGGTACCGCTTTTACTTATAAACTTATCTTTTCTTCTCGATTTTAATGTAAAATAGCGAAAGAAGAGAAGGTCGCTGGAGAAAATGCAGCACGAAAATTATTTCTATGTGTTAAAGTAGGTCGTTTTGTCTTAAACGATATTCCACGTTAAGACAGACCATTTAGCTGTAATGGAGATTGTGTGAACGCTTAATTTCATAATTTTTTACATCAATCGACTTAAGTATTAGCCAGTATAATGGATTGTACCTTGTACGATATTTGCAAACCATTGGCAAAGTTGCAAGGCTAGGCGTCGCATGCATTGAGCGAAACCAACTAAAGCGTGTCAAAATTTCTGCTTTGCTGGTTCGTTGTCAAAAACAATCTTTCTTAGGTTATTAATATTTACAAAAATGTTTACATGCATTTTGTAAATAGTGTGTGTGTTTTGTTTCTTTAATGTTGGCCTATTTCCGCGACTATGGACAATTACCGACGCCAGGGAGCAGTTTCACCTCACTATCCTGGAAATTTGTCCGAACCCCTGCCTTTCTCCGATAGGCGGAACGTGCAGACATTCAACTTGCTCAAATACAATGCCAAAACCTCTCTTGATGTTAATTTTGCAGTTTGTACTGAAAAAGCGAAAGGAGTACCCTGGGATCGAACCCAGTACCCTTCGATTCAGAGGCACACGTTCTTACCCCTGAACCACCGAGGTTCTTATTTTGTAAATAATAATAACCTAAGAAATAATGTTTTTGACAACGAACCAGCAAAGAAGCAGAAATTTTGACAAGCTTTAGTTGCTTTCGCTCAAAACATGCAACGCCTAGTCTTGCAACTTTGCCAATGGTTTGCAAATATCGTTCAAGGTACAATCCATCATACTGGATAATTTTCATGCCGATCGATGTAAAAATTTTTGAAATGAAGCGTTCACACAATCTCCATTACAGTTAAATGGTCTGTTTTAACGTGGAATATCGTTTATGACAAAACGACCTACTTTGACACCTAGAAATAACTTTTGTGTTGCATTTTCTCCAGTGACCTTCTCTTCGTAAACGGCATTAATGGTTAAATTGGCATTCGATGCCTAACTCTTTTATTAAACTCCAAAACAAACGCTTGTGTCAGATGTTATCTTTTTTTTTTTCACTTGACACGATTTTGTGCCAATAATTTACACAATTCGACAATATTGTAAAAATTTACAAATTCTAAGACGATTCCATTAAACAATAATATAATTTCACTATTTACTATACACGCTGACGCATTGAAAACGAAACAAACTGATTTGCGTCCAGAGAATATTTTTTTTAAGAAACGCTAAAATACGTCGATTTTAATATTGAGAGGGACATGTTTTGACATAAAACTCAACTTTGTCACATCAACCCCTTAAGGGTGGTGATAACAACCCTTACATTTTAAATAGGGAACATAGGTCGAGTGTTACATCATTTGAAAGCTCTTTCTTTTCTGAATTCAGCACACTAATTTTTTTGGAAGTTTTATCAACTCGTTTAAAAATTATTCACAGTTGGAGTTGCAAGAACGTATTTCATTCATTGTGATAAGGAATACACTATTTAGTCAGTTTTTCGTTAAAAAGAAACTAAAAAATAAAACCAAACGTTCAAAAATGTTTATTCAGTTAAGTATGTGTTCAAATTGTTGACCACCAGCTTCCATACAAAAGTACAAATTTGGTTCAAAACGAGCTCTGACATTCTGAAGCATTTGTGGAGTTATTAGACGGCATTCTTCAACAATGCGTCGTGGTAATTCTTCCAGAGACTCCGGTTCTGTTGTGTAAATTCTACTCTTTAAATGGCCCCATAGAAGGAAGTCTAAAGGAGTTAAATCCGGTGATCTAAGGGGGCACTCAATAGCACCTCTACGCCCAATCCATTGTCCTGGTGACTGCCTGTTCAAAAAATCCCTAACACGTTGTGAAAAATGCGCAGGAGCTTTATCTTGTTGAAACACTAATTCATTTTCTTGATAGCGATCATCATTTTCAACAATGTCAATTAGTAGATGATAAACGATATCTTCTAGTAACTCCAAATACGTTTCGCCACTCAAATTGCCATCACGAAAAATTTGTCCGATTAAACGGTCTCCAAAAATCCAGTCCAGACGTTCAATTTCTGTGGAGCTTGAGTGTGGACTTCGTGAAAATTTCTTGGATTATTATCTGCCCAATAACCACAATTATGACGATTGACTGTAAAGTTTAATAAAAACGTACATTCGTCTGAAAAACAGATATTGAACAGAAAGTTCCCGTTGTCAGCTATTCGTGCAGTCATAACTTCACAAAACTCTAGCCGCCGATCAAAATCATCTTGATTCAGTTATTGTACAAGATGAATTTTATACGGGTGAAATTTGTGATGCTTCAATATTCGCTAAATAGTTCTTCTTTGATGTTTGAAACAGTGGCCAATTTTCTCGTGCTCAAAGTTCGGTCTGCAGCAATTTGTCCTAAAACTTCAATCTCAGTAGTCTCATTTCTAACTGGAAATTCACGTTCAGGATCCCGTTTTTTGTTGGCTACTGAATCACTTTGTCAAAACTTTGCAACTAACTCCAAAATGTATTTTCTGTTAACATGTCTGTTCGGATGTCGTTGATTAAACAAATTTGCGGTACGGTTGGCACAGTCATCGTTTTTGAAAAAAAGGGTAATTATTTCAACTCTTTCTTCTACAGAATACATCATTGTGAAATTAATTTTCAGTGGTACTGTCAAGTATCAAACCGACCGATAAACTGAAATAATAAACCGCATTTCTCTCATTCCGATAAGAAATGTTCTGATACTCAATTTTTTGTTTACAAACAAAAAAAACATTGACTATCAGCACATTTCTTATCGGAATGAATGAAATGCGTTTTTGCATCTTCAACTGTGAATAATTTTTAAACGAGTTAATAAAACTTAAAAAAAAATGTGTGCTGAATTCAAAAAAGAAAGTGCTTTCAAGTGATGTAACACTCGATCCATGTTCCCTATTTAAAATATACGGGTTGTTATCACCACCCTTAAGAGGTTGATGTGTCAATGTTCAGTTTTATGTCAAAACATGTCCCCCTCAATATTAAAATGGACGTGTTTCAGCGTTTCTTAAAAAAAAATTCTCTGGGCACAAATCGGTCTGTTTCGTTTTCAATGCGCCACCCTATATATAAATATATAAGAGACCTATACTAGTTATACTACCGAACTTAATATTACTTCATGCAATCTGTCTAAAGTCAGCTTTAAGTTAGCTTAGTTGTGACAATTAGTTTAAATTTAATTTTAATATATTTTCCAGCAAACTTCGTCATACCAGGAGGAGCTTCTTGTATAGTAGCAATTAACAGTCTGCACAAAGATCCAAAATATTGGCCAAATCCTTTAAAATTTGATCCAGATAGATTTTTGCCAGAAGAGGTGGCCAAGAGAAATCCTTACGCTTACATGCCTTTTTCTGCAGGTCCAAGAAATTGCATAGGTATGAAAATTATTAAATGTTGCAAATGAAAATATGTGAGCTCTCAAGACCTGTCTTAGCCATACTAGTTTAATTTTCCAGGGTTATAAGCCGTGGTCTGTTTTCAATTCTACCTGACCTTTTGTATACAGCTGCGATGGATATTTCCAATTACTTTGTGAATCTCTGCCGCACAATTGGCGAAACGTCATGTAAATAATCCAACAGGCTACAGCCTGTGAACCGTTAAAGTTTAGACAACATATTTGTCAATTCAATTTATACGAATAATGACACTGAATTTTTGAAATCTTAATAACATTAAAATGTATAAGAGGTTATATTCGCACCATATACGTCACGTCGTCCGTATACAAGTCTGTTCTCGGCTAGTTGTTGCTTCCACCTCTTACAAAGTACTTTTCCATTTGGTTAGGTATAAACCACAGAAAGCTAAATCATTCAAAAAAGTCTGGACGCAGCAAGTGCGTTATGATAGCGAAATTTGATAAAAATATTTTTAATGACAGATATGTCTTTTTTTTAATGAAAGCAAGCATCAAATTTGGCTAAATATTTTTTACACAAAATTCTTCTAAAATCATACATAAATTTGCCGACAATAGGCATGGATGCAAAATGATAATGTTTTGTATCCTCCTACTATGTCGAAAAGCATAACTATTGGACAATTGATAGTCCCTTTATGAATCTTATTTTTAAAGGGGTAGACAATGATCCAATCCAATCCAATCCATAGGAGGTGGTAGTGGAATTTTCCTTTACGTAATAATAAAGGCTTTTTTACACGCCCGAGGAGGTGCTACCCCATATATCAAGGGGCCGGTAAAGTCCCAACGGACGTTTCCGGTTCTGGTGTATGAGTCGGTTTCCCTTATAAGCAAAAATGATGATGGCTCCTCCTTGTACAAAAGATTCCGGAGGTAAAATACCCCTCCATTCGGATCTCCGGGAGAGGGGTGTACAGGGGGAGCTAACATCTAGACTTAACCTATCTTTTTCGAATATATGTGGCCTAAATGCTAACCTGAACTCCGTCCACCATTTCCTTCAGGCTAACAAGCCCCAACTCCTCTTCCTCACCGAAACCCAAATCAGTGCCAAAACAGTCACTAATCACCTTAATTTCCCAGGGTATGAGCTCCTTACTTCCTTTAGATTGCATGGAGGCGTATGCGCACACGTCCGTAGCAATCTACCCTGCACCAGACTCCCCAGTTTAGAAGCTGGAAGAAAATACATACTATGGATAAAACTCTCTCTCTCAGGGCTGCAACTAAATTCATCTGTTGCATTTACCGGTCACCTTCTGACAACAACTTTGTCCAGCTCTTTGACTACCTTTCTGAAAAAACCGACTATCTGATTTCCGAATATCCTTCCTCCGAGGCCACTATTCTGGGTGACTTCAATGTCCATAATAAGGAATGGCTAGGATCTTCAAAAACCGATCCACAAGGGAGAGCAGCGGAGGCCTTTGCAGTCAGCAATTCTTCAGCCAATATGCTTCAGCAACCTACTTACTTTCCTTGTATCCCAACACACAGCTCAAATCCCTTGGATCTCCTTCTTACTACACAACCTGAATGCTATAAGATATCAGTCACCGCCCCCCTTGGTCGCTCAGACCACGGCATGGTCACTGCTTCCTGCGCAATGCAACCCGAGGCCACACAGTCATCACACCCACGTATCGTTTGGCACTACAACTCCGCAAACTGGGACAAAATGCGGGATTACTTTTCCTCGTTTCCATGGGCGTCTGTCTGCTTCTCTCATCCTGACCCCTCTGATATCTCACAAAACGTCACCGAAATTATCCAAGCTGGCATGGAATTATTTATTTCACATACACAGAAAACCTCTTCAGCCACTCAAAAGCCCTGGTTTTCTAAATCATGTGACAAGACTTGAAAAGGTCAAAGCTTACAAAACGCTCCTACACAATCCCTTTAAAGAAAACCGTTAAGCATTTAACTACGCAAGAAACCGCTATGTCCGCATTCTTTCTGAGGCAAAAAACTCGTTTGATAACCACATCAAAAACAAAGTCCTCTTAAGCTCCAACGGCGGCAAACCCTTCTGGACTCTTGCTAAATCTATTGGGAATAATTTCTGTGAAAGCACGTTCCCACCTCTTGCCTCACGGGATGAAATTGTTTCTACCGCCCTGGGCAACGCTGAACTTTTTGCTTCGGTGTTCGCCGGCATTTCTACTCTCAACCCACCTCCAAAGGTTCAACCACAGTCCCCAATGTCGCGCATAAAATGACGGATATCATTTTCAAAACTAAAAAAGTACGAAAGATGCTCTCTTCTCCTAATACCAGGAAAGCCGCTGGCCCTGACGAGATCCCAGCAATTGTTCTCAAAAAATGCGCACCAGAACTTGCTCCTGTCCTGACTCGTCTGTTTCAGATATCTTACAATAAAGGCATATTCCCTAGTAATTGGAAAACTGCTCGAGTACAACCCATGCCCAAGGATCTAAAGCGCTTCCTAGCAACTACAGGCCTATTTCTCTCGTTTCAGTCGTCTCTAAAGTGATGTAAAAGTATATAAACACCGAATTGCTAAAATTTCTTGAAAAACACAGTCTAATCCACGACAGGTAGTATGGATTCCGTCAGCGCAGATCGACTGCCGACCTCCTTTCCTTTGTCACTCATTCTTGGAACAAGTCTATAGAACTACACGGTGAATCCCAGATTGTTGCTCTAGACATATCCAAAGCATTCGACCAGGTCTGGCACGCAGCGCTGCTTAATAAACTTCCGGCCTATGGCCTACCACCAAAACTTTGTACCTGGAAAGCAAATTTCCTCTCCAACAGGAGCATTTCTGTTGTTGTGGATGGCCATTCCTCTAAACTGTATCCAATTAATGCAGGAGTTCCTCAAGGTTCAGCTTTAGCCCCTACTTTGTTTCTTCTCCACATCAATGACCTCCTCTCTAGCACATCCAACCCAGTTCAAAGTCTCACCATCGATACCTTTCTATTAGTGATTTTTTTCAAGAAAAATTCACTAATAACAAGCATAAATTAGGCACTTGTATGTTTGGTCAATAGGAAAAATGAACTGTATTGTAATTCGTATCTTAATAAAATTTAACAGGACACAAAAATAATGATCAGTGAAAAGAAACTAAGACATAAATTGTTAGGACAATCTATGTCGAACCCTCAGTGACAACAAGTTTATACAAGTTTGAATAAAAAGCAATTACAAGCCAAGGTGTAGCTTAAGTGTTTCAAGAACGTTTAATAAAACAAGTTTTAAATAGTAGAAAATGTTTTATTTCATGGAATTTCAATAATAGATTGTATCTTAATGCAAAAAAAAATGTAAATGGTAGTAAACAAATCCACTAATTTATAGGTTAGGAGACAATAAAAAGCAACAAGGAATAAAAATCTGGTGATGATCATTTAAAATGAAGTTGTATATTATTAGGGTTAAGAAAATACAAGGGTCAAAAATTTAACATTACCGCTAAACAAATATGAATTGATCAATTTTCCACTTGGTTCATAATAATTTAAATCACATTTGTCAGGAAGTAACCTTCTTTTGGAATAAGTTTATAAAAGGAACGTTGTTATTGGCTAAAAAAACAACAGATCAGGGCGTACACAGTAAATAAATATTGAACCCAAAGACAGTTATTAAAAATTTTCGGAATATGGGGTTTGTTATTCCTTAGTGTGCCAACCAGAGTGAGCCCATCTAATTTTAGCATGCGAGCAAGAGGGAGTGATGTAAAGAAGTTGTCGGTAGTGATATTACGTCCTGAACCTTTTTAATGTTGACATAAGCGCACCACAGTTTTTTCACCAATATTCACTTGACGCTCATTGCCTACCAACCTTCCTGTGTAAACTGAGCCTTGACACGGATAAAAAGTTATTGCATTACATACCCAGAACACATTTATGCCATACTTGGCAGGTTTTGAAGGAATGCACTGAGTGAAATTAGTTCTTCCGCGGTAGGGGAAGAGTTGTTCGTCAACAGTTAGATGTTCATTAACCTTGTAAAGCGTCAAGTGGTTTTGGTTTAGAAGAAACCAGATATCGCTTTTTGCAGCAGCTTTGTCATCTTCAAGTCTAGTTGGTCGTGTTGTGGGGTTATCAAATCTACTAAAGCGAAGAATCTGTTTGTAGCGGTCCCTACTCATTGCTGCTTTGTACAGTGGTAAGGCGTCTGATTTCCACAATTCATCAATGTGTTCAGTATTAGATTTATGAACATCAGCCATTAGTAAGATCCCAAAAGAAAGCATCAAGTTCCTCAAAAGTGATACGTTTCCACTGTTGTGGTGCTGATTGTGAGTTCTTATTGATATCATATTACACTTGATTTGCCTTGCGATTCGACTCCCTTGTGATAATCGATTTCATTTCGGGTGTCAGCAAAGCACTGAATGTATCGGTACGAGTATACAAAGCTGTTGCACGACTCGGGCCACCTAAACTTTACAGACAGGAAATTATAATCAAAATTGGGAGAGAACAGAATACTATTACACACCTAACTCTCGAATAATATTATACGATCGGCTGTGTGGTGATGGTAATGGTGTCTTATTACAGATAGTTGAATCTGGACTTCGATATATATCAGATGGTGGTGACGATGTTGTATGTTCTGCCTCTGGAATCAGCTCATCGTCGCTGTCAACCTCCACTTCTCTTTCGATAGGAACCATCTCGCCTGTGCGAACGTCTTCAATAACTGATTCTTCATCGTTTGCCGGCGGCACATAATCCTTGTCATTATCATCTTCAAATGGTTCACTGAATTCCTCTTAAGACATCTCACATATCCTCAACATCTGTTCTTCTGTATCGAAAAAAAGAGTATATTACCAAGGGGAAAAAGTTTATGAGTATAATTGTGTGCATAATGTGCTGCATATTAGCTGAGGCAAGTAAGTGATAAAAACAACGAAAATAGTACATTCAAGAAATATGAATTTATGACTGTAACATCTGATTAGTATTGCAGCCACAAATCCTCCGTTCCCAGGAGTTATTTTCTAAACTTGTGCGAGAGGAGGCTTTACAAACATGTTACACAAGAGCAAGGTTTCTAAATAATATCCACTATAAAGCTAGACTATGAAATTGTAACATACAAAGAATAAAACATACTTATCTAGTTGAAGGTGACCTCTGGAATCGTACGGAAGATCATCAACAATGGAGCGACGGGTGTTGTACTTCTTAGAAGCTTCACTGCACTCTCCGTCATTAAATGCACCTGCTGTGTTCGTATGAAAGCGAGACATTCCCGTTTCTTCCACTAAAACTGCTCTCTAGTAAATCACAACACACACTAAGTGCAAAATGGTTGTGGTTGTTACGGTAGGTTACAATATACGTAGGTAGGTTACACATACGATACACGACACGGCTCACTTATTAAAATGTACAGTAGCACTCAGGTACCACCTCCCGCCATTTACGTTGCATTATTTGTGCCGCCACATAAGGGTTGATAACATAAATCTCATTTAAAACTGAATTAATTATAACATATTTAAGTGAAACCCAGGGTATAGAAATTCTAATTCTTACTGGATGCGGTGATAAAACCCGAATACAGCAAAAAATGTGCAACTTTTTAAAGCGAAATATCCAGATAGATGCATCATCCAATCCACTGTTAGTAAAACCGAAAAGAAATTTAAAGAAACTGGACATGTTACACACATGCAAAATAGAGGGCTCCTTAAAAAATGTATGAAGACGTACAACTTGTTGCATCTCGATCAGCAGGCTATAAAGTTTCTCAGCGATCAGTGTTATTAAAACTAAAAAATCACCATGCTTACAAAATATAGCTGCTGCACGAACTTAATGAAGATGTCCCAGGCAGACGAATGCATTTCTGTGAAACAATAAATAAATAATGAATGGTGAAAGATTTATGCAACCATACTCCGAATTATATCCGCCAAATTCTTTTTTCGGACGAAGATTATTTTGGCTAAATCCTCACTCGATTACTGAAGCACATACACAGCATCATCGTAAAGTTTACGTGTGAGCAGGAATAGTGCACCATAGAATCATAGGCCCTTTCTTCTTCGACGAAACTCTCACTGGGCAGCGATATCATAATTTTCTAAGGAATGAGTTTATTTCTGCTTTTGCTGCATGTTTTCCAAATCAAGATGATCCTGATTTACCAAGTGGTGATATTTGGTTTCAGCAAGACGGTGCACCTCCGAATTTGCACATCATGTTCGCGATTTTTTAAATAACTTGCTCTCCTGGCAAGTGGATTGATAGGCGAAGATTAAAAGAGTGGTCCCCCAGGTCCCCAATTCTTAACCCCTGATTTTTATAGGGGTATTTAAAATAAAAAATATATCTTAAGAAACCAAATAACCTAGAAGATTTGAAAAATAAAAATAAGTATGAAATGAGTCGAATTAGCTCAAACGTCATTCGCAATGTAGAAGAGAAATGTGCCAACAGATTTGCTAATTGTCAAGAAATCGATGGATTGCATTTCGCACATTATATTTAAAGGGAACGATGCTTTAATTTGTTGAATAAGAGTCCTTATCGTTTGATTGTTGTTATGAATAAAGTACCGTATATACAATTTAATGATCTCTCAAAATAAAAAACGTCCAGATGCAGAAAGTGCGTTATGGTAGTGAATTTTCATAGAAATGAGCAGACACCACACATTTTTATTAAATGCTTGTAACTGTTTTTCTTGAAACATAGCGTTCTAACTTTTGGTACATACGTAGTATACTTTTTATAACTTAAAACCCAGAAACAAAATTTATATACTACAGCTTTGTTATCTTTGGAGAAATTTTTTCACGAACCCAAATTTTTTGCGGAAAACCTAGTCCGATTTTCCTGAATAACGAACTCGTCTAAGCCACACAAAAGGAAGGTACTTGCCAAATTATATCAAAATCGGCGTATTATTTTTTCAGTTATCGGTGTGAGACACACACACATATGTATATATATATATATATATATATATATATATATATATATATATATATATATATATATATATATATATATATATATATATATATATATATAAACTGACCCGGGATATGTGTTCTACAGGTCCTAGTTCACGCTCATTTGAAGAAATTTTTACAAAATTCAAAAGTCGGGATCTCCCTATTCATGATTTTTTTCTACAAAAATTCACTAAGGAGAGGGTACTCATTTTTAAAAAACGATGACGTCATATTTGAAAATCAGGAGTGGGAGAAACGTAAAGTTTATTAAAAAAATGTGCATTTTGGAAAACTAGAGTTGATGTGTCCGAGCATTTCATCAAAACACAAATCGCTTAAATTTGAATTTATCGCATAATTGCTCATTGTATAAAAGACAACACTTATGAATCATGAGAAGCCGGATACTCTAGGGTTGAATTAAAAAAAACAATTGACGACGGTACTCAAACTCGCAACCTTACTAACCAAATCTACAGGTTACTCACCTAGCAAACTCAGCCTAATTGTAATAAACATAAAACTTTGTTTTTCTGTGTCAGATGCATCAAAACCTACAAACTGTAACAATTTCTGTGAATTTTTAAGGCTGAAACAGGCACATAAATTTGACTCACATTGGAAAAATTACTACTAACCAACAACATCTCTATTATTGAAAATGTTTTTTTTTTTTAGGAATGAAATATGGAATGATGGCCATGGCGGCCGTAATAGCTACAGTAATTAGGAAGTTTAAGGTTCACTCAGATTATAAGAGTATTGAAGAAGTTGCTTTAAAAGCCTATATGATCCTGAGACCATGTGCTGGATTTAAAACATCTTTTGAATTGAGAGAGTAAAGTGGAGCTACCGCATAGTTTTGTTCCTTTTTAATATTTATTTACGGTACTTTATTTTTCGCTATATTCTTTAAATTCTTTTTCGTACATCAAAAAAATTGTGTTATTATTCATTTTGTCTTTGTACCAAAATATATTTCATGAAAGTTTTATAGCTTTTAAGCTAACATCTGTATACAAATTAAGAAATTATATACTTAAAACTAAAATATGTTTTTTTCCTTTCAGTTTTTCATATTTTTAATTGTTATTTGTTTAAGTGGACTTTTTATTTTTTTATTTCTTTTTATTTCAACAACACACCACGAGGGCTTACAGCCTCAATGCTATCGTACCGTGGGTGTCGACAAGGAGGAAAGTGGCAACTTGTTACTTCTGGACTTGAAGGTTTGGAGGTTCGGAGGAGAAGGAAAAACATGTGCCGGCAAGGAATTCCACAACTTGGACGTCCTCGAGACAAAAGAGCTGGCATAACAAGATATCCTATGTCTGGCAACCTGGACAGTAAAAGGGTGCATTCGCTCTGTTCCCCTGGTAGATCTGTTGGGGGCAGCAGGTGGATGATCTATGGAAGAAAGTTCCTCTGAGCAGTGCCCGTGCAGATATCTATAAGAAAGAGAGAGGTCACCAACAGCACGTCGGTGGGCAAGGGATGGCAGCTTTTCGGCGAGGGTAGGGTCACCGATGAGACGTTAGCTCTCTGCTGAATGGAGTCCAGGATAGCGAGTGTAGAAGCGGCAGCGGCACCACAGATGTGGGAACAGTATTCGAGGTTTGGCCTTATTTGTGAAGTATATAATGTATAGAGATTAGCTGGTGAAAGGTATTTGCGAGCCCCGAAGGGGAAACCTAATATCTTAGCAGCCGCTTTTGCAATTGATGCGACATGTTGGTGCCAATTGAAATTTCGATCCACAGAAATGCCAACAAGTGAAAAGGACTCATTACTTTAAATAACTTGGATTGTTCATTGTGATGGGTCTAGGGCTGGTGCATCTTTTATGACCAAGAAAGCAATACTGAGATTTGGTGGGGTTGAATGGTACAAGATTTCTACTTCCCCAGTATTTGGATCCTTTCTTGGGGACGGGTTGTACTCGAGCAGTTTTCCAGTTACTAGGGAATATGCCTCTATTGTAAGATGTCTGAAACAGACGAGTCAGAACAGGATCAAGTTCTGGTGCGCATTTTTTTGAACAATTGCTGGGCTGTCGTCAAGGCCAGACGCTTTCCTGGTATTAAGAGAAAATAGCATCTTTCGTACCTTTTCAGGTTTGAAAATGATATCCGTCATTTTATGCGCGACATTGGGGACTGTTCGTGGTTGAACATTTGGAGGTGGGTTGATAGTAGAATTGCCGGCGAACGAGGCAAAAAGTTCAACCGTGCCCAGGGCAGTAGAAACAATTTCATTCCCTGAAACAAGAGGTGGAAACGTGCTCTTGCAAAAATTATTCCCAATAGATTTAGCAAGAATCCAGAAGGGTTTGCTGCCGCTGGCGCTTAAGAGGACTTTGTTTTTGATGTGGTTATTAAACGAGCTTTTTGCCTCAGAATGCGGTTTCTTCCGGCGTTAAATGCTTGACGGTTTTCTTAACTGGGATTGTGTAGAAGCATTTGTTGAGCTTTGACCTTTTCAAGTCTGGCCTTGTCACATGATTTAGAGAACCAGGGCTTTTAAGTGACTGAAGAGGTTTTCTGTGTACGTGGAATAAATAATTCCATGCCAGCTTGGATAATTTCTGTGACGTTTTGTGAGATATCAGAGGAGGGGTCAGGATGAGAGAAGCAAACAGACGCCCATGAGAATAAGGAAAGGTAATCCCGCATTTCGTCCCAGTTCGCGGAGTTGTAATGCCAAACGATACGTGGGTGTGATGGTTGCATTGCGTAGGAATCAGTGACCATGCCGTGGTCTGAACGACCAAGGTGGGCGGTGACTGATATATTATAGCAGTCAGGTTGTGTGGTAAGAAGGAGATTCAAGGGATTTGAGCTGTGTATTGGGATGCGAGGAAAGTAAGTAGGTTGCTGAACCATATTGGCTCAAGAATTGCTGACTGCAAAGGCCTCCGCTGCTCTACCTTGTGGATCGGTTTTTGAAGCTCCTAGCCATTCCTTATTATGGACATTGAAGTCACCAAGAATAGTGACCTCGGAGGAAGGATATTCAGAACTCAGATGGTCGGTTTTTTCAGAAAGGTAGTCAAAGAGCTGGACAAAGTTGTTGTTAGGAGGTGACCGGTAAATGCAACAGATGAATTTTGTTGCAGTCCTGAGAGGGAGTTTTATCCATGGTATGTCTTTTTTCCGGCTTCTAAATTGGAGAGTCTGGTGCAGGGTAGATTGCTAAGGACGTATGAGCACACACCTCCATGCAATCTACAGGAAGTAAGGAGCTCATACCCCGGGAAATTAAGGTGATTAGTGGCTGTTTTGGCACTTATTTGGGTTTCGGTGAGGAAGAGATGTTGGGGCCTATTAGCCTGGAGGAAATGGTGAACGGAGTTCAGGTTAAAATTTAGGCCACATATATTCGAGAAGGATATATTAAATCTTGATGTTGGCGCTCCCTGTACACCCCTCTCTCGGAGCTCCGAATGGAGGGGTATTTTACCTCCAGAATCTTTTGTACAAGGAGCCATCGTCATTTTTGCTTATAAGGGAAACCGACTCATACATCAGAACTGGAAACGTCCGTTGGGACCTCACCGGCCCCTTGATGTACGGGGTGGTACCTCCTCGTGCGTGAAAAAAACCTTTACTATCACGTAAAGGAAAATTCCACTACCACTGCAGTTTCGAACCTTCCTAGCACGCTTCCTGTCTGTTCTGTGTGTGTGAGGGACGAAAAGTGTCAAAATCGTGCTGATGATAAACTGGACTCATACACCAGAACTGGAAACGTCCGTTGGGACCTCACCGGCCCCTTGATGTACGGGGTGGTACCTCCTCGTGCGTGAAAAAATCCTTTACTATCACATAAAGGAAAATTCCACTAACACTGCAGTTTCGAACCTTCCTAGTTCATCATTATCACGCTTCCTGTGTATTCTGTGTGTGTGTGAGACGAAAAGTGTCCAAATCGTGCTGATTATGAACCAGGAAGGTTCGAAACTGCAGTCCACGTAAACAAATAGAAAATCACAGAACGTACAGCAAAAAAAGTGTGTATCTAAAAGTGATTACAGTGTAGTGCAACATTCTAAAAGATATATATATATATATATATATATATATATATATATATATATATATATATATATATATATATATATATATATCTTGAGGAATATTGCACTACACTGTAATCACTTTTAAATATAAACTTTATTTTTTTGCTGTACGTTTGTGATTTCTTATTGGTTTGCACGGACTGCAGTTTCGAACCGTCCCGGTTCATCATCAGCACGCTAATAACTATTAGTAGCGTGCTGATGATGAACCGGGATGGTTCGAAACTGCCGCCCTGCAAACCAATAAGAAATCACAAACGTACAGCAAACAAATAAAGTATATATATATATATATATATATATATATATATATATATATATATATATATATATATATATATATATATATATATATTATGTAGGCGATTTATAGGCTACCGGCTGTGAATGTGGATGGGTTCATATGTGAAATAAACCAGTTTCTAGATGACATTCAAAAGAACGATTATGATATTGTGGTGGGGGATATGAACATAGATTTAAAGGCAAGCAGTGCCAAAAAAACTGTATATAAGGTTAATGGAACATAATGGGTTTAAGTCACTAATAAATTTGTATGCAACAGAACAACTAAACTCACAATTATGCACTGACTACATATTTGCTAGGGGTATGTATGTTAGAGATGACCATGCCATTAGTGATTCATTCGACAATCACAGATCATTACCCCATAGCTGCACAGATGGTGATGAGCAGTGAAAATGTAAGGACTCTGAAGAATATCAATATGTCAGGCATAGAATTTATAGAGAGTTGTTATGCAAACTTGAGAATGTGAGATATACAATGATTGCAAATTGACGGGATGCTTACATGTAGCAGCCACCTTGGTGAGCATTATGAAGGTACACATAGAAAATTCTTATGTTTACGGGAGGAACAAATATGTCAGAAAAAAATGTTGGATAACGAGAGGGTTGATAAAGGCGATTACTGAAAGAGATTATCAGTACAGGCTGATAAAAGAACCCTGATGAAGAATCTCTTAAAATTGATTACAACTTATATAGAAACATATTGACTACATTAATCAGAAAGGTGAAAAGAGACTACCATTGGATGATTATAGAGGGGTAGAAAATACTTTGTGGAATGTAGTCAAAGAGACTGCTTATACAAAGAAAGAGAGGACACAGAAAATTAAAGTAGTCAACGAGCAAGCAATGGTTGCTGAGGATGGAAAAGGAGTTGCTAATGTTTTTAATAAACATTTTGTCAATGTGGGAAAATAACTGTCGCAAAAAATAAAAACATAATTCTTACAAGGAGAAAAAGATAATAAATCCACATTCCTTTTATTTGGTGCCAACAGGTGAAAATTAAATGTTTAATACTATTAAAAAGCTTAAGATCAGAAAGGCATACGGCATTGACGGCATTATGGGCGACTTGCGTAAAAAGTAACCCAGATGCTGGCTAAACATTTAGCACATATTGTGAAATTAATTTTCGCCACTGTAGTGTGTCCAGCCGCCTTTAAAACTAGTGATGTCAGATCGTTTCACAAGGGTGGTAATGAAATTAACGGAAACAAGTTACCGTCCAATATCACTTATAAATAGTTTCGCTAAACTAAACTAGATTGAAACCATATTGAAGGAAAGACTTACACGAATCGTTTCCAAATATGTCATTCTTTAAGATTTCCAATATGGGTTTCGTCCAAAGAGGTCGACGCAGAATGCGATATTTAAACTTAATAATAGTATTTGTATAGCCTTAAATGAAGGTCACCACTATGCGTCTTTCTTGATTTGGAAAAACCTTTTGATACTGTGAGTCATGAACGAATACTGGATTCATTAAGCGACGTAGGGGTTAGGGGAGTAGCAAAAAATGTACCAGAAGTTATCTTTCAGAGAGAAAGCAATGTGTTGCAATTAATGGATGCAGCAATAAGGTAAAAAAACTTAGAGTATGGCGTTCCTCAGGGAACGCTTCTTGGTCTAGTTTTCTTTGTTGTTTATGTTAACAGTCTGTTTGATGCTGGAAGCCGTGGAAGTATATGCATTTTCACTTATGATATAGCAATTTTTAAAGGGGGAAGAACTGGATGGAATTAAAGGATACAATTGAACATGACTTGGAGCTGGTGGTGGATTAGTTAAACAACAAACGTTTTATTTTAAGGTGCGAGAAAACTGTAATTGTACAATTTTCATTGTAGAATACAATATTGCCATCATTTTAAGAGATAACCGTGACTCAGAATGTGGAAATAAAAAAGATTAAGGTGGTTTAAAGTCTTAAGTACTTGGGTGTTATCATAAATAATCATCTTCGATGGGATCAACATGCAGAATATGTCAGTAAGCAGATTAGGAAAGATCTTGCGCATTTAACCCTTTGTGTCCCAAGCTATCTTTTTTTGAAAATAAAAAAATGTTCTTTTGATATAACTTATAATAGTGTCTTAAAACTTCTCAATTTTTTTTTTAATTTTTTTTATTCGCCCTTGGGATTTTTTTTTTCATTTGGACTCGTAGGTCCCATTGGGACTAAAAGATTGGTTAATACTGCGTATATGAAAAAAATTGCTTATATTGTTGAAAATTCATGAAAATGGAATTATTTGAAAGTAATTTGTTGTGAAATCTCATGATACAGTAAGAACCAATTTTTCGATTGGTTAACACACAAAAATACATTGCAACTAGAGCATTTTGAATGAGCGCGTGACTCAAACCCATAGGTGAACATTGCTCGCATCTGCGTCTTTCTTTGACAAAAATTGGCCAGTAGGCACCTTTGTTGCCTAGTCTCATATCATTGGACACACTATAGTTATATTTTCTTCTTTTTCTGGGGGAATTTGCAGGACAACAGTTTCTAGTATCGGAACGTGGAATGGACGATCGACTAGAAGAAGCACTGGGATTATCAGTTGTATGCTTTAGTGAATTTTTTAGAGAAAAATAGGATTTCATCATTAGGCCACAGCTGACTCCTCTTCTAAATTATAAAAGGGATATGTTATCATCTGGATTCATTTCTTTACATATTATATATGAATTTACAAAGGCAATATCGAGAAGGCCAAGAAATAAGCAATGCAATAAGCTTCTCGTAATCTGTCTGCCATATCCACTCCTCCCATAAAGTTATTATAATCAAGGACAATTTCTGGAGATGGTATTTGTTTTCTTGTACCATCTTTCTGCAGACAAGTGACATGCGATTGTTCATTTCCATGAAAATTGGACGAAAAATGCACTGCTTATTATCGTACCACTTGAAGAAAAGGATGTCTTGATTAGATACACGAAGGTCAAAACCTCCTTGTGTCATGTTTTTGTCGGGGATCAAATTTTTCGGTAGTCCACGCCTGTTGCATCTTACTGTACCACAGGCATGAGTGCTTTCCAATTTCAATTTTTCTAATAATTGTATACTACTAAAATAGTTATCGAAGTAAACTATTCTATTATTGCCCCAATAATTTTCTGTTCGTGACAACACCACACGTTCGCCAAGGCCAAATGTTTCAAATGTTTGCTCTGTTATCTCATCTTTTCCTTGATACACATCAAATTGTTTAATATGTCCCTTTTTATCAGCTAGACACCATAACTTATACCCCCTTTTGATTGGCTTCATGGGGTTGTATTGTTTTAGGGTTTATCTACCTTTGAAACGTATAATGCTTTCATCTACAGACAATCCACGAGTTCCGTGATACAAGTCAAACTTTGTGTCTAGCGAGTTGATTTGATTGAGTTTGATTTTAAATATTTTGTCTTTATTGTTGTTCGGAATTGCAGAGTTATCATTCAAATGCAAAAATGACAGGATTTGTTGGAACCTATTTCGAGGCATGGATCTTTTTAGTATTGACTCTCCTAAGTCCTCAGCACTCGACCAATAATGTTTGCAGCTTGGTAAACTATGGTATCCTATAAAAAATTATTCCAATAAAAGCCAGCAACTTATTTTCTTTTAGGTTTAAGTTTGTATTTTTTTGTGTGGCATATATATATATATATATATATATATATATATATATATATATATATATATATATATATATATATATATATATATATATATTGCTTTGATACACTGTGTTTTCAATTGTTGCTGAACCAGACACTTTCAAAAAAGAATCAGCAAATACTCTGCACTCTAAAAAGTACTCTAATACTGAACCTTCACGTAGGGAATAATTAGTAGATGTTCTCTAAATGTCCTTTTTCTTCCATTTTCTATTGACTTCTTTTTATTCCACGTTAGTTTTATTTTTATTTTCTTGTCCATTATTTATAAATTCATCTTCGTCTTCCATAGAAGTTTCTTCAAGCATTTTATTTTCCTGTTCCGTTTCTGGGATAAACTCACTTGCAGCCGGATCTCCGTTCCAATCTTCATCATCACTAACTTATTGCTGATTTGCCAAGGGCAGTGATCCATGAGCAAGTCAATGAATAGAATATTGACTTTCACTGCAGTATGTCTGCATAGTATTTCCGTTTTTTTTATAACGTTATGCGATGCGCAACTCACGATTCTTGATGTTTCGTCTTTTCCGTGTGGTATTTTGCGTTTGATGATTTGTGTTTTGTATTTTATATTCAGTGATTTATAATGTACATTTTGTAATGTGTTATGTAATTTAAAAATCTAGGTTTTGCACTTTTTACTTTATTGTGTGTATATTGCATGTTTTATTATATACTTTGGGTTGTGTGTGTTGTCTTCTTTAATGGCTGCGGTCGTCAGACTATTCGCACATTTTTATATTTTAGGTTATATGTCACATTGTACTTTATTATTTTATTATATTACGCTTTACATTTTATATTTTATAAGTATTTAAGTTTTACATTTTTAATTTTGTAATTTGTATTGTAGTGGCTGTATTTTTTTTAAATTTATTCTCGCAGACAAGTGAAAGTGTTATTTACGTTTCACATGTTTATAATTTTTATTTAGGTTGTGATGTTGTTTTTGGCAAATAAATTGTTATTATTGTTATTATTGATACATAGCTAAACCAAATAGAGTGAAAATACAAAAAACCAACCAGATAATCTACAGAAAAAAAAATCATGACGTAGCAAGTGCGTTATAGTAGCGAATATTCATAAGAATTGTATACTATTATTATACGGCATATTAGTAAAGTTAATACTTTAGACTTACGCAGACCTTGAACTTAGATTTTAGAAGTCCTAGTACGCGCACATTTGAAGAATTATTTCCAAAGTGTTACCATCGATATCTTTTTATTATCAAAATAATCTGGGGCTCTAAAAATGCCCAAAACTCAATTTTCTATGCAGCTAATGAACTAAATTTTGCTATATGTGTAGATAGTGTAAGTTTCTTTAGAAGAAACGTGTATTACAAATGTCCTCAAAGTTATACAGAAGATTTCCAGAAGCAAACTTAATTCATATTTAGAGAAGTAAAGTATCTGCCAAATTATAAACGTCGTAGTTATTTTTCCTTATTAATCGCGAGTGAACGTTTTAGTTAACCTAAACAAACCAGTTTTTTCAATATCAACAATAACAAAATTATAATTTCAGAATTAAAGCTGACAAACTTATTTAGGCCTTTTAAACAAAAATGAGATCTTGTTCAAAACGTATGAAATTTGTGCACTATTGTTTCTCCAAATGTCAAAATAAAACAAAAGAAACATACATTCGTCAAACTGGATTCGAACGCATAACCTTCTGCTTAGGAGGCAAGCGCGGTGCCCACTGCGCCATCTAGGCACACGTCAATTAACGTTTTATTTGCGTGATACTTTAGATCGGCTTCATGCCTGGGATATTATATTCAATTTATACAGAATTAGTTAATTACAGAATTAGTAGAATTACCATTCAAACACATCCCACGACTGTTTCGGTCTTATACGACGTCTTATGTTTAAGTTTAAAGATAAAAGAAACTATTTTATAATCATTTTTATAGAGACTTGGCTTGATTTTGTTTAAATTTCTGCTATATTATGCGACAGCATAATATGTCTATGCTGCGCTGAAACTGTATTTGTGTCCGTTAATAAAGCTACAAATATAGTGTATTTTAATAATTGATTGGATCTCCCAGTTAAATAACAATTTTAAATTTGATGTCGTCTGTCATTTTCCATAATTGCGTCTGATATCACGATTGTTGGTTTGGGTAGTATGTTTTCTGCCTTGTATATATTTAGCTTGGTTGCCATTAATGTATGGTTTATACCTGTTGCATGAATTAATCCACGCGTGGCAGTTAACTACTCTGTCTCTCAGGCATTGGAATTTAACCACTAAGTCGTGTCAACGCATGTCTTTGAAATTTCACCTCATTATCAACACTTGGCTTTGATTTCTATTTTTTTTAGATAAAGCTCCCGTAACGTAAACAATTCTTCAATAATCTCTTTACTGTATGCGGACTTGGTTTCGGTCTATCTGGATACTTTTCGGAGAAAGCACGACATGTGCGACCAATTATTCGATGACATTCACCATAAATAATTAATAGCTCCATAAAATCATAGTTTGCATAGCCTAAATTGTCACTATTAGGGGCCTATTTTGTAATTTCGATAACAAACTTCACCGCGTGCACTTCTAGCATACAAACGTCACCTGGTTGATAAATTATTTTGTTTGTTATTGAGAAACTGTATATGTGAGTTCGTCCTAACATTAGTCCTAGTACATGATACATAAGAAAAGTCATATATTGAACATAACGTTAGGAGTTAACAGATGACACGACAATTATTAATAAGGTAGTGCCGGCGCTTATGAAACACAAAGGTGATTAAACCGTCCAGCAAGTGAAAGCATGGGTTAAGGCAAACAAGTTATTGCGTAATACAGAATAAAAATATCAAGACCTCTAATAACAACCTGGGATCATCTACAGAACTCAGACGAAAATAATAAAGTTTTAGGATTTCATAGAGATGGCTGTTTAAGGTGGAAACCCTACATAGACCAAATGTGTAAAAAATATCTTCAGCCATCTACTCAACCCGTAAATAAAGGTACATTATAAATGAAAGCACCGCAAGGGTTATTACCATGCTCACTTTCAAAGCATTGCAACCTATAGTGTTTTGCTGTGGGTAGCCTAGCCATACGCAGAGCGTGTCTTTTTGCAAAAAAATAGCCATCAGAGTGATTTCTAACGTTCGCCAGGACCACAGTTATAGAAAACTGCTCCAGAAATATAAAATACTTACTCTACCGGCAAGTTATATAATTACCTGCCTTGTTCACGTTTATGACCATCAATCCAGTTTCATCTACAACGAGCAAGTTCACAGTCACGGAACTAGAGGTAAAAGTCAGCTTGTCATTCCTTATGAAAGGATAAGCCGAACGCAGTAGAGCCATAAGTACACTGGTCTTATTTAATTCACTTTTAGCACTAGTCAGGTAATTTTCTAGGAGGCAATTTGCATCTGTGTTAAGATGAAAATTATTAGAGATGCGTATATATTGAATGGAGTAATTTAATTTTTAATTGACTAACGTGTGTTTTTGTTGGCTCATTTTATATTCAAAGTTCGATTTAGCTCGGTGACATAATTGTACTGTTATTTTTTGCGTTGTTGCAATATTGGCAAGTTCTAAGAAAATATTTGATTTTTTGTTTCATTTTTGGAAAAAAGAATTTGTTTTTTATTCTTAAATGTGTCTTCTGCGTTCCTGTGATTTTTTTTTTGCCTTCATGGAAGATTACGATTGTTTCGTTAATTTCATTGTCGTTTATACTTATGATTACCTCTTGTTTAACTTTGATTGATTATTAATATTTATGGGGTTTACTTCCGACTTGTAAACCTTATTGATTGTGAAATATTTTTCGTTATTGATTTCTGATTTTTTTATTTGTGAATTTGGCTGTTTATTTATTTCCCTATGATTATCATGTACCTGAATTAAATTATTACTTAACTGATCATTTTGTATGGCCCCTGTATAATTTCCTTTGCTGGGAAAAAAGGGCTTGTCGCAATGTGTTTTTGTAACAAGTATAACTTCATTATAATTACAATTACTACTACCATTACTGCCCTGTCCATTGTTTCGTTCTTTTTTTATTTGGCTAACTGAATGGTTTATTCCTAACTTGTCTAACGGTGAACCATGTGCGTTGGCGTTACTTTCTTGACTATTTTTTAAATTCTTACTATGATGACTATTATCAATCGTGCTATTTACTTGAAAGTTTATGTGATTCATATTTACTATCTGTTGTCCATCAACTGACTGGCAATTTGAAAATTTCGCCAATTTTGGGAATTGGGTGTCTATCTGGTATTGTCTTTTCGTTTAGTTTTCTGTAATCCACCACAATTCTCCTATTTTGTTTCCCACTCTTGTGTTTTTTTTTCGAAACAACCTAAAATGGGAGTGCTAGATGGACTATGTTCTACACTCCTTGGCTCTTACTATTCATATTTACTATCTGTTGTCCATCAACTGACTGGCAATTTGAAAATTTCGCCAATTTTGGGAATTGTGTGTCTATCTGGTATTGTCTTTACGTTTAGTTTTCTGTAATTCACCACAATTCTCCATTTTTGTTTCCCACTCTTGTGTTTTTTTTTCGAAACAACTTAAAATGGGAGTGCTAGATGGACTATGTTCTACACTCCTTGGCTCTTACTTTGGACTGCTTTGTTCTTTGACCGGTAATTAGGCGTCAAAACGCTTAAAAATCAATGCTCGTTTGATTTTTTAACGGATACAAACGACTGTGGCACTTAACTGAAGCGTTAGGACAATTAGCTTTTTTACACAATATTTTTTTCACTGTTATACAATTAATATAATAAAAAATAACATAATAAAAATAATATATATCAACATAAGTGTGATACTAACAAAATACAATACTGCAGCACGCGACTTTCAAAGTACTATGTGTGGAACAAGAATGAGCACCTCGCTGAAGGGAGTTGCCTATTTAGAATATGTTACCACCATTGTCTTTAGAGGTGACCTCTACACTGCTGACTCAGCTTCTCACGCTTTGCGGCGTAGTTTCCCATGGTCCTTTCTGATCTGCTTACACCAATGTCTGCATACTTGGGTTGCTACATTGTTGTAATAATATCCCGTTGTTATGGGTCCATCTATCTCGCGAGTTTTGAATTTTAAAAAAGATTTCTTCAAACTAGCCCCCCGCAAATTAGGCCCCCTAAAATCCATATCCGGGTTAGTGTCAGTTTTCATCTGTTTACATATATACAGGGTGATGCATTTCTGCGGTAAACCTCAATTAAAATGTTATTATACAAGTTACGAGAAGGAATTGTAAACGTTAATTATAGGGTGTATTGAGCTGCATGTTCTAAAATTATTTTGACAATCACAAGTGGCCCATAAGTCGTTGGTGATACCTACAACTTTTTTGAACATCCCTTATATTATTGCATTTTTGCATTTTCATCGAAATATGATGCATGTTTGTAAGAAAAAGAATATCCAGACGCAGCAAGTGCGTTTTGATAGCGAATTTTCATTAAATGCTTCAAATTTCAATTTGCTATTAACCCAAGGTTCGTTGGCTAGGAAACCAGTTTTCTCGGAAGGATTTTAAGTGTATTTTCAGGAAATTTTTGTACCTTTTCAAACAATAAGTTATTTTGATTATATATGGTACATTGTTTCTACCATAAAGGTTATACCGGCAACCAAATTGATGCCAGCTTGCATTAAAGACATATTTAGTATTAAAAACATTTTTATGAAAATTCACTTCCATAACGCACTTGCTGCGTCCAGACTTTTATTTAGTGAGCATATTTTTTATTCTATTTGTAAACCATTGTTACAGATCCTTTCACCTATCACAATTCCCTAATTTGCGAGCGTTACCTTGACCTTCTGTGACACGATCTGGAAAATGCATTTTACCCCTAGGTGCTGTACACGACTGCGGAATTAAACAAGATGTTGCTCCAGCACATAACTTAGGAGATATTCGTCAATGTGCATCTGATTGATTTCCCAAGAAATTTGTTGGTACTTATAGTGAACCACCCTCTAGCTTTTTTACGTCTTTTCAAATAACTAGGAAAAATACAATTGTCCAAGCTTCTTTTTCAAGGGTAAATCCTAAAAAAAAGACGTTCTGTTAGGTAGCGAATATTGTTTTAATTTTCTATTTCGGCAAGCACTAAATTAGTATTTAATAAGCGACTTAATTAGTATAATTAGATAAATTATTTTGGAAAATGCAGACAAGGTGGGTTCTGTCAAACGCTCATTCATTGTAAGACAATTTGATAACTCAAGTTGTATCTTAAAATATTCACAAGCTTCAGCTTTTTTATTTGTAACACGTTGTACAGAGTGCGTCAAGATTCTGGAAATTATTCCATTCAAGTCACTCGCCAAACCAACAGATCAAATGCCTGCTAAACTGGATATTAGGGTTCCATTTGACATGCCCATAAATTACCTCCAAGCATGGGACAAAGACAGTGAAAGGTTGACAAACAACTCATATGTATGGTATACAGATGGGTCTAAACAAATTAAGAAAGCAGGACTGGGAATTTATTAAATTATTTAGTCATTGCCAGTCAAGATACGGAATGGAACACAATTTGAGGGATTTTATGTGAAAATGTAGCTAAATTAAAGTGAATTATTAATACAAAACTCTGGACGCAGCAAGTGCGTTATGGTAGTGAATTTTCATTAAAATGTTTTTAATAGCAAATATGTGTGTTTTTTTTAAAGAAAGCAGGCATCAAATTTGGTTACCAGTATAACCTATATAGTAAAAATAATGTGCAATGTTCAATCAAAATAACTTTATTGTTTGAAAATGTACAAACGTGTCCGAAAGTAAACTTAAAGTGGTCCCAAAAAAACTAGTTTCTTGGTCAACCTTATAGGTTAATAGCAAATTGAGCTATTCAAATATAAAGCAGTTGATCAAAATTCGCTACCACAACGCGCACTTGCTGCGTTCAGAATTTCTTTTCCTACAAACATGCATTATACTTCGATGGAAAATGCAAAAATGCAATAACATAAGGCGTGTTTGATTTAAAAAAAAAGAAAATTTGTATCACCAACGACTTATGGGCCACCCTGTGATTGTAGAAATAATTTTTTAAGATGTAGCTCAAGACACCCTATAATTAATATTTACAAATTTTTTTCATATCTTGTATAATAATGGATATATTGAGCTTTATTGATTTTTTACGAAAATTCAACAAAAATTATATACCATCAATGATAAACTCTATTTAACCGCCAAGCATCAGAGAAAGAGGGTGTATTTAAAATGAATTTTCTAGAAATATTTTAGTAAAATGAAGGACCATGACGGTTGAAACTAAGACTTCAGGGTTTGTAAAACATTCTTCTTGAAACATTTTATATCCATAGCCCGTATTAGATTCAAGTTCTATGCCTAAATGTTGCCAATTTTGACGTTTAAAATCGCAACTTTGACGTTTTGAGGAAAACCCCAATTTATTTTTCTTTAAATGCCTATAACTTTTTGTCTTTTGAGCTACAAAAATAAATTTTGGTAGGTAGCTTACCTATAAGGATATAAACCCGCGTACCAAATTTGGTTGCCCTTACTTTGTAAATTCTGGAGATATAAATTTTTTTCGAAGAAAAACCCAAAATTTTCCGGGAAAACCTAGGCAGATTTTCCTGGCTAACGAACTTATCCAAGTTATTTGCAAAAGGAAGGTATTTGCCAAATTTAGTCAAAATCGGCCCATTATTTTTTGAGTTATCGGTGTGTGATATATATATATATATACAGGGTGAGCCACGGTGGATGGAGTATTAAAAGTATATAGAGAACGAATCAACCGATTGCTTTGAAATTTTGTTTACGGATGTAACGGAGTATGATCTCTCGACCTAAAATATTTTTGAAAATACAGTGTTGCCACATATACGTAAAACTGGCAACATCTTCGTAATTTTAAATAGAACACCCTATATATTTTTGCATTTTTTGAATTGTCGTCTCTTTTTGAGTAACTTTTGTTGATATTTTTCTATACCTATCTCAAGTCGTTTTCGAGATAATAATTATTTTCTGAGTTTATTACCAAAAATTTGACTTTCATTAAATCGTGTTTTCTCCTACCGACGAAGCGATTTAAAGATAATTTTTTAGCTACGGTTAGGCAAGGTCAAGGGGCATCTCCTCCATTAATCAAATCTTTAGAATATCATACAGGGTGAGTTAGAGAACGCTTTCTATAAGTGACTCGGAGAAATGCACGAAAGTCATTTTTTTTAAATAGAACGCCCTGTATATTTTCAAATTTTTTGGATCGTCTTCTCTTTTTGAGTAACTTTTGTTAATATTTCTCTATACCTATCTCAAGGCATTTTCGATTTATGGTCACTTTTCTCTAACCTATCCAAGATTATTGGTCTTTTTGTATATCATAATGGGTGGGCCATGAAATTTCTATTTTGTCACTTTGTCACGACAACAGACATGCTGTTTATCTAAATAAATTTGACGTTAGTGATATTTACATTCAATTTGAATAGCTATAGCACAAACATGACATAAAATAATTATACAAACACAGTTTTAATGGATTTGTTTTTTATTCATGAACAGTGCAATAAGATTATCAGCAGAACTTGTAGAAGATTTAATGAGAAATATCCGAATTTGCCGCAGATGAATAACAGAAAGTTTCTACGAATTCATAGGAATTTTATAAATTTTGGTTCGTCGTTATGAGAACAATAACACTATCAGTATTTGGAAAAACTAATACCTAATCAGCGATAATAGTAAAAAAGGCCAAGTAGCAATAACAAATAATACCAATGACAGTAATAAATATGTATAAAAATCTTAAAACTATAATAATTGTTCGAAATGTTGACCGTTAACTTCCAGACACTTTTGTATACGATGATGCACGGCGTTTGTTGTAGCAGCTCTTATTTCAGCGGGGTCCAAGTTTTCAATCTCTTGAATCACTCGACGTTCTAATTCTGCCCTGTTGTGGACTGGAGTTTTATAAACTCGATCTTTAAGAATACCCCAAAGATAAAAATCTAACGGGGTAAGGTCAGGGGACCTCGCAGGCCAGTTACACGGTCCCAAACGTCTGATCCAACGGTCATCGAAAAGCCGGTCCAACTCCATACTAATTTCGGATGTACAATGTGCAGGAGCCCCGTCGAGTTGATACCAACAAGTTCTATATGTTTCAATTGACAGATTATCAAGGAAGCCTTCCACAATTGTTCTAATTATATCTAAATATTTTCTGGAATTCAATTTTTCGTCATATATGTAATATTTTATTTTGTCATCCAATAACATACAAAAAACATTTAAACTAAATTTGACTTGAAAACCAGCCTCTCTAGTAACGTGGGGGTTGTCTGTGGCCCAATAGTGACGATTTCGTGTGTTACAAATCCCCTCCCCAGAAAATTTGAATTCATCAGTCCATATCATTTTCTTTAAAAAATTGGGGTCCTCTTGCATACGCACAACTAACATTTCACACAACTCTATTCTCTGTAGATAATCCTGAGGCGTGAGAAATTGAACTCTTGTAAATTTATAATTATGCATTTTATGATTTACTAGTATTCTTCGAATGGATGAATATGGCAATCCTAAATCCTGTTCAGCACAACGTATGGAATACTGGTGATTCGCATGAAAATACGCTAGCACATTGATTTCATTTACCTCGTCAGAGGTCACAGGTTTGGGTAGATTTCTTGCATCTCTTAACGACGCACCAGATTTTATAAAATTCCTATGAATTCGTAGAAACTTTCTGTTATTCATCTGCGGCAAATTCGGATATTTATCATTAAATCTTGTACAAGTTCTGCTGATAATCTTATTGCACTGTCCATGAATAATAAACAAATCCATTAAAACAGTGTTTGTATAATTATTTTCTGCCATATTTGTGCTATAGCTATTCAAATTGAATGTAAATATAACTAAAGTCAAATTTATTTAGATAAACAGCATCTCTGTTGTCATGTCAAATTGACAAAATAGAAATTTCATGGCCCACCCATTATGATATACAAAAAGACCAATAATCTTGGATAGGTTAGAGAAAAGTGACCATAAATCGAAAACGCCTTGAGATAGGTATAGGGAAATATTAACAAAAGTTACTCAAAAAGAGAAGACGATCCAAAAAATTTGAAAATATACAGGGCATTCTATTTAAAAAAAATGACTTTCGTGCATTTCTCCGAGTCACTTATAGAAAACGTTCTCTAACTCACCCTGTATGATATTCTAAACATTTTATTATTGGAAGAGATGCCCCTAGACCTTGCCTAACCGTAGCTAAAAAATTATCTTTAAATCGCTTCGTCGGTAGGAGAAAACACGATTTAATGAAAGTCAAATTTTTGGTAATAAACTCAGAAAATAATTATTATCTCGAAAACGACTTGAGATAGGTATAGAAAAATATCAACAAAAGTTACTCAAAAAGAGACGATAATTCAAAAAAAGTAAAAATATATAGGGTGTTCCATTTAAAATTACGAAGATGTTGCCAGTTTTACGTATATGTGGCAACACTGCATTTTCAAAAATATTTTAGGTCCAGAGATCATACGCCATTACATCCGTAACCAAAATTTCAGAGCAATCGGTTGATTCATTCTCCATATACTTTTAATACTCCATCCACCGTGGCTCACCCTGTATATATATATATATATATATATATATATATATATATATATATACATACATACATATATATATATATATATATATATATATATATATATATATATATATATATATATATATATATATATATATATAAACATATAAAAATTGAAACGGACCCCGGATATGTGTTCTGTGGGGCCTAATTAGCGCTCATTTGAAGAAACTTTTTCAAAATTCAAAAGTCGAGATCTCCTCATTAGTGAATTTTTTAAAGAAAATTCACTTAAACCAGCTACCTAAATTTAATATAAATAAGTTTGAACAAGTCCAATGATATGCTTAGGGGATAAAGTGCGTTACGATATGTATTATAAAACTTATGAAAATTCTCTACTATAAAGCACTTGTTGCGTCCAGACTAGATGTCACGTTGACAATACCTATTATTCAAGTAATACATTAGGCAAAGAGGATGGCTCATGGCTTCTCTGTTATTTTGATGCTAAGTATGAAATCTGTTTAAAATTTGGAAGCTTGGAGCTAAAAGAGGTGGCAGTCAAAGACTACTTAACAAGAATTACCAGCAGCACTTGAAACAATGTTTGGCATGGTATACTATTTGCCGCAGTTAAACAGATGCGGTTTCGAGTGGACGATAATTCTATTTTGGGGTATGTAATTACATGCAGAGGAGACCAGTAGTCAGACTGTCGAATTAATTATCCTGCAGTAAGTGCATTCAATTGCCAGGAGGCTGTAAATCTCGCCTTGTTAGTACGTGTTCTGGCGCTCACTCATTTTTCAGACAAAGATAAACTGCCCACACATGTTCTTACTTCCGGAATTCTGTGATAAATCAATTATTAGTTTCATCTGAATAATGATTCTTGTATTAGATGCATTGCGCAAATGGCGATAAATAACATTAGAAAAAATAGGTATATCTGGTTATATCCGCTCGAAAAGAGATAGTTCATAACTCAGTGTACTTACTGAATAAATATACATTCTGTTAGCTTTGAAAATTTAGCGTACTTTTGTAGAAAAAAAAAGTTTATAAGGAGATCACGACTTTACCACTTAAACTTAGAAATTAAATGAGTTGAATTAGAACGTATAGAACCCACATTTATGGGTAGTTTCAATTTTTATATAATAGTACAGGCAATAGAGGAGCCCGTTACTCTTGTCCATAATGCATTAAACTACATGAGTTATTTTTTTTTTATAGATAGGTTCAGAATTACGTACTGAATGTAAAAACACAAAATCCTTACAAATTAGGAGGGCGGAAGTGCCGCCATTTTGAGAAAAACCGTTTTGGCCTATATCTCCATAACCGTGCACTTTAGGCCAAAAATGGTAATGACCTTTATTGTAGATAATTGCATTTCCAATATTTTTTTGGAAAATATTTTTTTTTTGTATCATTCACCGTTTACAACTTATACGACTATTAGCATGCATTTATTGACTTTCTTACCTATATCTTTGTTAATAATTGTTTAAAAAATAAAATGCTTATAACTTAAGTTTTTGATCGACAAATTTCCTACAATTTTTATTTAAAACTTTTTTTTATAAAATCAATATTTTCAAACTTTTCAATCGACAAATTTTTCTGGAAATATTTTACTAAAATGAAGGACAATGACGGTTGAAGCTTAGACTTCAGGCTTTGTAAAACATTATTCTTGAGACATTTTCTTTCCATAGCTTATATTAGTTTCAGGTTATTTGCGTAAATGATGCCAATTTTGACGTTTTAATTCGCGACTTTGACGTTTTGACGAAAACCCCAATTTATTTTTCTTTAAATGCCTATAACTTTTTTGTGTTTAAAGCTACAGACCTAAATTTTGGTATAAATTTACCTATAATGACATAAAACCGTGTACCAAATTTAATTGTCCTTACTTTGTTATTTCCGGAGATATGATTTTTTTTCGAAAGAAAATACAAAAGTTTCCGGGAAAACCTGGTCCGATTTTCTTGGCTAACGAACTTATCCAAGCCACGTACAAGAGAAAGGCATTAACCAAATTTAATTAAAATCGGCCCATTAGTTTTTGAGTAATCATTGTGATATATATATATATATATATATATATATATATATATATATATATATATATATATATATATATATATATATAATTGAAACTGACCCCGGATATGTGTTCTAGGGGACATAATTAGCGCCTATTTCATTTTTTTTTTCAAAATTCAAAAGTCGGAGTCTCCTGATTAGTGAATTTTTTTAAAGAAAATGCACTAATAATAATTTTAGAAAAAAAAGTTTTAAGTACAAGTTCTAGATTTGACGATTGAAAAGTTAAGTTATAAGCATTTTATTTTTTAAACAATTATTAACAAAGATATAGGTAAAAAAGTCAATAAATGAAGGCTAATAGTCGTATAAGTTGTAAACGGTAAGTGATACAAAAAAAATTATTTAACAAAAAAGATGAAAAATGCAATTATCTACAATAAAGGTCTTTACCATTTTTGGCCTAAAGTGCACAATTACGGATATATAGGTCGAAACGGTTTTTCTCAAAATGGCGGCACTTCCGCCCTCCTAATTTGTAAGGATTTTGTGTTTTTACATTCAGTACGTAATTCTGAACCTATCTATTAAAAAAATAACTCCTGTAGTTTAATGCAGAAAAAAATTCTCTGTTGCCTGTACTTTAATAATAGTATCAAAATATAGGTTTATTCAGATTTGTAGACTACAAATAAAAATATATATAAACTATGTGAATATAATAACCAAAATTAAACACCCACGATGTGCTTTTAAAGCACTTATTTGTGAGTTCTTAACTATACATTTTTTAGAAAACAGTACCTATCATTAGTACGCATAAAAAAGTTAAGCCACATTCAAACAGTCTAAAGCCACTCTAAACAACCTGAGTAAAAAAAACTCGGGACGCAGCAAGTGCGTTATGGTAGTGAATTTTTATTAAATGCTTCAAATTTAAATAACTCAATTTTCTATAAACTTAGAGAGTTTAATTTTAATACGTAGTAAGGTCTTTCCTAAGGCAAGATATCCGCAAAATTTCATTAAAATAACTTTGTAATTTTCCAAGACAAAAATTTTTTTCGAAAGAAAACTTAAACTTTGAATAACCCAATTTTCTCTTAACTTAGAAAGTTGAATTTTGGTACGTAGTAAGATCTCTCCTGAGGCAACATACATACAAAATTTCATTTAAACAGCTCTGTTACTTTCGGAGAAAAAAAAATTGTTCGAAATAAAACTCAAAATTTTCCCGGAAAACCCCGTCCGATTTTTCTGACTAACGAACTCATCCATTAATAAAAGAAAGGCACTTGCCAAGTTTCATCGGTTAATTATTTTTTGAGTTAGCGGTTGGATACATACATACACATATATATATATATATATATATATATATATATATATATATATATATATATATATATATATATATATATATATATATATATATATATATTAACATATAAAAATTGAAACTGACCCCGGATATGGGTTCTAGGGGTCCTAGTTCGCACTCATTTGAAAGAATTTTTGCAAAGTCTCACCATCGATATCTCTCTATTAGTGAATTTTTTTTAAAAAAAGATCACTAAAAGATATATGCCATATCTCTTTTAGTGTTGACTTTTGGACTGAGGTAAATTTGGTTGAATTTACACTGCTGCTCTGTGTACAATTGCTTCTAGACCACACTGTATACAAACTAACAACATAATTTGTCTTGATATGTGCAGCAAAGAAGAAATATAATAAAAAGTAAATGTGGTGTACAGAAACTAAAAGGTACTACACTATTTATACTTAAACTGGCAACACTGGCTGGATGAGTGGTTACAACTGGACCTCTAAAAAGACTGTAACAACGGCAGAAGCAGAAGTCAATGGAAGCCGTGTGTGTTCGGTAAGAGCATATTTGGGAAGAAACTATTGACTATTAATAACAACAATTGACTAAAAACGATGCGAGTTGTAAGGAAAAAATAATTATACTACATAGGTGACAAATGATGATACATTACAATAGGGTTATATATAATCGTAAATGCTGCCAATGATTAACAATCAGTGATTTCAGTATTATTGACATTTCTCTGAAACTTAAAAATGAATTTCATGAGTCAATGACAATACAAGCAGCTGTTATTGACTAACCAACAGCAACCACATACTTGATCTATGATTTAAACATAAATGTTTCAAATTTGAATAGCTCAATTTTCTGTAACCCTAGAAAGCTGAATTTTGGCACATAGTTAGGTCTTTCCCAAAGCAATATGTAGACCAAATTTTATCTAAATTTTCGGAAAATTTTTTTTTTGAAAGAAAACTCAAAATTTTCCCGGAAAACCCTGTCCGATTTTCCTAGCCAACAAACTCATCCAAGCCATTAATAAAAGAAAGGCACTTGCCGAGTTTCATCGAAATCGGTTAATTATTTTTTGAGTTATCAGACGGATACATATATATATATATATATATATATATATATATATATATATATATATATATATATATATATATATATATATATATATATATATATATATTAACATATAATATATCAACATATAAAAATTGAAACTGACCCCGGATATGTGTTCTAGGGGTCCTAATTCGCGCTCATTTGAAAACAATTTTGCAAAGTCTCACCATCGATACCTCTCATTGAGTGAATTTTTTTAATAAAAATTCACTAAAATGAACACTCTCGAAATGCTTTTAACGCACCTATTTGTGCGTTATTTTGTTTCCTTTCGGAACGCTTGCATCTACAAAAGCACAAACATACATACATACTACACCTTCACGCAGTTGCCCGCACGCATACACACGCATATATGCGTGCGTTGACACACCCACACATACATACACAACACAACAAATTAACACAGTATAACAGAAAGCAGACCCATACTTTGAAGATAGTATATAAACAAAAATCGACGAAAACGTCTGAATGACTAGTATATGAGAAAAAGCCTGGACGCAGCAAGTGCGTTATGGTAGTGAATTTTCATAGAAATGATCTGGCACAAAATATTTTATTATAACTTTTTTTTCTTGTAACATAGAAATCTAAATTGTGGTGTATAGTTTACTTTTTAGTGAATTTTCTTTAAAAAAATTCACTAATGAGGAGATCCCGACTTTTGAATTTTGAAAGAATTTCTTCAAATGAATGCTAATTAGGCCCCCCAGAACACATATCCGGGGTCAGTTTCAATTTTTATATGTTTATATATATATATATATATATATATATATATATATATATATATATATATATATATATATATATATATATATATATATATATATATATATATATGTATGTATGTATCACACCGATAACTCAAAAAATTATGTGCCGATTTTGATTAAATTTGGTGAGTACCTTTCTTTTACGAATGGCTTTGATAAGTTCGTTAGCCAGGAAAATCGGCCTAGGTTTTCCCGGAAAATTTTGAGTTTTCTTTCGAAAAAAAAATGTAAAAAAATTATATCTCCAAAATTAACGAAGTAAGGGCAACCCAATGTGGTACGCGGGTTTATATCATTATACGTAAGCTACCTACCTAAATTTAGCTCTGTAGATCAAAAGACAAAAAAGTTATAGGCATTTAAATAAAAATTTATTGGGATTTTCCTCAAAATGTCAAAGTTGCGATTTAAAACGTCAAAAATTGGCAACATTTAGACAAAGAACTTGAATCTAGTACGGGCTATGGAAATAAAATATCTCAAAAAGAATGTTTTACAAACCCTGAAGTCTTAGTTTCAACCGTCATTGTCCTTCATTTTACTAAAATATTTCCAGAAAATTCATTTAAAATAGACCCTTTCTCTGATGCTGGGCAGTAGCCTTAGCTATAGAGTTTATCGTTTAATGGTATATAATTTTTGTCGAATTTTCGTAAAACATCAATAAAGCTCAATATATCCGTTATTATACAAGATATGAATTTTTTTTAATATTAATTATAGGGTGTCTTGAGCTACACCTTAAAAAATATTTCTACAATCATAGCGTGGCCCATAAGTCGTTGGTGATACAAATTTTCTTTTTTTTTTAATCAAACACGCTTTATGTTATTGCATTTTTGCATTTTCCATCGAAATATAATGCATGTTTGTAAGAAAAGAAATTCTGGATGCAGCAAGTGCGTTATGGTAGCGAATTTTGATCAAATGCTTCATATTTGAATAGGTCAATTTGCTATTAACCTATAAGGTTGACCAAGAAACGAGTTTTTGTGGGAACACTTTAAGTTTACTTTTCGAAATTTTTATACATTTTCACACAATAAAGTTATTTTTATGAAACATGGCACATTGTTTTTACTATATAGGTTATACTGGTAACCAAAATTGATGCCTGCTTTCTTAAATAAAAAGAAAACAGACATATTTGCAATAAAAACATATTTAAGAAAATTCACTACCATAACGCACTTGCTGCGTTCAGAGTTTTTATATCGTAAACCTACCTACCAAATTTGGTTAACATAGATTTTTTATTTTTGAAGATAAAATTTTTTTCGAATGAAAACTCAAAATTTTTACGGAAAACCTCGTCCGATTTACCTGACTAACAAACTTGTCAAAGTCATTTACAAAAGGAAGGTACATGCCAAATTTTATTAAAATCGGCTTATTACTTTTTGAGATAAGAATTTTTTTCGAATGAAAACCCAAAATTTTCCCAGAAAACCTCGTCCGATTTTCCTGACTAACAAAAGAAAGGTACATGCCCAATTTTAACAAAATCGGCCCATTATTTTTTGAGTTATCGGTGTGATATATATATATATATATATATATATATATATATATATATATATATATATATATATATATATATATATAAACATATAAAAATTGAAACTGACCCTGGATATGGGTTCTAGGTGTCCTAGTTCGCGCTCATTTGCAAAATTTTTTTCAAAATTCCAAGTCGGGATCTCCCCATTAGTGAATTTTTTCTACGAAAATTCACTAAAAAACAGAGAAAACACATACAAAAACATTAAAAATCGCTGCAGTGACGATAGGAGACAGGCTCTATCGGTAAAAGAAGCTAACAAAATAATTGTTCGGAAACATCCCATATTTTGCATTGCAATCAAGATAGCGATAACTCAAGTAATCATTGTCTCGTGTTTGAATATTGTTGTAACAAACAAATTCTCAGAAAATATTTGAATTCACGCAATGATATTGTAATAATGTAATTGTAAATTACAAACCTTACAATGTTTGCCTTGCGACCAGAAAACAAGTCGTTTTTTTTTTATGCGAGGTTATTTTGTCCACTTTCTCACCGTGTTTCCAGTTTCTCACCTGAATGTAACCTTTCCGCAAGTCTTCTGTTTTTTGTTGAGTCCAGTTATTCGTTTGTTTACGTAACAGTTTTAGTTTTTCTATTTGTTTAGTATATTTCTACTACCTTTATGTACTTATTGTTAAAGTTCGCGCGGTTTGTTAATATTGCTGATTTTTTCTTGGGTAAGTACAAGGTGAATATTTTTACTTGCTTTAATCATTTAAAAAAAATTGAGAAACGTGTTAAAAGAACATATGGGGTATCTCCGTATTCAGAAGAAGTTCGGGGCGCAGCAAGTGCGTTATGGTAGTGAATTTTCATTAAAATGTTTTTAATAGTAAATATGTGTGTTTTTTTTTTCTTCAGAAAGCAGGGATCAAATTCGATTACCAGTATAACATATATAGTAAAAACAATGTGCCATGTTTCATCAAAATAACTTTATTGTTTGAAAACGTACAGAAATTTCCGAAAGTAAACTTAAAGTGTAACCGAAAAAATCTTTTTCTTGGTCAACCTTATAAGTTAATAGCAAATTGAGGTTTTCAAATATGAAGCATTTAATCAAAATTCGCTACCATAACGCACTTGCTGCGTCCAGAATTTCTTAGCTTACAAAGATGCATTATATTTCGATGGAAAATGCAAAAACATAAGGAGTTTTCGAATAAAATAAAAATATATGTCACCAACGACTTATGGGCCAGCCTGTGATTGTAGCAATATTTTTTTAAGGTGTAGCTCAAGACACAGTATAATTAATGTATACAACATTTTTTCATATCTTGTATAATAACGAATATATTGAGCTTTATTAATCTTTTACGAAAATTCGACAAAAATTATATATCATTAAACGATAAACTCTGTAGCTAAGCCAAGCATCTGAGAAGGGTCTATTTGAAATGAATTTTCTGGAAACATTTTAGTAAAATGAAGGACAATGACGGTTGAAACTAAGACTTCAAGGTTTGTAAAACATTCTTCTTGAGACATTTTCTTTCCATAGCCCGTATTAAATTCAAGTTCTTTCCCTAAATGTTGCGAATTTTGACGTTTTAAATTGTCACTTTGACGTTTTGAGGAAAACCCCAATTTATTTTTCTTTAAATACCCATAACTTTTTTGTCTTTTGATCTACAGAGCTAGATTTTGGTAGGTAGCTCACTCATTACAACACAAACCAGCGTACCAAACTTGGTTGCCCTTACTTTGTTAATTCCGGAGATATATTTTGTTGTTGAAAGAAAACACAAAATTTTCCGGAAAAACCTAGGCCGATTTTTCTGACTAACGAACTAATCCAAGCCTTTGCAAAAGGACGGTACTCGCCAAATTTAATCAAAATCGGCCCATTATTTTTTGAGAAAATACATTGAATTCATTTATAAGAAAATTCGCTAATAAAAGAACATTTTGTACAAGAAAATTAACTAATAGAAATAGAAATAAATTATATAAATTAAAAAATACTTAAAGTCTCATCTAAATACAGAACTAGATACTTTTTCTGTGGCTTCACAGAGAACATTCTTTTGCCCGTGGATGCTGTAAAAATTGAATCCGGTTGTAGAGAAGAAAACAACCTGCTCTCATGTCACCAATCTCAATGTATATGTTAACGGTGGCACAGTTTTACCAACTAAGGGCAACAACAGCTACTATTAAACTTGAACTAAAAGTCTTAAAAGTACTTGTCTTTAATTTTCAGCAAAAATTCGCTAACAAATATACTGGAATTACACAATCTGATCAGAAAACGTTAAAAAGGAATCAAAAATGAAAAAAAGCAACAAAAAAAGTTAAAAGAGAGATTCAGTCACCGGTGAGATTTGAATCCGCGTCCCTTTGCTCATCAGACAGGCATCCTAACCATTACACCATGTAGGGGTTCTGGTAAACTGCAATGAAGAAAGGTAGATAACCGATAATGGTCCTAAGTTATTTATTTGTAATACGTAAGGTCTTTAGTGGCAGATTTTGCAGTTATTATAACAAATGAGAAGAGCAGCATAAATCTAGAACATTCTAATATACATTTTATGCAATATTTTGCATTCATAAACCGCAACAGTTATACTAATTTTCACGTTTCAAATCTCCAGTTTGGCATTTACAGGAGAAAAATTATTAAATTCTCAAAGTAATCTTTTTGATACTTCTTGCACTTTCGCGCCATGAAAAGATGAACGTTGTCTGTAATATTTAGTAGATTTTGTTTAACACATAAAATATTTTGGAATTGCGTCTTCTCTTACTTTTAGTGGCACTAAAATTTTGCTTCATTAAGTGCCTATAACTTTTTTTCTTTCAACATAAAGACTTAAATCTTTATGCAGAGTTTGCTTTTTACAACGTACACCAGCCTCCCGAAGGTGGTTGCCATCATAGCTTTATTATTTACGGAGATATTATTCTTTTCCAGAAGAAAACCTTAAATTTTCCCGGAAAAAGTGGTCAGATTTTCCTGCAAAGAAAATTTACTTACCAAATTTTATAAAAATTGGTCATTTATTTTTTAAGTTATCGGGGTGATACACATATGCATATATATATATATATATATATATATATATATATATATATATATATATATATATATATATATATATATATATAGTGTGAAACACACTTATGGAATAAAATTCATTATTCAGCAAAAAATAGTTTTTGTGAAAAACGCTGAGACACGTGAAGTTTAATTTGTCAAACATTATCTTATAATCATAGTTAAAAAAATTAAACTCCCACCATTTTACCCCCACCACTTTATCCATTTTTTAAAAATAGCAGTCATACATTTGTCCATCGCAATTCGATGGATCGCATTTTTCTGAATGCGAAGATATTTCATATGTATGGTCTAATATTACAGTTTTCAATACAAGGTGAAAATTTAATACCGGAATATTAAAACTAAACAGTTTAGCCTGAAATTCAAATTTCGAAAATAAACTTAATAAAAACGTCCCTTTCTTATAATAAATGTTCAAAATGTTCTCTATTCCCTTGCACACAACGAAATAATCTGCTCTGGAATTCTTCCCTATCTCTGTTCAACATGGCATGCGTTACGTTCCTAATTTCTGTTGTTATTTTCAATTTCCAATCATCTAAATCAGCAGGTTTCGTTTTAGACAATCTGTTTTTAAGGTATCCCCATAAAAATAAACCAAAAGGTGTAAGATCTGGTGATCTAGCGGGCCGTTCTACGAAACATCTTCGTCCAATCCATATTTGTGGAAAGACTTCGTGTAAATACTCCCGCACTTGAAGAGCAAAGTGGAGCGGTGCACCGTCTTGTTGAAACCATATCCTTTCATGGGCAATATTAGGTTCCAAAACATTTGGATACGTTCTCTTAGCATTTCTAAACATCTTGGACCGTTTAGATTTTCTATAAAAACAGGTTCAACTACGTGATCACCAATGATACCAGCCGAAACGTTCAACTTCTGAGGACTCTGGGTGTGTGCTTGTCGCATCCAGTGGGGGTTTTCGGCAGCCTAGTATCTCCAATTTTGCCTGTTTACATTACCATTGAAAAAGAATGTTGCTTCGTCAGCAAACAGAATGTCAGCAGAAGAAATAACATTTCTATGTAACATGTCCAGCAGTTCCTCACAAAATTGCAGTCTTCTATGAGAATCACCGTTAATCAACTCTTAAACGTGTTGTAGTTTATAGGAATGGTTTTTTCGTTTTTGAGTCACCTTAAAACTGTTTATTGAGTAACATCATTTTCACGTGCAACTTGACGGGTAGAAATTGCTGTTTTTTTCTTGAAAAGCCAATAAAATGTTGAGTTTTACATCATCCTCTTCAACAACCTTGGGTCTCCTAGGCAGTGGTTTAACGTGCCCATAATCACGAAACTGTGAACGTATCTTAGCTACAGGTCCCTGGGTTAGTGGGTGCAAATCTAGATGTTTCTCATTAAATAGGTTAACAACTTGTGCCTGTGTTCTACAGATACCACCATACCCAATCATCATTAATATTTCTGTTCGCAGAGTTTCAGTTAAGTATCCCATTATTAGACTAAAAATTAATTTATTAGGAGACCGTGCATTCAAGACAATACACCACAAAATAAAACAGAACTGTTAAATTTCACGTTTCACACTGCAAAAATTCGTAGTTATTAAGAAACGATTAATGATACGAAGTACGTTTAAGATAAAAGACAAGATAAGAAATGTAAGGTAAGAGAGTGAAAAATTCCAGAGCAGATTATTTCGTTGTGTGCAAGTGAATGGAGAAGATTTTGAACATTTATTATAAGAAAGGGACGTTTTTATTAAGTTTATTTTCAAAATTTGAATTTTAAGGTACTGTTTAGTTTTAATATTCCGGTATTAAATTTCCACCCTGTATTGAAAACTGTAATATTAGACCATACATATGGGGCATCTCCACATTCAGAAAAGTGTGATCCATCGAATTGTGATGAAAAAATGTAGGGTTGCTATTTTAAAAAATGGATAAAGTGGTGGGGAAAAATGATAGGAGTTTAATTTTTTTAACTATGAATATTAGATAATGTTCGACAAATTAAACTTCACGTCTCTCAGCGTTTTCCACAAAAACTATTTTTGCTGAATGAGTGTGTTTCACACTATATATATATATATATATATATATATATATATATATATATATATATATATATATATATATATATATATATGTATATATATATATATATATATATATATATATATATATATATATATATATATATATATATAAACATATCAAAATTAAAACTGACCCCGGATATGTATTCTAGAGGGGCCAGTTGGCGCACATTTGAAGAAAGTTTTTTAAAATTCAAAAGTCGAGATCTCCTCATTAGTGAATTTTTTGAAGAAAATTTACTAAAGTAGTAGTAGTAGCAGTGGTGGGGAGAATCACGCCAAGCAAGTAGGCCACAATGGGCCCTTTTTGCCAACCCCAGCAACCATGCTCTACTCTTCCTCGGTTCCGATTAGCCAGACAGCTTTATCTCTGTCCGGCCCCTCCACGTAGTCCCTCGCCTGTCTACAGCCACCAACCGATCCCCAATGCCTCTCCATGGCTTCCTCAGTCCACCTGTCTACGGCGACAGAGACCGTCTTCCTACTTATGCCTATCGCAGGCTCCGGGCCACAGAACGGCAGCCGGAAACCATAAAATTTACTAAAAGACCACAGTAGACAAACTCCGCACCTAGACGTCTTAGATTTGTGCGGGGAAACCCTACACAAACATATAGACAAAGGACACCGTAACTCATTAGAAGCCGGGCATCCCAGTCTAAATTCTAGAGTCGCCTCGCGAACTGGGCTATTCGTCTTACCAATACACATAGGATTTAGCGAGGACCATTTACTTCAACCAACCTTTTATTAGTTAAATAATTGTGGAAAGCAATTGACAAATGAAACAAGATCGCAATTGTAATGTGACACATAGTTAGGGCCTTTAATTTAATTTCAGTTTTTTTTATTTTTATTTTATTTCAACAACACACCACGAGGGCTTACAGCCTAAGAACTATCGTACCGTGGGTGTTGATAAGGAGGAAAGAGGCAGCTTGTTAATTCTGGACTTGAAGGTTTGGAGGCTCGGAGAAGAAGGAAAAACATGTGCCGGCAAGGAATTCCACAACTTGGAAGTCCTCAGGACAAAAGAGCGGGCATAACAAGATGTTCTATGTCTGGTGACCTGGACAGTAACAGGGTACATTCGCTCTCTTCCCCTGGTAGATCAGTTGGGGGCAGCAGGTGGGGGAAGTATGGAGGAAAGCTCCTCTGAGCAGTGCCCGTGCAGATATCTATAAAAGAGAGAGAGGTAACCAACGGCACGTCGGTGGGCAAGGGATGGCAGCCTTTGGGTGAGGGTAGGACACCGATGAGACGTATAGCTCTCTTTTGAATGGAGTCCAGGATAGCGAGTGTAGAAGCGGCAGCGGCACCCCAGATGTGGGAGCAGTATTCGAGGTTTGGCCTTATTTGTGAAGTATATAAGGTATAGAGATTAGCTGGTGAAAAGTATTTGCGAGCCCAGAAGAGGAAACCTAATTTCTTAACAGCCGCTTCTGCAATTGATGTGACATGTTGGTGCCAATTAAGATTTCGATCCACAGAAATGCCAACAAGAGAAAAGGACTCGTTACTTTGAATAACTTGGTTGTTCATTGTGATGGGTCTAGGGCTGGTGTATCTCTTGTGAGAAAGAAAGCAAGACTTAGTTTTGGTGGGGTTGAATTGTACAAGATTTCTACTTCCCCAGTCTAATATTTTTTGGAGATCCACGGAGACAGAACCCTCCATGAGTCTGCGATCCTCATCTAATTGGGCTAAAGAGACAGGCTTAGAATATTGTATATTTGAATGGAGGGTGCTGTCGTCCGCGTAGCTGTGAACTGGGTTGGATATGCTCGAAAGGAGGTCATTGATGTGGAGAAGAAACAAAGTAGGGGCTATAGCTGAACCTTGAGGAACTCCTGCATTAATTGGATACAGTTTAGAGGAATGGCCACAACAACAGATATGCTCCTGTTGGAGAGGAAATTTGCTGTCCACATACAGAATTTTGGTGGTAGGCCATAGGCCGGAAGTTTATTAAGCAGCGCTGCGTGCCAGACCTGGTCGAATGCTTTGGATATGTCTAGAGCGACAATCTGGGATTCACCGTGTAGTTCCATAGACTTGTTCCAAGAATAGGTGACAAAGGAAAGGAGGTCGGCAGTTGATCTGCGTTGACGGAATCCATAATGCCTGTTGTGGATTAGACTGTGTTTTTCAAGAAATTTTAGTAATTCAGTGTTTATATACTTTTCCATCACTTTAGAGACGACTGAAAGGAGAGAAATAGGCCTGTAGTTGCTAGGAAGCGCTTTGGATCCTTTCTTGGGGACAGGTTGTACTCAAGCAGTTTTCCAGTTACTAGGAAATATGCCTCTATTGTAAGATGTCTGAAATAGACGAGTCAGGACAGTTCTGGTGCGCATTTTTTGAGAACAATTGCTGGGATCTGGTCAAGGCCAGAGGCTTTCCTGGTATTAAGTGAAGAGAGCATCTTTCGTACCTTTTTAGTTTTGAAAATTATATCCGTCATTTTATGCGCGACATTGGGGACTGTTGGTGGTTGAACATTTGGAGGTGGGTTGAGAGTAGAATTGCCGGCGAACAACGAAGCAAAAAGTTCAGCCTTGCCCAGGGCGGTAGAAACAATTTCATCCCCTGAGACAAGAGGTGGGAACGTGCTTTTGCAGAAATTATTCCCAATAGATTTAGCAAGAGTCCAGAAGGGTTTGCCGCCGTTGGAGCTTAAGAGGACTTTGTTTTTGATGTGGTTATTAAACGAGTTTTTTGCCTCAGAAAGAATGCGGACATAGCAGTTTCTTGCGTCGTTAAATGCTTGCCGATTTTCTTGACTGGGATTGTGTAGAAGCGTTTTGTGAGCTTTGACCTTTTCAAGTCTGGCCTTGTCACAGGATTTAGAGAACCAGGGCTTTTGAGTGGCTGAAGAGGTTTTCTGTGTACGTGGAATAAATAGTTCCATGCCAGCTTGGATAATTTCGGTGACGTTTTGTGAAATATCAGAGGGGTCAGGATGAGAAAAGCAGACAGACGCCCATGGAAATGAGGAAAAGTAATCCCGCATTTCGTCCCAGTTTGCGGAGTTGTAGTGCCAAACGATACGTGGGTGTGATGACTGTGTGACCTCGGGTTGCATTGCACAGGAAGCAGTGACCATGCCGTGGTCTGAGCGACCAAGGGGGGCGGTGACTGATATCTTATAGCATTCAGGGTTTGTAGTAAGAAGGAGATCCAAGGGATTTGAGCTGTGTGTTGGGATACGAGGAAAGTAAGTAGGTTGCTGAACCATATTGGCCAAAGAATTGCTGACTGCAAAGGCCTCCGCTGCTCTCCCTTGTGGATCGGTTTTTGAAGATCCTAGCCATTCCTTATTATGGACATTGAAGTCGCCAAGAATAGTGACCTCGGAGGAAGGATATTCAGAAATCAGATAGTCGGTTTTTTCAGAAAGGTAGTCAAAGAGCTGGACAAAGTTGTTGTCAGAAGGTGACCGGTAAATGCAACAGATGAATTTAGTTGCAGCCCTGAGAGAGAGTTTTATCCATAGTATGTCTTTTCTTCCAGCTTCTAAATTGGGAAGTCTGGTGCAGGGTAGATTGCTACGGACGTATGCGCACACGCCTCCATGCAATCTAAAGGCAGTAAGGAGGTCATACCCCGGGAAATTAAGGTGATTAGTGGCTGTTTTGGCACTGATTTGGGTTTCGGTGAGGAAGAGGAGTTGGGGCCTGTTAGCCTGGAGGAAATGGTGGACGGAGTTCAGGTTAGAATTTAGGCCACATATATTCGAAAAGGATATGTTAAATCTTGATGTTGGCGCCCCCTGTACACCCCTCTCCCGGAGATCCGAATGGAGGGGTATTTTGCCTCCGGAATATTTTGTACAAGGAGGAGCCATCATCATTTTTGTTTATAAGGGAAACCGACTCATACACCAGAACCGGAAACGTCCGTTGGGACTTCACCGGCCCCTTGATGTATGGGCTGGTACCTCCTCGGGCGTGAAAAAATCCTTTACTATTACGTAAAGGAAAATTCCACTACCACCAGCTATGGATTGGGTTGGATCAATGTCTACCCCTTTAAAAATAAGATTAATAAAGGGACTATCAATTGTCCAATAGTTATGCTTTTTGACATAGTAGGAGGATACAAAACATTATCATTTTGCATCCATGCCTATTGTCGGTAAGTTGTAATAACTTTCAGAGGAACACCAGCTGCTTCTTGGCAATTTTTTTTCTTTTAAACAGTTTTTTAGCCTGTTCTCGCAAATTTTGATTTTACATATTTCCGTGAGAAAAAAATTCATATTAGTGATATCAGGAGACAATGGTGACCACTCCATAGATCCTTTTCTTCAAATCTACCTGTATAGAATCACCTTATATAAGTAAGTCCTTACTGTGCTACCTAGTATTAAAGTGCTTCATTCTCCTGAAAAAAGAGGTAGTTAGCTGGAAGACCAGGTTCTCTCTCGTTTGGATATATGACTGTAAGTTGTATAGGTAAGGCAATCTGAAATTTCTTAAACGTAATTCTCCTGCTAGCGCCTAATCAAACAAGTGAGGACCTATGATTCGATCATTTACTATGCCACACTAGACATTTATTTTTACAGGGTAATGAGCGTGTATTTTCACCATCCACTTGGGATTTTCTGCAGCTTGTCTAGTGACTGCGGTCTTTAATGTGAGATATACTTGGTTCTCGGGTTGAACAGAGTCCAGAATTTATTAAAACTCGACCTTTCGGCTCCTGTTTTGTAACCATTTTCAAGGAGTAAAGGAAATATGTAAGGACACTCTAAGGTCTCAATCTGCCTACTCCTTAGAGGGGTGGACAAAGGCGGGTTGGGTTGTTGTAGCTCGACTACAGGGCCTCAATCTGCTTACTCCGCAAATTTCTCTGGAGATCGTCTCCAAGGTCTCAGTGTGTTCAACCCTAGGCCTCAAAGAGATCTGGCAGTTCGTTGCAAGTCTTATATTGTATGTACCGTTCCGTCTACCTGCTTTGGTATCAGTGAAAGTAGTCGGGTCACGGTCAGTTAGGTCAGGGGATTTGGTCACGGTACTTAAAGGATTAAGAGGATTAAGAGGATTAAGAGGATTAAGAGGATTAAGAGGATTAAGAGGATTAAGAGGATTAAGAGGATTAAGAGGATTACCGGCATTTGTTGAAACAGATAATGGGTCAATTAAATTGTCTATTGAATTTATTTTCTTTTTGTGTGTTTGTAATGAGGATATAATAGGTTTCCATGTAATCGGAAGACGAAGACCATCATCTCTCCTATTTAAACAATCAGGATGTTTTTCGATCTCGATTGCTTCGCGGATAATTCTCGTTTTGAAGTTTGAAACATGTGCGGATTTTCTAACTGCGAAGGTGTGTTCATATATTCTATTGTAGAGCCTCGGTGGTTCAGAGGTAAGTAGGTGTGCCTCTGAACCGAAGGGTACTGGGTTCGATCCCAGGGTACTCCTTTCACTTTTTCAGTACAAACTGTAACAATAACATCAACCGGGGTTCTGGCATTGTATTTGAGCAAGTTGAATGTCTGCACGTTCCGCCCTTTGGAGGGGGCGTAAAGCCGTCGGTCCCGTGTCCATGCGATGTTGGGCACGTTAAAGATCCCTACCCTCCTTACAGAAAGGCAGGGGTTCGGCAAAAATTTCCAGGATAGTGAGGTGAAACTGCTACCTAGCGTCGGTGATTGGCCATAGTCGCGGAAATAGGCCGACGTTAAAAGAAACAAAACAGATATATTCTATTATGGATGCGTCTATTTGTTTGTCCGACATAAGTTCGGGAACAGTCGGAACAAGGAATTTCGTAAACTCCGTGTGATTCGTTTGTAATCGTATCCTTGGGAGTTTTCATCAGATTTGACAGTTTTTGATCTGTTGTGAAACGGTTTTGATATTATGCGTTCTGAAAATTCGGCTGATTTTCTCGGTAATATCTTTAATGTATGGTAAAAACGCTGTTTGTTGTTGTGTGTACTCTGTCTGTTCTTGTTGTGGTGTAGTGGTTTGTTGTGTGTTAATTTTGTCTGTTCATTGTTGTTGTCCGTTAGTCTAAGGGATCGTGTTACTAGTGTTCGAACCACGTAATTTAGTTGCGATGGGTGATGGTGAGATTGGGCGTGAAGATAACGGTTAGTGTGGGTTGGTTTTCGGGACACAGTGTAAGAAGATCCTCTAGCTGGATTTTTAGTGATGCATCTAAGATAGACAAAGAAAAATTACTTTCTATTTCCATGGTGAACTCGATTTGGGGGTTAATGTTATTTAGGTAAGAAAAGAATTCGTCTAGAGATTCTTTACCGTGTGGCCAGACAGCGGAAATGTCGTCAGCATATCTTAACCAACAGGTTGGTTTAAGTTGGGATAAATTGGGGGCTTATGTCCCGAAGTTTTCCATGAAAATGTTATCCAATGCAGGAGAGAGTGGTGAAACCATTGGAGCACCTCGAAATTGTTTGTAAAATTTGTTTTGAAAAAGGAAATAAATGTTAGATGTGCAGTGTTCTACAAGAGCTAAAGTATCGTGTGAAATATTGTGTTCATATTCGAGAATGTCAAGGGTTTCAGATAGAGGTATATTAGTGAATAAGGAAACTAAATCAAAGCCATCTAGGACGTCGGTTTAAGAAATGGTGTTGTTGTGAAGAAAGTCAATAAAATGGGTAGAGTGTTTGACATAGGATGTAGCGTTTTCTACTAATGTTTTGAGAGATTAGGTTAGATGTTTTGCAAGTTTTTCTCAAAACAATATATATATATATATATATATATATATATATATATATATATATATATATATATATATATATATATATATATATATATATATATAACAGTAATCTTTTTACTCAAAGGTGTCAAGTTGAATTACAATTCTAACTACTTAATTATGTACAAATGTGGTCAATTCTCTCTTGTTCCTCGCTGTCGTCCTTGCCGCTTCCCAGGTCGTATTCTTTCCTTGGAGTAAGTCAGCCGCTGCTCTATCCCAAGTCTTCTTTGGTCTTCTTGGGTTCTAGAGGTTATTACCTTCGACTGCTATACTTTTTCACTACTCATTCACTGTTCATTCCCACCAAATGCCCAAACCACTTGAGTTGTTGTTTTTCCACTATTTTGTTCACTGCTTGTGTTTTCAATTCTTCTCTTACCTTGTCATTCCTTATCTTATCAATTCTGGTGCACCCCTTAACCCTCCATAGGGATTTCATTTCCACCGCTTGTAATCTAATTTCCATAGCTTTTGTCAGGACCCAACTTTCGCTGCCATAAGTTAACACTGGATAAAACACGGACTTCTAAACATTTATTTTTGTTTTGGTCGATATTTATTTCTCTTCAATGAACGGCTGTCTTAAAGCTTGGTACAATCTCACTGCGGCTTGTAGCCTTTCAGTTAATTATGTCTCCTGGTTCCCGTTTGCATGCAGCTGCACTCCCAGGTATTCATAAACCTTAACATGTTCTAATTGTTGTCCGTTGATTACAATCATTAATTGTTTTTGTCATCTTTTTCCAGTACCATAACTTTTGTTTTGTTCATGTTAATATGCATGTTTCTTTTTGCCAGCGCCTCCCTCCACACCTCAATGTTCCACTGTAAAACTTCCTCGCATTTCCGATATATTACCAGGTCGTCGGCAAACGCATTTTCTGTTACATATACTGGTTCTAAGTTTCTGTAGCCCACTTAAATTCGTTTTCATTTTGGCTTCACCTCTTTCGTTACATCGTCCATCACCATTATGAAGAGCAACGGACTTAGCACTCATCCTTGCCGCAGGACTTCTTTTGTTTCAAACTCTTCTGATTCTTCGTTGGATGTTCTTGTTATATTTTTGGTTTTCTTGTATATTGACCTCATATTGTTCATCAGTTTTCTTTTCACCTTTCTGGTCTGCAAGCTACGCCAGACATTGTTTCTTGAAATGCCATCAAACGTCTTTTGCATGTCCACAAAAGCAAGTCTGGTCTTTCAATGCTGCGTCCATAATGGGTCTTTTGTGCGTGACTCTATTTTCTAATAGTTGACCAAAATGTTCAGACTTTTCATATAGTCTACTATCTTTTTGGGTTCCGTTTTACTTATTTCCTAGGACGCTAAAGTCATCCCTTCAAGGTATTTGAGAATTTTGCAGAACTGAGTTATGCAGTCACGTAGCATGTGTTTTGTTATTTCTGCTGCTTCAGTGCAATAGCTGCAGTCTCCACTGTCCACCTTACCCATCTTGATAAGGGCACACCTTACTGTAGAGTGTCCCGTGAAAAGTCATGTGTTTATTCTCAAGTCGTATCTGTTTAGTTCAAGAAACAGTTTATACTTTTCTGTTGTTATGGTGACGAACCGTTTTCCCTGCCTTAAGCCTAGCGTTTTCCTCCACTATGACAGCATTTAGTTCTTCTTCCAAATATCAAGTTCATTTCTTACATGGCTTTTTGTAAGTCCACAATAATAAATAAAATAATATTTTCTGGTGTAGGACCGAAGGAATTTAGAGTTGCAATAATAAAGCTATTACATAAAAAGGGGAACCGAACTGATATGTCAAATTACAGACCTATGGCGTACAATTATGTAGTAGCTAAAGTGTTTGAGAAGGCAATAACGAGTAGATTGCTAGACCATTTGACTAAACATCACCTGTTATCCCCTGTCCAGTTAGGGTTTCAACAAGATAAGAGCATTTTAGATGCTGTTGCAGCCCTGTCAGAAGAAAATTATTACTAATTATTATTAAGCTTTCGACACCCTTTACTAAGGTCATTACATAATATTGGCATTACAGAAAGAACTTACGACTTAATGAATTCTTGCCTTAGCGAAAGGAGTGAAAGCTTTAAGAGTGGGGATGTGCAAAGCAAAGTAAATTTGTTAGATATGGAGTCCCACAGGGGACAGTCCTGGGACCAGTATTGTGTCTGGTATCTATGAAGAGCTTATTAGAGATATAAAGTAAGGGACAGATAAAAAGCTTTGCGGATAACACCACTGTCTATTATAGAGCTGAATCCTGGAACTTGGTAAAAGCCATGGCTGAGGAAGATCTGATTTTTAAAAAATTTTCTACCACAAAAAGCGTACGGTTAATTTCTATAAGACTGTTTCTGTTCCTTTTACATGCTATAAAATAGGCACCTCTTGTTTTGACTCCTTGACGGTTTCTGAGAGCAACTACCAGTACGATATCCGAAAGATTGATCACAGCAAATATTTGGAAGTGGTTATTGACCAGTGTTTGAACTAGGACCAGCATATAAATGGCGTCATACGCACACCGCGGGATTTTTATATAAGATGATATATCTTAGGCAGATTCTGGATCCGAATCAACTTAAAGCAGCACATAGATCTCTAGTGAAGCCCAGAATCAACTATATGTCGTTGAAATAGGGTTGCGTAGTAGATTATTCTTTAAAAAGATTAAAGTGCTGCAAAGCAGATTTTTAAAGATCATGTATTTCAAGGATCGAATGTATATATCTTCACTGCTTTATCGGAAATACAATATATTTGATGTAAGGATATTTCACTGTGGAATCATTGTAGCCTAACACCATGAACACTAGCATGTGCTGGCATTTATTGATCATAACCAGGGTACTAGGTCCAGAGAGCGAGGTAACGTCAAGGTACCATACTTTTCAAAGTCCTTGTGTCATAGAAGTTACATTTTTCTGACTCCGCGATGTTACAACTTTTTGCCACCTGGAATAAAAGAAATGCTTATATAATATAATACACATTTATTGAGAAGATTTCCCTACATACAGAAAAATACAAATAAACATACAATAATGAAAAATTCACACACACAAAAATCTCCCCCAATAAATATAGAGAAAAAAATTGCCTAAGTCAAAGACTTGTTGGCAGTATAGTTAAATACAATAATGCACAATTTACAAAAAAAAGTCTTCTCCAACAAATGGAGAGAAAAAAACACTGCTAAAGTCAAAGACTTGTTGGCAGTATAGCAAAAAGAAAACTGCAGAAAAAACACAAAAATTTCTACCATATGCTTCCCTCCAAAGAAGTCATTGATTAAAACGTCGTAACGCATCTGCCACACAAAAAAAGCATATATGCACTTTAAAATACCAACATCTAAAAAAAAAATAAGTTTCCGGTCTCCAATCACAGTATACATGGCTCAATACCGATATCCACTCCGACCTGCCCGTCCCCAGTTCAAACACACTGTTCCATCTCCACTCAAAAAAAAACAAACAAAGTAACAACGAGACTCCAACCACACACACTCCCAGGCGCACACACGCCCGCACACTCATGCAGGAACCAGCGCGCACTTGTCCCCTTGTTGTCAATTTCTTCTAAACAAAGAGTGAATGACACTTCTAGGGGTATGAAAAATCTAGCTCTTTAATCGTTTCTTAAATAAATTCAAATAAGTGTGTTCTCTTATTTCAGGAGGCACCGAATTATAAAACCTTACACATAGGTAAGCAAACGATTTCTGCGCAACTGCCTTCCTCACTTCTTGCATTTTAGACGAGTGTGTGCTATGTCTAGTAAAATGTGAATGCTCTATTATTGTAAGACTATCCCGCTGAGCATGCTGCGTGTTTGCAACTGTAAAGTAAAATAGCTCCCTAATATCCATCAAGCAAGTGTCCTTGTATAGACGATCACTCGGGTAAGCATAATCTTTACCATGTATCACCTCAACAATACGGTTTTGGGTATTTTGCAGGAATCTGAGATGGGACTCAGACGCACCGCCCCAGGCTAGTATGCCGTAACGTAGAACACTCTCAACCAATGCATGATATACAATACGCAGATGTTTATTATCCAACATTTCCTTAATGAATCTCAATTTGTACAGCAACACCCTAAGTTTTTTTACCAATTTTTGAATATGGAAATCCCATCTCATATGGCAATCTATATCTAGTCCCAGATATGATACTTTGTTCACCTTTCGTATTGCCAAATCACTACCAACACTGATTGCATCATAAGAGGGCAAACATCGGACGTAAGATGAGAAAGGGACAAACACGGTTTTTGAAAGGTTCATGGTCAACCATCTATCAGAAAACCATGCCATAATCACCTCAAGATCCCTCTCAACTAGTTTTTTTTAGGGAACACTAACTGTCTGTCGTATAGAAAATAGCAGTATCATCCGCGTACCCTACCACTTTGCCTATACAGCGCAATTTAAAGAAGTCATTAATATATATATATATATATATATATATATATATATATATATATATATATATATATATATATATATATATATATTATTATATATTATTACGGATATATATATTAAAAAGCAAGGGACCCAAAATTGTTCCCTGAGGGACACCGAACTCCACTCTTTGAGGGCTACTCACTGTCTCTTTTATCTTGACTACTTGAAATCTGTCAGTCATATAGCTCTTAAACAACTTATGTTGTTTACCTCTTACGGCAATACTTTCGAGAACCTCCAGCAGTTTCACATGGCTGACAGTGTCAAAAGCTTTTTTAAATCTATAAAAAGGCATAATGATGGATGATTGCCTTTGTCAAGACTCTCATATATGCTGGAGGTTAGATCATTTACAGCATCCTAAGTTGATTTTTTTTCACAAAAACCATATTGCTCATCAGACAAGAGATTATATTTCCGCAAGTAACTGTTTAGTCTCTCTTTCAGTATCATCTCCAAACCCTTTGCAACATTGGAAATCAAAGAAATCGGCCTATTCGTGACATCTAGGCAATCTTCGCCTTTATAAAAAGGTTTCACAACGCCGAATTTGAAAACCCAGGGAAACGTTGCCTCCTCAATACATCTATTGATCTAAGACAAGTGGGGTCAGGATTAGATTCACAACCTGTTTAAGGACCTCTGAACGTACACCATCATGCCCAGGGGCTCTCTTGTTCTTTAGGCGCAGTATCATCCCTTTAACCTTATATTCATCTGTGGGAAACAGAGCCATCGAACGTGAAAACCTTGTGTCTTTAAAATGTATAGAGCTCTTTATGCTTTCAGCAAGGTTTTTACCAATTGAGGAAAAGTAATCATTAAAATAGTCCGCCATATTAAGATGATCTTGCAGGAGCCTACCTTCCTTGTTTTTTATGCTCTCTATGTTCTTGTTTCTGTGTCCATTATTCATCCTGTTAATTGTTGTCCATAGACCTTTAGAACTGTCTCCTGCCTTGCTTATCAAATCTCCATATAATTTCCTCTTGGTTGTCCTAATTAAATCGCTGAGTTTATTTCGGCATCTTTTATACTCATCAAACAACTCAGCATTGTCAGGATCCCTTTGCACCTCCCTATACAATATATGCTTTGTTTGTACCGATCGTATTATACCACTGGTAATCCTTTCTGTTTTCCTCTTTTTTGGGTATATACCGTCTTGTGAACTCAGCGATGATATTTTGAAAACTTTCCATGAAAATCTCAGCTGCTTCCTCGATGTCCCCACAGTTATAAACATGTGTCCAGCTTTGATACCGCAACCTCCTCTTTAATCTCTCAACATCCAAGTGATACTTATAATTCATTTCTTCACCCTCCGAGTCACACACAGGAAATTGTATTTGCAATATCGTTGAAAAATGATCCGTTATACCTGATTTTAATACAACCGGCACATATTCCACTTACCAGGGAACACCTTAACAGAGAGGTAAATTTTTTTCTGCGGAGCACAGAGTGAGATAAAAACGTGCCTCGCTTAATGTTGCATAGATTTAATAAAACGGCGGGTTGACATTGATACTTGTGATGTCGATTAGGGCCGGGTGTTGGTTATTATATATTTGGTGATAGTCGTTAGATACGCTATGTATAATTTACAAGTTTTAGCGGCAGCAAATGATTGTGAGGACAAGCTTAGCTTTTTCGGGTCATTTATTAGCTATGATCATCAATACTATGCAATCATTCTTTGTTGTACTCTAAACTAATGTAAGTTGGATTTTTATATATTTTGGTTGCATAATGTTTTTTTTTTGTACAATAAACTGCTATTATTATCTATACAACTAAAGCAGCAAGGACAAAAGCATCAGATTTTGGCCATAAAGGGAGGAATGTGCATAATGTCGTTGAAAATTGTTGGATTTGATGATTTAAAAAGTGGGTCAGGCGGACGTGGCGGACGTGGCGGACGTGGCGGACGTGGCGGACGTGGCGGACGAGGCGGACGTGGCGAACGTGGCGGACGTGGTGGACGAGGCGGACGAGGCGGACGAGGCGGACCTGGCGGACGTGATGGACGCAGGCTTTGAGCGGTAAACGGGGGCGATCAAGCGGGGGGAGCGGCACGGGGGCCCTAAGAAGCCGTTTTTCTAGAACGCCGCCGGGAGCGAGAAAAAACGGCCCGTCCGGAACGCAAAGGGACAAATTTTATCGAGGTAATTTTTTTTGCCAATGTTGGGGTGAAAAAAAATTGGCGAAAAAGAACAAAAACTTGATTATCGACCTGAAAAGGTGCTCCGATGGGGGGTCTATCTCCTCTGAAGATAGGCACTTCGAAACGCGTTATTACCAGAAACGGAATCTTCAGGAAATTTTACATCGAGTAGGCCAGTTTGTATTCTTTTAAAGTCGACGGATTTTTTTAAATTAAATATCAAAGTTGAAGAACTTTATGGAGAGCGGCTGGTTTTGCGTGATATTAGTCTACTTTGAACAAATCACGTCAGTGGCATGTTTGACAGAGAGGTTCTAAAAATTATCTTCTTAAACTTCAAAATTTGCGACACATTGCAAGCTAATCAGGACGTGTACGTTACGTCTGAAATGAATATAGTGCCGGATTAACCTCGATTGACTATTACAGATTACGTTTTTAGTGAATTTTTATTAAAAAAATTCACTAATAGAGAGGTATCGATGGTGAGACTTTGCAAAAATTCTTTCAAATGAGCGCGAATTAGGACCCCTAGAACCCATATCCGGGGTCAGTTTGAATTTTTATATGCTTATATATATATATATATATATATATATATATATATATATATATATATATATATATATATATATATATATATATATATATATATATATATATATATATATATATATATATATATATATATATATATATATATATATATATATATATATATATATATATATATATATATATATATATATATATATGTATCCGTCTGATAACTCAAAAAATAATTAACCGATTTAGATGAAACTCGGCAAGTGCCTTTCTTTTATTAATGGCTTGGATGAGTTCGTTGGCCAGGAAAATCGGACGGGGTTTTCCGGGAAAATTTTGAGTTTTCTTTCAAAAAAATTTTTTTTTCCGAAAATTTCGATAAAATTTGGTCTACATATTGCTTTAGAAAATACCTAACTATGTGCCAAAATTCAGCTTTCTAGGGTTACAGAAAATTGAGCTATTCAAATTTGAAAAATGTTTAAATTATAAGTATGTGGTTGCTGTTGGTTAGTCAATGCTTTTCTTATTGACTCATGAGATTCATTCATCAACCTTCCATTGACTTCTGCTTCTGCCGCTGTTACAGTCCTTTTATTTAGATCTAGAGTTCTAACTACTCATACAAACAGTGTTTTTTAACCACGTGGCTGGGCGACTGACCGAATTCATTCCCAGTTGCTGTTGATTTACTCATATTCTCTTAATATGTTTGAAGATGTGGTGTCTACTTCATTCCAAGTCACTATTAACCGACTATTTATGAAATCAAATAAGTAAATTAAATCGATTGTCATAAAATATGTAGTGTATTAAGACAAGGGAAAAAGAAATAAAACATATATAACTGTGCACATTTTGATTATATTTTAGGGTGCTTGAGAGAGGTATTGTCACAGCTTAATGTCTTATTAAAGTTCATTTGTAAATAGGTTTAATTTTTATATGTTTATATATATATATATATATATATATATATATATATATATATATATATATATATATATATATATATATATATATATATATATATATATATATGATAACTCAAAAAATAATTAACCGATTTCGATGAAACTTGGCAAGTGCCTGTCTTTTATTAATGGCTTGGATGAGTTCGTTATCCAGAAAAATCAGACGGGGTTTTCCGGAAAAATTTTGAGTTTCCTTTCGAAAAAAATTTTTTTCTCCGAAAGTAACAAAGCTGTTTCAATGAAATTTACTATATATGTTGCCTCAACCTTACTACGTACCAAAATTCAACTTTCTAAGTTTAGAGAAAATTGAGTTACTCAAATTTTAAATTTTCTTTCGAAAAAAATTTTTTTCTCCGAAAATTACAAAGTTATTTTAATGAAATTTTGTGGATATCTTGCCTTAGGAAAAACCTTACTACGTATTGAAATTAAACTCTCTAAGTTTATAGAAAATTGAGTTATTTAAATTTGAAGCATTTAATAAAAATTCACTACCATAACGCACTTGCTGCGTCCCGAGTTTTTATCCACAGATTGGGTCAATTGATTGAATTTGTTAATAAAAAAAATCGTTTTCAAATTTATCCTTTTCACCTATTCTTTAGGTCGACAATGTCATTTACAATAATTATTGGTTGACGTCCATATATTTGAGAAATGTCATATTATTATTATAAAACATTTTCAGACATGAAAATCGTGTATAATTTTCCCAACATGTTATTATCTGTTTGTGTGAGGGTAATTATTTATCAAGTGATTATAAATGCGGTTGTAAGTAACTCAGTTTTCTGTATGTAATATAATATAGTTTAATGAGTTGTGTCAAATAATCCGATTTTTACATAGTAATATTTTGAAAACGTTTATCTGCAATTTTTACAGGTTTGCCATATATTATTTAACACTAGATGTTTTTTAAACCTTCATATTGTCTATTTATATCATTACATTAAGTCATTGAAGTTAATTTTAATGGGAAAATGCTTTAAAAATATACTTTTTAAGTGACCTGTCATATTTATAGTGGTATACCTTCTAATGAATGCATCTTTTCTGATACTTATGTAATTGTGTAATAGTACAGGCAATAGAGAATTTTTTTCTGCATTAAACTACAGGAGTTTTTTTTTTTGATTGATAGGTTCAGAATTACGTACTGAATGTAAAAACACAAAATCCTTACAAATTAGGAGGGCGGAAGTGCCGCCATTTTGAGAAAAACCGTTTCGGCCTATATCTCCATAACCGTGCACTTTAGGTCAAAAATGGTAATAACCTTTATTGTAGATAATTGTATTTTTCATCTTTTTTGTTTAATCTTTTTTTTGTATCACTCACCGTTTACAACTTGTACGACTATTAGCATTCATTTATTGACTTTTTTACCTGTATCTTTGTTAATAATTGTTTAAAAAATAAAATGCTTATAACTTAACTTTTCAATCAAAAAATTTTCTAGAACATTTACTTAAAACTGTTTTTTCTCAAATTAATATTAGTGCATTTTCTTTAAAAAAAAATTACTAATGAGGAGACCCCGACTTTTAATTTTGAAAAGAAATTCAAATAGGCGCTAATTATGCCCCCTAGAACACATATCCGCGGTCAGTTTCAATTTATATATATATATATATATATATATATATATATATATATATATATATATATATATATATATATATATATATATACCAAATTTGGTACACGGTTTTATGTAATTATAAGTAAATCACCTAGAAAAATGTAGGTCTGTAGGTTCAAATACAAAAAAGTTATAGGCATTTAAAGAAAAATATATTGGGGGTTTCCTCAAAACGTCAAATCCGTGAATTAAAATTGGCAACATTTACGCAAAGAACCTGAAACTAATATAAGCTATGGAAAGAAAATGTGTCAAGAAGATTGTTTTACAAGGCCTGAAGTCTTGAGCTTCAACCGTCATTGTCCTTCATTTTACTAAAATATTTCTAGAAAAATTTGTCGATTGAATAGTGCAACATTTAACGCGTTATAACTTTGAATATATTGATTTGAGAAAAAAAAGTTTTCAGCAAAAATTGTAGGAAATTTGTCGATTGAAAAGCTAAGTTATAAGCATTTTATTTCTTAAACAATTATTAACCAAGATATAGGTAAAAAAAGTCAATAAATGAATGCTAATAGTCGTATAAGTTGTAGTGAGTGATGCAAAAAAAAATCAACAAAAAAGATGAGAAATGCAATTATCTACAATAAAGGTCATTACCATTTTTGGCCCAAAGTGTACGGTTACGGAGATATAGGCTGAAACGGTTTTTATCAAAATGGCGGCACTTCCACCCTCCTAATTTGTAAGGATTTTTTGTTTTTACATTCAGTACGTAATTCTGAACCTATCTAATAAAAAAAAAAACTTCTGTAGTTTAGTGCATTATGGACAAGAGTAACGGGCTCCTCTATTGCCTGTACTATAAGTGCTATATGTAAGTGCGATATGTCTATAAATCGAATCTTTATTTAACCCTACATACGCGGCGGCAAAGCGGCAATGGAAAGTAATAACTTTCCATGTTCAATGGCCTAATTTTGTAATTTAATATTTATTGCCAAATTCGAAGGCCTATTCCCAAATGCTTTTTGTTTGCTTGTCTTCTTCTCCTTTTTCTTATAAAGATAATTCGGTTAAGCTGAGCAAACTGGCTATCCGGCAAGAACAGTTTGTCAACAAAATGTTAAATAACACTTCATATGATATATATTGATGCAGCAAGTGAGTTACGGCCAGGAACAATATTATAATAATTAATACATATTATGAAAGAACTACTAACACAGCAAGTGCGTTTCGGTAATAAACAATATAATTAATACATATCATGAAAGTAATACTGACGCAGAAAGTGCGTTATGGTAGAGAGCATGGTAGAATTTATCACACAAAAAACGAACAATTTAAAAATAACATATATTGACGCAGCAAGTGCGACACGGTTAAGAACAATAATATATTTAATACGTATTATGGAAGAAATATTGACGGAGCAAGTCCGTCACGGTAATAAACAATAATATATTTATTACATATTATGGAATAAATACTGACGCAGCAAATGCGTCACGTAAAGGTAAACCCACGCGAAAAGGTTAACTCATGCGGAAAGGGAGATCCATGCGAAAAGGTAGATCCATGCGCAAAGGTAGGTCCATGCTCAGAGGTAGTTCCATGCGCAAAGGTCGATTCATGCGCAAAAGTAGATTTTTTAGCAAAGGAGTATCCACACGGAAAGGTAGAATCATGCGAAAAGGTGGATCCATGCGTAAAGGTAGATCGATGCCTAAAGGTAGATCCATGTGCAAAGGTAGATCCATGCGCAAAGAGAGATCCATGCGCATATTAGTTAATACTATTGTTAAAGGCCTTGGACCATAGAATGGTGTTGTTGATGCCCTTTTTGGAAGGTTATCGACTTCCTTAATTCCTTTAATGCTATGATGGCCTGGTACCCACATCACAGTTACTTTGTTGTTCGCAGCCAGTGGCTTCAAGGCCTTTTTTAAGTCGCGGGCTGTCGCCAAAAAAGCTGTTATTCATTTGGGAAGAGTGGGGTTGAACACAAAAAAGAAACTATTTTAAACCATCTTCAGAAAACTTTTAAGCGACGTGATTTCACTGTGGTAGAATGTCCGGCGAGAGAGAGTGCAAAAAGTATAACTTTCGAGCTACAAGCAGACTACCTTGTTTTAGAAAATCTATCAGAATTATTTCATCGATGTCCCAGAAAACAGAAGCAAGCTGACTTTTCAACACGGATTGTTTTGGGTTGTAGAGAACTTAATTGCTGCACCGGCAGATATTTAAAGGGTAATCTAATTTACAGTTCACTTTGTTATCAATTTATATTTTACAGAATACTAGACAAATTTACCCTGTACCAGTATTCCACACTAAAAATAAATGATAACGATATCTACGATATCTGCGATATCTAGGTACCGAGAACCAGAGATGCCACTGTCTGAGTCTTTAGTTAGGTAAGTTTTATAAAAAAGCATCAGACATATTGATTTTCCATTCTTTGATGTTATTCCTGCAATTAATATACCTCCTAAGAGAAACTGTTTAAGGAAAAGGGTTCACTGTAATAATACTGTACAATTAACAATAACAATTATGATTATTTCTTCAACTATCCTATTGAACTTCTAATTTTCCATAAAAACAGAACACACAAAATATTTAAAATGTATCTTACTTAACAAAGGTTTGTCACTAAATTACTGAAAAAGTCACACCTAAATAACAAGATTACTCTCTGTTATGATTGATCATTAATAAAGACAAATTAATTATAAAAATGTCTGGACGCAGCAAGTGCGTTATGGTAGTGAATTTTCATAGAAATGATCTGGCACCAAATAATTTTCTATAACTTTTTTCCTGTAACATATAAATGATAATATAGGTGTATAGTTTTCTTTTAGTGTCATAAACTTGCGTACCAAATTTGGTTACCATAGATTTATTATCTCCGGGGATATATTTTTTTTCCGAAAGAAAATGCAAAATTTTCCAGGAAAACCTAGGCTGATTATCCTAGATAATGTACATACCCAAGTCACTTGTGAAGGGAAGATACTCACCAAATTTTATCAAAATCGGCCCATTATTTTTTGAGTTATCCGTGTAATACATACATACATACATACATACATATATATATATATATATATATATATATATATATATATATATATATATATATATATATATATATATATATATATATACAGGGTGATTCATAAGTGGTGACCAAAAATGAAACCCCATGTTCTTTGAACAATTTTAGAGAGGGTATGTCCTATAAAAATTTTTCCTATAATGCTTCATTAAAAAGATACAGGGTGTTGAATTTGAATTTCAAAAAATAAAATTTCCCAATTTTTTAAAAAGTAGTACATATATTTTTCTAAAACTTCGCATTTGTAGGCTGTTATGGAAGGCGCGTATTCTACTATAACAATTGAATCGGCTAATCCAGCAATGGCGCGCGTACCCACATGTCATTGGTTATCTCTCAACAAAAAAACGGATACGCCATCGATTATTTTTTTTGTTGAATCTTACTTTCATTCGTGAACAAAATGACTCTCTTGATAATTTTTTGTAAGACGCTTATTTGTCGAGTAAGCAATGAATCAGGTAAGTGTTTTGGAGCACAGTTCATGATTTTTAACCAGTCGTTGTCCGGTAGAAAATCGCAATGATACACTTTTATCAGGCTTATAGTAATTTATTTATTACAATAAATGTTCAAAAATGCCTCCATTGGCCTGAATACACGCACGATATCTTTTTAATATGGAAAATTTAATGTCTTGAGAATTCATTGTTGCTTGAATATGACGCAAAGCATTATTTATCAGTTGTTGTAGCTGCTCTGGTGTTTTTATTTGTTCACTGTAGACCAGTCGCTTACAATCACCCCAAAGATAGAAGTCAAGTGGGTTTAAGTCAGGTGATCTTACAGGCCAATGTATTGGTCCAGTTCTGCCAATCCATCTTTTATTATAATGTTCATGTAGCCATGTAACAACGTTTCGACTATGATGCGCTGGTGCACCGTCATTCTGGTACCACATTGTACCTCTTGTTGCTGGTGGAATGTCATCTAGAATGTTTTCTACACGGTTTTCTAGGAGCGCTAAGTACGAAGATCCATTTAAACGTTGTGGCAAGAGTTCCATGAACAGTGAGCCGTTAAAAATACCACACCATAAATTAATGAAAAATCTATGTTGAAATGTACGAGTCCTTGTTGCATGTGGATTTTCCAATGACCAGACATGCTCATTATGAGAATTATAAATACCATTTCTTGTAAATGTTGATTCGTCAGACCAGAAGATTAGATTAGGGAATAAGATATTTTGATTGTTCATTTCTAACATCCATTCACAAAAGACTCGTCGATGCACATTATCTACAGGTAGAAGGCAATGAACATTCTGTCGATGATATGGATGTAAGGCTTCTCGATGTAAAGTTCTCCAAACAAAGCTTTGAGAATATTGTAACTGCGTGGCAATCATTTTTTTTTTCTTTAACGTCGGCCTATTTCCGCGACTATGGCCAATCACCGACGCCAGGGAGCAGTTACACCTCACTATCCTGGAAATTTTTGCCGAACCCCTGTCTTTATGTAAGGAGGGTAGGGATATTTAACGTGCCCAACATCGCATGGACACGGGACCGACGGCTTTACGCCCCCTCCGAAGGGCGGAACGTGCAGACATTCAACTTGCTCAAATACAATGCCAGAACCTCGGTTGATGTTAATTTTACAGTTTGTACGGAAAAAGTGAAAGGAGTATCACGGGATAGAACCCAGTACCCTTCGGTTCAAAGGCACACGTTCTTACCTCTGAACCACCGAGGTTCTGCGTGGCAATCATCCGAGTACTTGTAGAAGGTTGATCCATTACTGCATCCACCACTCTCTCTTCGTCTTCAAGTTGGTGTCTTCTACCATTAGCTCTAGCCTTAGGACGTTGTCCAATACCCCACTGCCGAAGTCTTGAAAACGATCGAGAAAAAACCCTTGGTGTAGGTTGACGGCGAGTGGGAAACCTACGTTGATATTCCCGACAAGCAGCTAGAGCATTTCCATCAGCATATCCGTAGATAAAAATTATATCTGCATACTCTGAAGTGTACTCCATTATAAGAAGTAAAAGAGTAGAACATTTTGCAATTTTATAAAGTTTACCACTTACACCTATTCAAAATAATAACTTGTTAACCTAAACGTCAAGTGACACTTAATGACAACTTTGGCAAACCAGGCTACTACTTACTAAAATACAACAAAGATAATCGTCGTACAAAAAATTATCAAGACATTAAATTTTCCATATTAAAAAGATGTCGTGCGTGTATTCAGGCCAATGGAGGCATAAAAGTGTATCATTGCGATTTTATACCAGACAACGACTGGTTAAAAATCATGAACTGTGCTCTAAAACACTTACCTGATTCATTGCTTACTCGACAAATAAGCGTCGTACAGAAAATTATCAAGAGAGTCATTTTGTTCACGAATGAAAGTAAGATTCAAAAAATAAATAAAAATATCACTGGCGTACCCGGTTTTTTTCTTGAGGGATAACCAATGACATGTGGGTACGCGCGCCACTGCTGGATTAGCCGATTCAATTGTTATGGTAGAATACGCGGCTACAGATGCGAAGTTTTAGCAAAATATATGTACTACTTTTTAAAAAATTTGGAAATTTTATTTTTTGAAATTCAACTTCAACACCCTGTATCTTTTTAATGAAACATTATAGGAAATTTTTTTATAGGACATAGCCTCTCCAAAATTGTTCAAAAAACATGAGGTTTCATTTTTGGTCACCACTTATGAATCACCCTGTATATATATATATATATATATATATATATATATATATATATATATATATATATATATATATATATATATATATATATATATATATATATATATATAAATGGAAACTGACCCTGAATATGGGTTCTAGGGGTCCTAGTTCCCGCTCATTTGAAAAAAAAATTCAAAATTCAAAAGTCGGGATCTCCGCATTAGTGAGTTTTTTCTGAGAAAATTCACTAAAATAAACAGGATAGGGCTGTTCTTACTTTGTAATTCTAGGGTATCCTAATTACTCTTCTATGGCCACGAACTATGTCCCATTAGTAACTTGGTTTATATTTTAAATTAATGCTTATATAAAATAAATCACTACATTGTGGCCTTCTTTTTTGTATTGTTTTTGTGCCCAGTATAGCGGTTTAGTATAATAAATCTTTATACAACAAATATGTTACCTATGACACAACACCTACTACAAGCCAATCGGAGTGCTCGGGTTTAGTTTGTAAGTTCTTTCCGATCATATATTTGCGGTAGTAAGTCGTGTTGCAGAAATCTAAACTGAAATATGCAAGGCGCCAACTGTCATTGATTTATGAATAGGTATTGCTCGACAGTTAGGCAATGCGATAGGACACTCTACTAAACTCTACTAAGTAAAACTCTAAACTAAAATTGAAAAGATGGGTTTATTATAACTTCAAGGCAGGTAGTGTGCTAAGAATTTCTTTCTTAAAGAAATATTTTAAACATAGGGTTTACGTTGGGTGATCACCGGACGTGTACATTAAATACATGTTTGTTAAGCCTAAGCTTATCATATCAAGTGAAATTTATATAACTGAATTTATAGACTGACAGTGGCAGTAATTACACTAAGCAAATATGGTGCTTGCAACCTTGATAAATTCGCAGGTTACTGTATATGAAATTACTTTTAAATGAAGGACTGAATTTTTATATGGAAATTGCACCAATATACTTACACATCGACCTTAAGTGTCATTATATTAATTCATAAGTGAAAATTAAGCTTTAAGAGAAATTTAAACTACATAGAAATTCTTCGAGTTGCTTTACATCTGCTGTAAAATATTGAAACGACTCACAGTTTTCCTTGCATTTTTCCTTTTTTTTTACCAAGATATTAGTGATTTCATCTGCTTCAGCGCTAGCCTTAAGAAGTTGAATTTAATATTATTAATTAATTTAACAAGAGGTGTTCGGAGGTGTCTCCATGAACATGCGTTTAATACACCGGATCAGAAGCTACTTGATTTTGGCTTTGCAAATCAAACAGTGTAGCAAGTCTCGAGTGGACAAAATGACCAGAAACATCCTATCTGCGATGCTGTTGCTTCCAGATACCGATACTGATAAATCATAAGTAGAAAACCACAAGAATAAAGCATAACCAAACGGAAGGCTAAAATTAGAACAGAGAATCAGGCGTACTGGAGAATCAGTACGAACTAGTACAAGAATTTACTTTAAAAACGAGTTTTACTTACTGTCTGATGTGGAAAAAAGTTTTCCATGCCAAGGCGCACACGCCTGCTTATAGAAAGAACAATTTTCATTGTTTTGGTCTTCAGATCAGAAAATGACACAAACATGACGGACAGTGACTGACGTCAAGGTTGCCAAATGGACAAAAATGAAATCCACGATAGACATGGTAATAAATGACAATATTGACTCAGTATAAAGCATTGACGATATTATGAATTAATGAAGAGTAGCAGTCATGAGAAATGTAACTTGAGTGTTTTGTTGGTTGGATAGCATTGGGTATTATGTTTCTCCTTTGTAAAATTGAAAAGTTACAACATCACACACAAAAGAAATTTACATAATTACCTCCACATCGTCACAAGGCGTGAAAGTATCGCAGCGGAGGCAAAAATTTCAAAAAAATTTTTCGCTTAAGACTGATCATAGAAATTGGTCTTCCAGAGCTGTGCCCATCTTTGATATTTGATCGTCCTCTTTTTCATTTAGCGATTCAGTTTTCAATAGTAGCCTACGAATGACACTAATCACCTTAGGATTTTACCATACTAATTCTTTTCAAAATAAAACCACAGAAACTGACCGAAGCCCTTTTTAATCAAAACGCAGCCTTTTCTCGGATATGCCGTTTTCAAGAATTCATTATGTTTCAATTTATTGATGTCAAAATTTGACACTTTATCTAAAAAAATATCTCAGCAAAGAGAGAGAGAAAGGTCTAGTTTACATCATTTATTGTAAAATAATACACTGAACATTGACAATGTAAATAATTGACAAAGCAAAATGACACTTGATAGCAAACTGCGAAAATTAAAATTATTAGTTTAAGTAATTTGAAATATAAAGCGAAATGTAAATTGCAATATAAATTAAAATTTAAATTTAAATGTAAATTAAAAAAACAATGAAATTAAGCCAATTTTACTTAACGTTGGATATTGCCAATTAGGGTATGTGGCAGGGCTTCATTTTCAGAACGAAATGACCACTCGAAGCTGGTAAAACTTATTAAAATAATTTTGGGCACAGCTGGGCGCTGTCCTGTAAAATTGAGCGTATTCTGCAGCTCTATGAGCCCCATCTTGAATGGTGTTTCTTTCAGAGCTGGTGGTATTCGCCACTTGCTTCGAGCGGTGTAGTATTCAGTCACGGGGCTTGTGACATTTGCCCCCTTGCTCTGAACGGGATATTCTGGATGGAACTAAAATATAAAGCCTACGGCAGCATTCTGCTCGTTGTACACACTAGATGTTAAAATGTAATTTAAATGCGACAAAAGAGGAACGTGGTGAATTTTTCGTCGCATATATAGCTGGAAGTCTCGGAGAAAAGTGACGTAAGTTATTTTTAGAACAGTAGAACATAGAATCACGTTAATTTTGGATTTTAAAATGCCTGTATTAAACAACAGAGTATTCAGTTATTTAAGGGACAAAATTGATGACGTCGTCGATGACAATTATGTCTATGCTTAGAAATATAACGGTGGAAAATAAAGAGAAACCTGTAAGACGTTACAAATTTTCCTGTTGGAAAGTTTATATGCTAATTAGGTATCAATATTGGGTAAGTAAAGCAAGTTCTATTACACTTAACTTAATAATATGGTGATAGAGGACATTTAAACTAAAAGGCACATAAAATAAAGTTCAGGATTAAATACAAATTGTTCTATGTTGTCCTTAACTTCCTTTACAACTAGTAATATAACAATAATGATGATAAAATCTTACATTACAGTGCAAGACAATTATTTTAAATGTACCTTCTAAATAAAAAACAACATGTTTTCTTACACCTAATTAACAATTCGATAAATAATCATAGGCTTTTTTGGTTAAAACATTGTTTTTGTTAGTCGAAGAAATGTATATAAATAACTAGAAGTAAGTGTACTTGTACAGATTATGTTAAGGTAGAACGAAATCAATTAGGTATGTAAGTCATATTAGTAATTAAGTTCTCAGAAAATATTATAGTTATTGTTAGAATAATCTAGAACATTGTAATTAATAAACCTTACCTTGGCATATATTTTAAGCTATCTTTGTGACATATAAAATTCTATTTAAAAATGGTTTTATAAGCACAGGTTTTGCGTATTTTTTAGAAAATCTTGACAGAAAATGGCATTCATAGCCAACTTGTGTTAGAAACTGATTGAAAACACAACAAATAATCTGCGAAATTCAAATGTAAATATTTACAAAACTAGACACTTTAGTTCATTAATTGTAGTTGTCCTTACTTGGTGAAACTGTTCCATACTAAATACAGACTTGGAGACTACTTTTTTGACGTCAATGTTAATTTTCAATTCTGCAAATAGAGAAGGTAGCCAACGTGTAAGCTAACTGGAGCAAGTGGCCCTTCTGAATTCTATATGTTCCTCAACGTTTCTGTAATCTGTTTCGCTCCTTGACAGCATCCTCAGATAGAAGAAAATTGAATTGCCACGAAATCATGAAAACTACAAATTAAAATCTGTTCTTTAAAGACATTGTTGACCAACACATCATAATATAGCAACAGATCTTTATTTGTAGTTGTTATGATTTCCTATTAATTCAATGTTCTTGTCAGAGAACGCTGTCAAAAGAATTATTCAAATGTGCGGGTATTTGGACCTCTAAAATCGAACTTCAAGGTCTGTGTAAGTTTAAAGTATTAACTTTACTAATATGCCGTATAATAATAATGTACAAGGCTTATGAAAATTCGCTACTATAACGCACTTGCTGCTGAAGAGCCCCAGTAGCGTATACGTATCCCTGTAGTGAACCATCTCCTCCCAATCCTTTTATTTATTTATTAAAAAAAAATCGCTTGAGAAAAAAAAAGAAAAAAAAGTAATAGAAATAAAATATTGCAACATAAAAAATAGAAATAAAAAAAGAGACAAAAAAGAGAGAAATTTAAAAAAAGTCCTAAGACAAATAAAAGATTGCAGCAGAATAAAAAATAACTATATAATCAAGGATGAATACTTGTATTTAGAAGTAGCATAGAATAAATTTAAGTATGTATATTCATATACAAAAAGAAAAGTGTAAAGGTGATCTAACGACTTTAGGAAAGGGAAGCAGAGAAGGGTCATAATGTGCTAATGGCTGATCAAAGCCACAGCCAGTAAACCAAAACACACACACACGCACTTGCTGCGTCCCAAAATTTTTGCGCTATCTACTCGTAGTGATCTGTAGAATCTTATCATATTGAAAAGCTACAAATTAATCTTGTAAAAGCACTAATATTTTTTGTTCGACCGAATCTTAACCTCCTATAGTTTCCTAGAAACCTCTAGTGGCTTTTAGTAGTTTATAAGTTGACACCTTAATAAGAACCTCATAATAATTTTTTTTATAATTAATCAGTGGAAACAAAAAATACAGTGATAATGAAATTAAGGAGCATAAATAGTTGCCTCAAGAGATAGCTATATATTGACAAGAAAAAAAAACAACCTTGTGACACCTATGCCATCCTGTGTGTTAATTAGATTATATATGAGTTATTTAGATATTTAGTTTCTCCGGTCAATATATGTCATTGACTTGCTGCTTGTAGTCATGCTTCTTGCAGTCTTCAGTAAAAATCATTACGTTTGATCATCTACACGTTTCAGTCCGATTTGTCGGTCTTCTATTCATGGACAAAATCGATGTTTTCTTGACTGGTCATAGAAACTGGTCTTCCAGAGCTGTGCCCATCTTTGATATTTGATCGTCCTCTTTTTCATTTAGCGATTCAGTTTCCAATAGTAGCCTACGAATGACACTGATCATCTTAGGATTTTACCATACAAGCAGAAATTTCCTTGCTCGATACTTCTTTTCAAAATAAAACCACAGAAACTGGCCGAAGCCTTTTTTAATCAGAACGTAGCCTTTTCTCAGATATGCCGTTTTCAAGAATTCACCATTTCTCAATTTATTGATGTCAAAATTTGACACTTTATCTAAAAAAATAACATATTTGTTTCCTTAGCAACTAAATTTGTGACTTTTTTCCCTCAGGGCACGTCCGCGGCTTTGCCGCCTCGATACCACTGCAACCTTTGGTTGATTGTGCATACCCTTAGTCTCACTCCACCCATTCCAAAATCACTGTGCTTGAACTACTCTGCACAGTGATTGGTAGGGTGAAGTTTTATATTGCTCTGTCTCCGGTCTATACTGACCGTAGATCAGTTGTCTTTTGCGGTCCAGAGCTTTATATTCGCACAAGATGTGCTGGGCTGATTCCTCCCCCTCGCCGCAGAGTCTGCATGCGAGGTCCCCTTCGAACCGCCCGCATTTTATGCAGGTGTTTCTTGACTGCCATGTGTCCCGTCAAGAGACCTGTTGTGTTTCTGAGATATCTTCTGCTAAGATTTAGCAGCTCCACAGCTCTCTTTGAACTGGGTCCGTCAAATATTGACTTCCCATGTCTGAGCCCTGGACAGTCCGCTCAGTACACCTGGTGTTGGTTTCTGACCCAGGACTTAATGGCTCCCCTGGTAGTGATATTTGTCACGTCCAGAGCCGGTTCTGGTCCCATAAATGGTTCTGCTGACCCTCTCTTCGCGAGACTGTCAGCTTCTTCATTACCTTTGATCCCCGAGTGACCCGGCACCCAGATGAGGGTCAACCCATTCTGCCCAGCCAGGTCGCTCGTCTCGTCTCGGCACTCACTCACCAGCCAGGAATTTACCCGTGGGCTACTTAGTGCCTTTTACTTTTACTATTATTATAGTGAATGCCATTTATAGTCATTAAAACAAAATAATAATTCAATCAATCAAATATAAGTAACTTGAGCATAAGATAATTAAATAGGACGTGAATTCTCGACATTTTTATCTATATATGCGGTATCATTTTATAAAAAGCAAAGAGAGAGAGAGAGAGAGAGAGAGAGAGAGAGAGAGAGAGGTCTAGTTTACATCTATTATTGTAAAATAAAATACTGAACATTGACAATGTAAATAATTAACAAAGGAAAATGATACTTGATAGCAAACTGCGAAAATTAAAATTATTAGTTTAAGTAATTTGAAATATAAAGTGAAATGTAAATTACAATATAAATTAAAATATAATTAAAAAAAAAACAATGTAATTAAGCCAATTTTACTTAACGTTGGATATTGCCATTTAGGGTATGTGGCAGGGCTTCATTTTCAGAACGAAATGACATCTCACAGCTGGTAAAACTTATTAGAATAATTTTGGGCACAGCTGGGCACTGTCCTGTAAAATTGAACGTATTCTGCAGCTTCATGGGCTCCATCTTGAATCGTGTTTCGTTCAGAGCTGGTGGTATTCGCCACTTGCTTCGAGCGGTGTAGTTTTCAGTTACGGGGCTTGTGACATTTGCCCCCTTGCTCTGAACGGGATATTCTGGATGGAACTAAAATATAAAGCCTACGGCAGCATTCTGCTCGTTGTACACACTAGATGTTAAAATGTAATTTAAATGCGACAAAAGAGGAACGTGGTGAATTTTTCGTCGCATATATAGCTGGAAGTCTCGGAGAAAAGTGACGTAAGTTATTTTTAGAACAGTAGAACATAGAATCACGTTAATTTTGGATTTTAAAATGCCTGTATTAAACAACAGAGTATTCAGTTATTTAAGGGACAAAATTGATGACGTCGTCGATGACAATTATGTCTATGCTTAGAAATATCACTGTGGAAAATAAAGAGAAACCTGTAAGACGTTACAAATTTTCCTGTTGGAAAGTTTATATGCTAATTAGGTATCAATATTGGGTAAGTAAAGTAAGTTCTATTACACTTAACTTAATAATATGGTGATAGAGGACATTTAAACTAAAAGGCACATAAAATAAAGTTCAGGATTAAATACAAATTGTTCTATGTTATCCTTAACTTCCTTTGCAACTAGTAATATAACAATAATGATGATGTAATCTTACATTACAGTGCAAGACAATTATTTTAAATGTACCTTCTTAATCAAAAACAACATGTTTTCTTACACCTAATTAACAATTCGATAAATAATCATAGGCTTTTTTGGTTAAAACATTGTTTTTGTTAGCCGAAGAAATGTATATAAATAACTAGTCAGTGTACTTGTACAGATTATGTTAAGGTAGAACGAAATCAATTAGGTATGTAAGTCATATTAGTAATTAAGTTCTCAGAAAGTATTATAGTTATTGTTAGAATAATCTAGAACATTGTAATTAATAAACCTTACCTTGGCATATATTTTAAGCTATCCTTGTTACATATAAAATTCTGTTTAAAAATGGTTTTATAAGCACAGGTTTTGCGTATTTTTTAGAAAATCTTGACAGAAAATGGCATTCATAGCCAACTTGTGTTAGAAACTGATTGAAAACACAACAAAAAATCTGCGAAATTCAAATGTAAATATTTACAAAACTGGACACTTTAGTTCATTAATTGTAGTTGTCCTTATTTGGTGAAACTGTTCCATACTAAATACAGACTTGGAGACTACTTTTCTGGCGTCACTGTTAATTTTCGTTTCTGCAAATGAAGGAGGTAGCCAACGTGTAAGCTAAGTGGAGCAAATTGCCCTTCTGAATTCTAGCTGTTCCTGTAATCGGTTTTGCTCCTTGACAGCATCCTCAGATAAAAGAAAATTGAATTGCTACGAAATCATGACAACTACAAATTAAAATCTGTTCTTTAAAGACATTGTTGACCAACACATCATAATATAGCAACAGATCTTTATTTGTAGTTGTTATGATTTCGTATTAATTCAATGTTCTTGTCAGAGAAGGCTGCCAAAAGAATTCTTCAAATGTGCGGGTATCTGGACCTCTAAAATCGAACTTTAAGGTCTGTGTAAGTTTAAAGTATAAACTTTACTAATATGCCGTATAATAATAATGTACAAGGATTATGAAAATTCGCTACTATAACGCACTTGCTGCGTCCTGAAATTTTTGCGCTATCTACTCGTAGTGATCTGTAGAATTTTATCACATTGAAAAGCTACAAATTGTAAAAGCACTAATATTTTTTGTTCGACCGAATCTTAACCTCCTATAGTTTCCTAGAAACCTCTAGAGGCTTTTAGTAGTTTATAAATTGACACTTTAATAAGCACCTCATAATAATTTTTTTTATAATTAATCAGTGGAAACTAAAAATACAGTGATAATGAAATTAAGGAGCATAAATAGTTGCCTCAAGAGATAGCTATATATTGACAAGAAAAAAAACAACCTTGTGACACCTATGTCATCCTGTGTGTTAATTAGATTATATATGAGTTATTTAGATATTTAGTTTCTCCCGTCAATATATGTCATTGACTTGCTGCTTGTAGTCATGCTTCTTGCAGTCTTCAGTAAAAATCATTACGTTTGATCATCTACACGTTTCAGTCCGATTTGTCGGTCTTCTATTCATGGACAAAATCGATGTTTTCTTGACTGGTTATAGAAACTGGTCTTCCAGAGCTGTGCCCATCTTTGATATTTGATCGTCCTCTTTTTCATTTAGCGATTCAGTTTCCAATAGTAGCCTACGAATGACACTGATCACCTTAGGATTTTACCATACAAGCAGAAATTTCCTTGCTCGATAATTCTTTTCAAAATAAAACCACAGAAACTGGCCGAAGCCTTTTTTAATCAGAACGTAGCCTTTTCTCAGATATGCCGTTTTCAATAATTCACCATTTCTCAATTTATTGATGTCAAAATTTGACACTTTATCTGAAAAAATAACATATTTGTTTCCTTAGCAACTAAATTTGTGACTTTTTTCCCTCAGGGTACGTCCGCGGCTTTGCCGCCCCGATACCACTGCAACCTTTGGTTGATTGTGCATACCCTTAGTCTTACTCCACCCATTCCAAAATCACTGTGCCTTGAACTAGTCTGCACAGTGATTGGTAGGGTGAAATTTTATATTGCTCTGTCTCCGGTCTATACTGACCGTAGATCAGTTGTCTTTTACGGTCCAGAGCTTTATACTCGCACAAGATGTACTGGGATGATTCCTCCCCCTCGCCGCAGAGTCTGCATGCGAGGTCCCCTTCGAACCGCCCCATTTTATGCAGGTGTTTCTTGACTGCCATGTGTCTCGTCAAGAGACCTGTTGTGTTTCTGAGCTATCCTCTGCTAAGATTTAGCAGCTCCACAGCTCTCTTTGAACTGGGTCCGTCAAATATTGACTTCCCATGTCTGAGCCCTGGACAGTCCGCTCAGTACACCTGGTGTTGGTTTCTGACCCAGGACTTAATGGCTCCCCCGGCAGTGATATTTGTCACGCCCAGAGCCGGTTCTGGTCCCATAAATGGTTCTGCTGACCCTCTCTTCGCGAGACTGTCAGCTTCTTCATTACATTAGGACATTGTAATTAATAAACCTTACCATGGCATATATTTTAAGCTATCTTTGTGACATAATAAAAATCTGTTTGAAAATGGTTTTATAAGCACAGGTTTTGCATATTTTTAGTCAATCTTGACGGAAAATAGCATTTATAGCCAACTTGTGTTAGAAACTAATTGAAAACACAACAAAAAATCTGAGAAATTCAAATGTAAATATTTACAAAACTGGACACTTTAGTTCATTAATTGTAGTTGTCCTTACTTGGTGAAACTGTTCCATACTAAATACAGACTTGGAGACTACATATCTGGCGTCATTGTTAATTTTCGTTTCTGTTAATGAGGGAGGAAGCCAGCGTGTAAGCTGACTGGAGCAAGTGGCCCTTCTGAATTCTAGATGTTCCTCAACGTTTCTGTAATTGGTTTCGCTGCTTGACAACATCCTCAGATTGAAGAAAATTTAATTGCTACGAAATCATGACAACTACAAAATTAGGATCTGTTCTTTAAAGAATTTGTTGACCAACACATCATAATATAGCAACAGATCTTTATTTGAAGTTGTTTTGATTTCGTATTAATTTAATGTTCTTGTCAGAGAACGCTGTCAAGCAGCAAAACCGGTTACAGAAACGTTGAAGAACATCTAGAATTCAGAAGGGCCACTTGCTGCAGTTAGCTTACGCGCTGGCAGCAGTGTAGCCAGAGAAGTAGTCTACAAGTCTGTATTTAGTAGAGACTTTAGGTATAATAAATGTTCTAGAAGAGTTCTTACTTTTTAAACAGAAAATTGATTCGATTTGAAAAAAAAATGAGTTACGACAGTTTGAATTTGTTTAAACTCAGACGCTTGTTGGGAGCGCTCTTTATATGTAATCTCGATTATTTTGACCGCTAATATAAAAGAAAACCTTCCTCAATGCACCGCTTTCATGGGGCTCTGCTGTCTCTCGGTAAAAACGCAGTATCACAATTTCGATATGTACCAAAAGCGTGAAAAGTTGCAAAACAATTGAAATAACTCGAAAATGGTAAACGATATATTTTTTTTCCTGACAAACATGCATTGTACTTAATTGCAAAAATTGAATAATATAAGGGGTATTTTACATAAAAAAAGACAAGTGTGTTTCAACAACGACCAGACTGTGATTACCAAAAAAACTTTTTAAGATGGAGCTTGAGACGCCCAATAATTCACGTATATAATTTTTTCCTGTATCTTCTATAATAACGGATATATTGAGCTATACCGTAAAAATACGCCCCGCTAAATATATATGAACATATAAAACTGAAATGGCCCCGGATATGGGTTCTAGTGGGGCTAGTTAATGCTCATTTTTTCTACTAAACTTTGCTTTCTATATACTATTAAACCACAAACTCTCTAACTGGAACTAGTGCGAAGGCACCAAAGAAAGGGTCGATTTGAAATGAATTTTTGCAAATATTTTAGTGAAATAAAGGACAATGAAGCATAATTCATTGATTCTTGTTGCCCTTACTTGGTGAAACTGGTCCATACTACATACAGACTTGGAGAATACTTCCCTGGCTTCACTGTTGGTTTTCGTTTTTGTAGGTGAAGGACGTAGCCAGCGCGTAAGCTAACTGGAGCAAGTGGCCCTGAATTCTGGAAGTTCTAGGATGTTCTTCACCCTTTCTGTGACTAGTTTCGCTGCTTGACAGCATTCTCAGACAGATAAAAATTGAATTAGTACAAAATCATGACAACTACAAATAAAGATCTGTTGCTATGTTATGATATGATGTTTTGATCAAAAAATTTATCACAATGAAAATAAAAAATTAAACGTGATGTATGTCAATATTTAACATAAAATACAACTAGCCTATAATAACTATGTTAACAGTTATAACAAGAAAATAACTACACAATAACAGTAAAAAAGCAGTCTCTATGTAACGAAAATATCGACATACATCAACTCATTATCTTATTATAACTTTTTTGAGAGAAAAGTTAAATTTATTTTCTTTGACTTATTTAATTAGAAAGAAGAATATATAAGAAAGGGGAATTAAATCAGTTTGCTCGTTTAAAACAAGGTAGCTATTGTCGTGTGTGTGCTTTTTGACTTCCAAAGCTTCAAAAAAGTCTAGTTTACGCTTGTCATTATAAAAATGTATTGGTTGTATGCGGTTATTTACTGTAGGTCTATGTTCTGTATCAATAATATGTTTTGCAAATGTAGATTTGTCAGCGTGGTTATTTCTAAATGCAGAAATATCAAGTATCAAACCGACCGATAAACTGAAATAATAAACCGCATTTCTCTCATTCCGATAAGAAATGTTCTGATAGTCAATGTTTGGTTCACAAACCAACAAAACATTGACTATCAGCATATTTCTTATCGGAATGAGTGAAATGCGCAGTAAGTGCGTTTTGGTAGCGAATTTTCATTAAATCCTTCAAATTTCAATAACTTAATTGGCTATTAACTTAATTTTTGTTGGCTAGGATACCAACATTTTAAGTCTATTTTCGGAAAATTGTTGTACATTTTCAAACATTAAGTAATTTGGTAAAATATGGTACATTGTTTCTATTACATAGGCTATACCGGAGATTGATGCCTGATTGCATTTGTTATTAAAACCATTTTTATGAAAATTCACTGCCATAACGCACTTGGTGCGTCCAGACATTTTAGCATTTCTCTGCTCTTTTTTCATAAAGATCCATTCTTTGTTTCCTAACCGTTCTTTCTTTGGTTGCACAACCTCTTCATCCTACTCTCACGGGTCTTATTCTATCAAGCACAGTAAAGTCACTTCATTTTGCAAGGCTGCTAAACTTGTCATTGGAACTATCCACCTCTGATGCTTGATTTCACTTTTTAGTGAATCTTTATTTTTAAAAATCACTAATAGAGAGGTATCGATGGTGAGACTTTGCAAAAATTTTGCAAATGAGCGCGAGTTTGGGCCCCTAGAACCCATATCCGGGGTCAGTTCGATTTTAATATGTTTATATATATATATATATATATATATATATATATATATATATATATATATATATATATATATATATATATCCAACCGATAACTCAAAAAATAATTAACCCATTTTAATAAAACTCGGCAAGTGCCTTTCTTTTATTAATAGCTTGGATGAGTTCGTTAGCCAGAAAAATCGGACACGGTTTTCCGGGAAGATTTTGAGTTTTCTTTCGAAAAAATTTTTTTTCTCCGAAAATTACAAAGATATTTCGATCAAATTTGGTGTACATATTGCTTTGGGAAAGACCTAACCACTTGCCAAAATTCAGCTTTCTAGGGTTGCAGAAAATTGAGCTCTTCAAATTTGACACATTTATGTTTAATATCACCGCGTTTCATTGAATAGTTTATATGAGATCTAGTATATGGTTGTCGTTGTAATGGAACATTTGATATTATTGCGCAGGTCTGTTAGACGCTGTAACTGATGTCATATGGTATTGGTATGAGATTATTTATATGTTTATTTGTTTGAGTCGACGAATTATTTGTGTCATTTTGGAAATTTTTATATACAAGTGCAAATTATTCCTTTATTAATGTTAGTGGGTGGATTAAACAGTGTTTGTTATGTTTTATCAACACATATAAAAGATCGAAGTTTTACAAAAGGGCTGATATGCAACAGGTTAGTTCTTACTCTCTAATGCTTTGGCGGTAGTTTTGGTTAAGTTTATGGTTTAACGGTCCATAATTTTTAGCTAATTTTCGTACAAAAAATTCGTCAATGAGGAGACCGCGACTTTTAAAGATTTTTTCAAAAGAGCGCAAACTAAGCCGCCTGGAATCTATATCCGGGTTTACGTTTAGTTTTGATCTGCTTACATATATACAGGGTGACGCGTTTCTACGGTAAAGCTGAATATAATTATTATTATACAAAAGATACAAGATAAGTTAATTTTAATTGAGCTGCATCTTATAAAATTATTTTGACAATCACCGGCTGGCCCACAAGTCGATCGTTGGTGATCCCTACAATTTTTTTTCGAACAGCCTTATTTTATTGCATTTTTTATTGAAATATGTTTGTAAGAAAAAAAATCAAGGGGCAGTAAGTGCGTTTTGGTAGCAAATTTTCATTAAATTCTTCAAATTTCAATAACTCAATTTGCTATTAACCTAAGATTTGTTGGCTAGAAAACCAACGTTTAAGGTATATTGTCGGAAAATGTTTGTACATTTTCAAACAATAAGTTATTTTGAGAAAATATGGACATTGTTTCTACTATATAGGTTATACCGGTAACCAAATTGATGACTGCTTGCATTAAAAAGACATATTTGATATTCAAAGCATTTTTATAAAAATTCACTGCCATAACGCACTTGCTGCGTCCAGAGTTTTATTTTAATTAGGTATCGTGCAATCAAAAACCGATTATTAGGTTCTTGGCGGATTCAAAGCAATTTTCCTATAGAAATACTTGAAATAACAGAAAAAATAAAAGAAATGCATAATAGATTACACTGTTGCACGACAAAACAGCTGCAAAGTTGGGTCAATTTAGGAATAAAGCTCTAACATACGTGTCGGTATTATCTCCACCCATTCTGTAGCCTATGTTTTATTATATTTACGAATGGAAAGTAGAAAATTACTGTCAGCTCCTATTTTTTGACAATCATGTAAATTAACTGGTGATACTGCAGTGGTGAGGGCAGCAGAATAAAATATAAATCGTAGTCAGTGACTGAGCATATTATTTTATTTAGCGATCAATCGGTAATGTTGGAACAATATTAGTTTTTCCTGTGAAAACGTATCTAATCTATGATCAGAATCAATTTATAGCATGACAAAGAAGGCCTAACTATTTATCGGGTGTTTGCATTATTGCTAATTTAAATAAAAAGTAAGAAGACCATCTAGTGAATCAGAGTTAAAAATCATTTACGATACTAAGTTGTTTATTTAGGGGCTTGGGTTTGGTAGCAAATGAACATTCTGGCTGTGGTTTATATTTCACAATTTCTTTTGCAGTTAAAAATGTGCCAAGCATCAGTTCCCATCCTAACTCTAGAAACACACAAACAACACACCTGGCCTGTGACAGAAGTTCTGCTTGTTACAGCTTTATGTATATTTTCGACTTGGTATGCACATTTTCATTGGAAACGGAGATACCTTTACAAGATGGCAAATAAAGTGCAGGGACCAAAGTCTTATCCTGTAGTTGGTAGCGCCTTACAATTTCTAGGGACACCTTCTCGTAAGTTCTATTTACATATTATATTATTATACAGGTGTTTATTAAATGTGGGAAAAATGTAAATTTAGCTTATTGGGAAAGTCTCAAAGTGGGTCTGGCATATAACTATGTATTTTGATAGTTGACCTTTAAAAGTTATACATCTTAATGTATCTGTGTCTAAACAGAAGTTATTTATAATTTATTTCAATGACAAACAAACTGAAAAGTACTAAGTGAAGATAGGAACCTGTGATGAGCACTGATAAGTACACTTGGAGAACCCAAATCACCACAACACATTTTAAAAGACCTGACGATCATTTAACTAACCAAGTTAGCGTCATCAGAGGATGAAACATTCTAAATACTTAAAAAACTAACATCAACTTATATACCGGATCTCAGGTAAAAAGATCGAACCGAGATGAGACACTAGTCGTAGGCAAATTCCACAGTGTATTGTATTTTTATCGCCGGACAAGGTCTTTGCGCTATCCCTACTGCTTTATCTAAAAAGAGTTTATCTGTAATAGTTTTGAGAAGGTTCAACGACAGCTAAATTAACAACGATTCCTTTGGCGGCAATAACTATATACTTATGTTAGCGGTAGAGCGTGCCGAAAATGTGGGAATTTTATTTAGCAAAGGAATCGATCAAGTGACTCGTAATTGACGCTGGTGGAGTGTTCATACATTTTTTTGTTGTAACTATATTTCGCAATATATACGCTCTCGAACCCATTTAGCTGTCCTGGTTTTCTAACATTTTTTTATTAATTTTAGATTATCTTTATCAACGTGATCATTATTATCCCAAATATGTCGGGCGACGGCAGACTTATCTGCAGTACCGTAACGTAATTGGGATATGTGTTCATTGAATCTAATTCCAATCGATCTTTTTGTTTGTCCGACGTATTTAAGATTACAATCTTTACAACTTATTTCATAAATTCCCGACATTTTGTCCGCGCTATCCTTGTCTTTTGGGTTACATAGCAAGTTTTTTAAGGTATTTGTTGTTGAAAATGTTAGCTGTAAGTTGACTGTTTAAAAATGCTGTCTAGACCCCTCGTGATTCTAGGTTCAAATGGTAAGCAAACAAAGTTTTTTTCCGATTTTTCTCTTCTGAACGTCGTTGATTCCGTCATCATTTTCTTTATTTTCTGTTTGTTGATTAATTTTTCCACTAGGCAAGCAGTGTATCCGTTATATTCGGCCACGTTCTTAATATAATTTAATTCTTTGGTATATCTGCTTTTGTTTAAAGGAAAATTAATTAACCGATTTATTAAAAAACTCTGGACGCAGCAAGTGCGTTATGGTAGTGAATTTTCATAAAACTATTTTTTAATAGCATTAATGTGTGTTTTTTTAAGAAAGCAGGCATCAAATTCGGTTACCAGTGTAATCTATATAGTAAAAACAATGTGCCATGTTTCATCAAAATAACTTTATTGTTTGAAAATGTACAAAAATTTCCGAAAGTAAACTTAAAGTGTTCCCGAAAAAACTCGTTTTTTGGTCAACCTTATAGGTTAATAGCAAATTGAGCTATTCAAATATTAAGCATTTGATCAAAATTCGCTACCATAACGCACTTACTGCGTCCAGAATTTTTGTTCTTACAAACATGCATTATATTTCGATGGAAAATGCAAAAATGCAATAACATAAGGCGTGTTTGATTAAAAAAAAAGAAAATTTGTATCAACAACGACTTATGGGCCACCCTGTTATTGTAGAAATAATTTTTTAAGATGTAGCTCAAGACACCCTATAATTAATATATACAATTTTTTTTCATATCTGGTATAATAACAGATATATTGAACTTTATTGATTTTTTTTACGAAAATTCTTCAAAAATTATATACTATTAACGATAAACTTTGTAGGTAAGGCTACTGTCACGCATCAGAGAAAGGGTCTATTTGAAATGAATTTTCTGGAAACATTTTATTAAAATGAAGGACAATGACGGTTGAAACTAAGACTTCAGGGTTTGTAAAACATTCTTCTTGAGACATTTTATTTCCATAGCCCGTATTAGATTCAAGTTCTTTTCCTAAATGTTGCCAATTTTGACGTTTAAATCGCTACTTTGACGTTTTGTGAAAAACCCCAATTTATTTTTGTTTAAATGCCTATAACTTTTTTGTCTTTTGACCTACAGAGCTAAATTTTGGTAGGTGACTTGCCTATAATGATATAAACCCGAGTATAAAATTTGGTTGCCCTTACTTTGTTAATTTTGGAGATATAAATTTTTTTCGAAAGAAAACACAAAATTTTCCGGGAAAACTTTGTCGGATTTTCCTGGATAACGAACATATCCAAGCCACTTGCAAAAGGAAAGCACTCACCAATTTTGACGTTTAAAATCGCGATTTTGACGTTTTGAGGAGAACCCAAATTTATTTTTCTTTGAATGCCTGTAACTTTTTTGTCCTTTAACCTACGGAGCTAAATTTTGGTAGGTAACTTTCCCCTAATGATATAAACCCGCGTATGAAATTTGGTTGCGCTTACTTTGTTAATTTTGGAGATATAATTTTTTTTCGATTTTTTTTGAAAGAAAATACCAAATTTTCCGGGAAAACCTCGGCGGATTTTCCTGGATAACAAACTTATCCAAGCGACTTGCGAAAGAAAGGTATGTGCCAAATTTTATCAAAATCGGTTCATTATTTTTTAAGTTATAGGTGTGACACATAAATATATATATATATATATATATATATATATATATATATATATATATATATATAAACATATAAAGTCTGAAACTGACCTCGGATTTGGGTTCCGGGGGTCCTAAATAGCGCTCATTTGAAGAAATTTTTTCAAAATTCGAAAGTCGGGATCTCCTCATTAGTGAATTTTTTTTAAGAAAATTCACTAAAAATTCGGACTTGCCATTTTTTGTGTGTGTACGCTCGGGATGTAGCTTACGGTAGTGGTTTCTTTTCTATAGACATCGAATTCTAAAGTGTCTTTATTCTTGATAACTAGTACATCTAGAAAGGGTAGTTTATTATTATTATTATGAACTTATCAATAAGATCAAAGAGGTTAAATTGACTGAAGGCGAGGTTTTAATTTCACTCGATGTAACCTCATTGTTTCCTAGCGTTCCCACGTAGCAAACTTTAACATATTTAGAGCAGTTGCTAAAAATGAATAACATAAATGAAAATGTCTGCAAAGAGTATTTAACTCTAACAAACATTTGCATCAAACAAAATATTTTTCAATTCAACAATGAATTTTTTCAACAAACACAAGGCACGGCAATGGGCAATCCGCTATCGCCATTTATTGCAGACCTTTTCATGAGCAGATTTGAAACGGATCTTTAAAGTGAAATTGGTTATTTTCCTAGAGTGGGGTGTCGTTACGTGGATGATATTTTCGCAGTGTTTAACACAAACATTTGCAGAATAAAAGATTTTATTGCCAAATTAAACAATAAATTTGATTCTATAAAATTTACCCACGAATTAGAAATGAATAATAAACTACCCTTTCTAGATTTACTAGTTATCAATATTAAAGACACTTTAGAATTCGATGTCTATGGAAAAGAAACCACTACCTTAAGCTACATCCCGAGCGACTCGCATCATACGTACACACAAAAAAATGGCCAATCTGAATTTTTTAGTAAATCGGTTAATTAATCTTCCTTTAAATATAAGCAGATATATCAAAGAATTAAATTATATTAAGAACGTGGCCCAATATTTTTTAAGAAAATTCACTAAAAATTCGGACTTGCCATTTTTTGTGTGTGTACGCTCGGGATGTAGCTTACGGTAGTGGTTTCTTTTCTATAGACATCGAATTCTAAAGTGTCTTTATTCTTGATAACTAGTACATCTAGAAAGGGTAGTTTATTATTATTATTATGAACTTATCAATAAGATCAAAGAGGTTAAATTGACTGAAGGCGAGGTTTTAATTTCACTCGATGTAACCTCATTGTTTCCTAGCGTTCCCACGTAGCAAACTTTAACATATTTAGAGCAGTTGCTAAAAATGAATAACATAAATGAAAATGTCTGCAAAGAGTATTTAACTCTAACAAACATTTGCATCAAACAAAATATTTTTCAATTCAACAATGAATTTTTTCAACAAACACAAGGCACGGCAATGGGCAATCCGCTATCGCCATTTATTGCAGACCTTTTCATGAGCAGATTTGAAACGGATCTTTAAAGTGAAATTGGTTATTTTCCTAGAGTGGGGTGTCGTTACGTGGATGATATTTTCGCAGTGTTTAACACAAACATTTGCAGAATAGAAGATTTTATTGCCAAATTAAACAATAAATTTGATTCTATAAAATTTACCCACGAATTAGAAATGAATAATAAACTACCCTTTCTAGATTTACTAGTTATCAATATTAAAGACACTTTAGAATTCGATGTCTATGGAAAAGAAACCACTACCTTAAGCTACATCCCGAGCGACTCGCATCATACGTACACACAAAAAATGGCCAATCTGAATTTTTTAGTAAATCGGTTAATTAATCTTCCTTTAAATATAAGCAGATATATCAAAGAATTAAATTATATTAAGAACGTGGCCCAATATAACTGATACACTGCTTGCCTAGTGGAAAAATTAATCAACAAACAGAAAACAAAGAAAATGATGTCGGAATCAACGACGTTCAGAAGAGAAAAATCGGAAAAAAACTTTGTTTGCTTACCATTTGAACCTAGTAACACGAGGGGTCTAGACAGCATTTAAAAAAAAGTCAACTTACAGCTAACATTTTCAACAACAAATACCTTAAAAAAACTTGCTAGGTAACCCAAAAGACAAGGATAGCGCGGACAAAATGTCGGGAATTTATGAAATAAGTTTTAAAGATTGTAATCTTAAATACGTCGGACAAACAAAAAGATCGATTGGAATTAGATTCAAAGAACACATATCCCAATTACGTTACGGTACTGTAGATAAGTCTGCCGTCGCCCGACATATTTGGGATAATAATCATCAGGTTGATAAAGATAATCTGAAATTAATAAAAAATGTTAGAAAACCAGGACAGCTAAATGGGTTCGAGAGCGTATATATTGCGAAATATAGTTACAACTAAAAATGTATGAACACTTCACCAGCGTCAATTACGAGTCACTTGATCGATTGATTTGCTAAATAAAATTCCCACGTTTTCGGCACGCTCTACCGATAACATAAGTATACAGTTATTGCCGCCAAAGGAATCGTTGTTAATTTAGCTGTCGTTGAACCTTCTCAAAACTATTACAGATAAACTCTTTTTACCTGAGTTCCGGTATATAAGTTGATGTTAGTTTTTTAAGTATTTAGAATGTTTCATCCTCTGATGACGCTAACTTGGTTAGTGAAACGATCGTCAGGTCTTTTAAAATGTGTTGTGGTGATTTGGGTTCTCCAAATGTACTTAACAAACTGAAAAGTAATTTTCTGGAATTAACTACTCACTAACTGCTTTAAAAACTGGTCCGATGTTTCTGGCCAACGACCCTGTCCAAGCTATTTACCCACCTAGCAAGATATAATTATTCACAAAAAGCTTTCCGACGAAACTCCCAAAAAAAATTAAATGAAAATTTGGAAACAATTTTTTCACGAAAATCCAAAACATGTTTTTTTTACAATAACTTATTAAACATTTATTACCAAAACGTCACAAAAATCGTACAAACAATGATTTCTCCGGAAACACAAAAAATGTTTTACTAAAACTAACTATTTCTTCCTACAAAAAATTTGGCTAAAGAATATATAAAATTCAAATCATATATCTAATCTGTAACTAAGTTTAAAAAAAAAGGAAATGCAAAAAAATATTTCCAACACTAGAGTCTATAGTTATAGGGAGTTGTTCAGTTTGAAAAAATTGAGTTACGAGAGTTGGAATTTTTCCAAATTAAGTCGCTATTTGAGGGCGTTCTGTAAACGGCATCTCGATTTTTTTGACAAATAATATTAAACGAAAACCTCTCTCATTGCGTCACTTTCATGAGATTCTCTTATCTATTGTAAGCTAGATGCATTCTCGCAACAATTAGAACCGTAGACCGGTTTCGCTCTCATTAGAGCTCTTCAGTACGGCATACTAATTGTGGCAAAAATGCATCTAAAGTAATAGGGCTATAGTATAGCCAGCCTTTCAACACTAAGTGAGTGGTGGACGTGCCGCCACCTAGTTGCGGAACCAAGTATTATGTTGTCACGCCAGCTCCAAATAACACAAAGTGTTAAAAAAAATAGAGACTGTATACAACTAACTAACAATTTAGAAAATTGTTAGCCCTGGCCCATTTCTACCCCAATATAGGGACAAAGTATGTAAGGCTAGATGCATTCTCGCAACAATTAGAACCGTAGACCGGTTTCGCTCTCATTAGAGCTCTACAGTACGGCATACTAAATGTAGCAAAAATGCATCTAAAGTAATAGGGCTATAGTATAGCCAGCCTTTCAACACTAAGTGAGTGGTGGAACGTGCATTTTTGCTACAATCTGTATGCCGTACTGAACAGCTCTAATGAGAGCGAAACCGGTCTACGGTTCTAATTGTTGCGAGAATGCATCTAGCCTTACATACTTTGTCCCTATATTGGGATTCTAATAACTAAGCATTTATATATATATATATATATATATATATATATATATATATATATATATATATATATATATATATATATATATATATATATATATATATATATATATATATATATATATATATATATATATATATATATATATATATATATATATATATATATATATATATATATATATATATATATATATATATATATATATATATACAGGGTGATTCATCAGTGGTGACCAAAAATGAAACTCCATGTTCTTCGAACAATTTTAGAGAGGGTATGTCCTATACATTTTTTTCCTATAATGCTTAATTAAAAAGATACAAGGTGTTGAAGTTGAATTTCAAAAAATAAAATTTCCTAATTTTTTAAAAAGTAGCACATATATTTTGCTGAAACTTCGCATGTGTAGGCTGCTATGTAAGGCGCGTATTCTACCATAACAATTGAATCGGATAATCCAGCAGTGGCGCGCGTACCCACATGGCATTGGTTATCCCTCAAGAGAAAAACGGGTAAGCAAATGATTTTTTTTTATTTTTCATTTTTTGAATCTTAATTTCATTAGTGAACAAAATGACTCTCTTGATAATTTTCTGTACGACGCTTATTTTACGAGTAAGCAATTAATCAGTTAAGTGTTTTAGAGCACAGTTCATGATTTTTAACCAGTCGTTGTTTGGTAGAAAATCGCAATGATACACTTTTATCAGGCTTATAGTAATTTATTTATTACAATACATGTTCAAAAATGCCTCCATTGGCCTGAATACACGCACGATATCTTTTTAATATGGAAAATTTAATATATATATATATATATATATATATATATATATATATATATATATATATATATATATATATATATATATATATATATATATATATATATATATATATTATATATATATATATATATATATGCATACAAATTACAAGTTAGTAGTCTCAGGCCTAGTGCTTAATGCGTTGGACTGTTTATTCTGAAACTTTAAAAAAATTAATTACCTTGAACTGCTAAACCGAAGGTCTTGCGTACGATTCTTGCCAGGGTAATTAAAAATGTTGTGCACTTTTTTAGTACCAAGTGTCAAATTAACATATATACTTAGGCTGACACAGAAGTTGACCAAGTTGGATGTAATTAGATATCTGTCATTAAAAGCTGTCTTTTAATTCATTATGCTAAATTCGCCGCGTACTAATAAGAATCGATTAAAAGTATCACTTGAAACATAAACAAAAGTTGTATACGTTAATTATGGGGTGTCTTGAGCTGCATCTTACAAAAGTATTTTAATAACCACAGGCTGATCCATAAGTCGGTCATAATTTTTTTTTAAACCAACTGCCCCTATTTTATTGAATTTGTGGCTTTTCTATCGAATTTTAGCATGTTTGTAAGGCAAAAAATTATAGTCTTCATCGTTTTTAAGTTATTTCAATTGTTTTGCAACTTTTCACATTTTTGACGCCTATTAAAAATTATGATAGGAGTTTTGACCAATAAATAGCGGATCCCATGAAAATGACGCCTTCAAAGATGCTTTCGTTTATATTACTGCTTATTTTTTTTACATTTTCAAACAGTAAAGTTATTTTGATGAAGTAGGGTACATTATTTCTACTATATGGGTTGTATTAATAACCAAATTTGATGCCTGCTTTCATTTAAAAAAAGACATATTATGTGGTTACTAAAACATTTTCCTGAAAATTCACTACCATAACGCACTTGCTGCGCCCAGACCTTTTCAGCTTTGACTATAATGATTTTATGAGCAATGACCAGCGATACGCAGCCCGCTGCATCGAAATTTTAAGACTTGTTTCTAGTCGAATAGAATACTGAAAGGCACCAGTTTTCTTTCTTTTACTTTAACGTCGGTCTATTTCCGCGACTGTGGCCAATCACCGACGCCAGAGAACAGTTTCACCTTACTATCCCGGAAATTTTTCCGAACCCTGCCTTTCTGTAATGAAATTAGGGATATTTAACGTGCCGAACATTCCATTATCACGGGACCGACGGCTTCACGACCTCTTCGAAGGGCGGAACGTTCAGAGATTCAACTTGCTCAAATACAATCCCATAATTTGGGTTGATCTTAATTTATTACAGTTTGTACTGAAAAAGGGTGAAAGGGAAATCCTGGGAATCAAACCGAGTACCCTTATGTTCAGAGGCAAACGTTCTTACCGCTGGAGCACCGAGGCTCTAAAAAGGCACTAGTTCCAAATTCTCCAAGGACCAACGTTAAGGACCTAGGTATAATACACGGGGAAATGCATTATTGAAGGTACTCTGGATACTTGGACATTGGAATATACGACCAGTTTCAAGAATAATATTTGATAAGAGGTTCAAACAAAAGGAACTGATCAGCTGTAAGAACAATGCACTACATGTTCAAAACAGAAGGTATTTATTATGGAATAAAATAAAACGTATATACATGTGATGATAAAAAATTTCAATATCTAGGCTCTCAAACCAGCTTACTCTAGAACTAAATATATGCTGTTATATTTGTTGACCATAGGTGTTCATTTAACTGGGCCACACAAGCTGATGTCATAACAGCAAAGTGTAAGCTGTAAGATTCAGCCTAATGCAAGGAGCCCTAAATATAGTAAGGAACCGGTGTGAAACAGAGGAGATTAATGTCAATCCTCACAAGACAGTTATTTCCGCCGTGACGAACTGAAAGAAACTAAGTTTAAAAGTTCCCACTCTAAATCGAACACACATACAATTCTCCAATGAAGCTAAATTTTTAGAGATTTTCTTAGACCGAAAACTGAACTGGAACACAAATGGAAAACACTCTTTCGAGAGCCACAATGGCAACCTGGACTTGCCGCAGACTAATAGAACAGACGTGGAGGTTGAATCCCAGGATAGTTTATTACATATACCAAACTGTAGTTAAACCCATGGTCCCATATGCTGCATAGTATAGTAGCCAAAAACGGAACTAGCCCCAACACAGAGTAAATTGCAAAAACTACAGAGATTTATCTGTCTTGGAATACCGGGGCTATGGTGTCATGCCCTACAGCTAATCCAATGCCGAATCGAACTCCCGTTTAGATAAGTGTGAAGATGGTAGCAGTATTAAGTGCCTCGAGAATATTTCACGCAGACAAGATCCTGGAAATCATTTAATTGAAGTCACTCGACAAATCAGCAGTTCAAATTCCAGCTAAACTATACTTCTTCGTCCCATTTGACGGGGTCATAAGTGACCGCCAGGCATGGGATAGAGACAGAGAAAGGCTAACAAACAACTTATCCGTATGGCATACAGATGGGTCTAAAAAACTAGAGAAAGCAGTACTGGGAATAGGAATAAGTACAATTTGGAAAACCTAATTCATCACAAGACAGTTTTTAGACCTAACGATTGTTTCGCTAATAAAGGGATGAATTATCAAGTTAGGTCAGGTTAGGCCAGGTCTAGAAACTGTATGGTTATGAGTTGGGTTTTCCAAATTGTACTTATCAGTGCTTATCACATGTTCCAATCTTCACTCATGGGCATAAGAAGGCCTAATTTCAGACGCGAGTTAACACATGCCTTCCCACGATGTCACGTAGATGATATCAAGTTACATTTACATGCAGCAGTTCCCATCAGCAGATTCTACGAATTATACCGACCGTTACAGATAGTGTCAGCAGTGCGAATTCAGAAGAAGCTATAACACCTGTCCGATTACTATATAAAGCCATTGTTTTGTGTAATATTTGTTCAGTTATATTTTAGGAAGTAACTATGTTAATTTGTTGTTAAGTAGTATTAAATAGTTTGATTTTTTTAAAAGCAACCTAAATACAAGTGTTGCTAATTGGCGCAGTCGGTGACGGATCTCCCAGCAACCTAAGGTATCAAAAGAATATTGGTTCCTCGGTTTTTTAAAAAGAACAAATGGTCATCTGCTTCCTACTGTTACTGTAAGTTGCTCTCCTATATTTTTCTGTTCCTTTGTCATATGTATGTAAATATATGTCGAATATTGATGAATTAATAAGCAGACTTAATCAGTTTAATTTTGGAAAAAACTTAGAAATCATTCCTGAAGAAAATAATTTAGATAATAATATTGTTGAACAGGAAGTTCAGAATAATTTAACTCGTAATAGTCACAGAATTAGTCTTGTAGAACAAATTGATACCAACTTAATAAGTACCACAGAAAATAGCATAAACATGGCCCAAGCTAACAATATTGCAAACAACTTTAGTGAATTATATTTAAAGATGATACCTGAGTTCAGTGGGGAACTGGCAAATGTTGGTAACTTTCTTAAGGCATGCGACCTCATTATGAACACATTTTATAACGCTGAAGATGAAAGATTATATTTAAAATATTTTTTAGTTAATTTTATACAATCAAAATTAACCAGTCAAGCTAGACTTATAATTAGCACAAAAATTATTAGTAATTGGCAAGACCTAAGACAGGCTATAGTGCAAAACTTTACGGACCAACGAGACGACACTAGTCTTTTGAGTGAACTTTTAACACTTAAGCAGAAACATAATGAGTATGCTTTAACATTTAGTAATAGGTGTAGATACATTGAACAACTTCTAGTTTGTAATTTAATTGGTAGTGAAAACAATCAACAAGTACTAGAAGTGAAAAGAACAATTTACGCCCAACAAACATTAAAAGCGTTCCTCGGGGGACTTAGAAACCCTCTAGGAATGGTAGTAAGATCCACTGCAACTGCATCTATTGAGGGCGCTCTTAAGTTTATAGTTCTGGGAGAAAATTATGAGTATAGAGATAGGACATTTCTTAAATCAGGCAATTATACATCGCCAAATAATAAAACCTCCAATCCACAAACCAGCTCTTTTAACAATCGTTCTACTCCCTAAAACTTTCCGGTTATGCAATTTCAGACACCATTTATAAATAATCCCCAATATCAAAGCCAAAATAATCAAACTTCACAATTTAGAAATATTTCCCAATATCAAAGCCAAAATAATCAGAATTCACAATTTTCTAGACCGCCCTCTTTTAAACCAGAAAACACATGAGAACATTTCCAAAACAGATATCCTGAACCCATGGATTCGAGTAGCAACACAAGGTTTACAAGGCATTCTAATAATTTTTCAACACAGTCAAGAAGAAATAACTTCCCTGCTAATCAGCAAAGGTCCACAGTTCCGAGAACAATGTTTAATTTTGACAAACTGTTTACCCATGAGATTGTTACACCCTCCGAAATTTACGATCGTGCAAATCAAAAGTTTCCTACACCGGGCACATCAACTGAAAATCCTTAATAGAAATAAACAATCTCAATTTTTGTCACCTTTCTTATGTTGAAATCCCAGAACTACCTGGAAAATTGCTCATGCCCGCATCGAAGCAGTAAAGGTATTTTGAAACCAGATATTGTTCAAGAAAAATATAAAAATAAAATCTTTCAAAAATTGTTTCACATTAAATCAGCTCATGGATTCTCTGTGCACAAATATAGGGCAAATATTTTACTAAATTCAATTACTAATCGTCCACACGAATTTTGTTTGTTTAATTTTAATGATAACTGTACGGGTTTGATAGGAGCCGATTTTCTTCTTGCAAGTAAGGCAAGGCTAGATTTTAATAATAGAAAATTATACTTAGGTAGGTTAGGAATTGATATAAATTTTCCTTACGAATATACTCTTGAGCCACATACGGAAACTAAAATCAATGTTCCTGTCCATAAGTCCAATGGGTATGGACTTGTTAACCAAATGTTAATTAATAATTCATTTATACTTGACTGTTTAGTTAAATTGTCAGATAGCGAGGCTAGTGTTAAAATAATAAACCCAACTTCTACACAAATTATTGTCAGATTTACTAAACCTTTAGAGACTATTGAGTTAAATAATAATGCAATATATAGCAGTTATAATCATAAATATAATAATAGTGTTAAGAAAAATTGCGATGATAACTGGACTTAAAAGAAATACGCATGGATCACTTAAATCAAGAAGAACGTGAACAGTTAATATATTTATGGAAACGTTATTCAGATATATTTTATAAAGAGGACAAAAGGTTAACTTCCACGGACGTGGTAAAACATAGGATTAGAACGACCGACGATATACCTGTACATTCGAAATTTTATCGTTACCCACAGGTGCATAAAGAAGAGGTATAAAAACAGATGGGTAAAATGTTACAGCAAAATATTACTAGGCATTTGCATTCACCATGGTGTTCACCAATTTGGGTCGTCCCCAAGAAAGCAGATGCCAGTGGGAAACAAAAGTGGAGAATCGTTGTAGACTACAGAAAGCTCAACGATAAAACCATACCAGATCGCTACCCTATACCTAAAATAGAAGAAAATTGGATAAAATTGGTAGATCTCACTATTTCACTACAATTGATTTGGCATCAGGTTTCCATCAGATAGAGATACGTCCGGACGACATTGAAAATACGTCATTCTCAACAGATCTAGGTCATTAAGAGTATTTAAGGATGCCATTTGGCCTTAATAATGCTACAGCCTCGTTTCGGCGCCTAATCAATAATGTTCTACACGGATTGATTAGGAAAACTTGCCTTGTCTACATGGATGACGTCATTGTGTTCTCGACGTCTCTACAGGAGCATCTAGACAAGCTTACATAAGTATTTGAAAGGTTCAGGAACTTTCAGCTAAAGGTGCAACTACACAAAACCGAATTTTTAAAGAAGGAGGCTGAATTTCTGGGACAACATATTTTAATGAACAGTCCAATATTACAGCCACCAGATTTCACACAGAAATTTATATTAACTACGGATGCTTCCAACTTCACACTTGGAGCTGTCTTAAGTCAAGGCGAACCGAATTCGGACCTGCCTGTAGCTTATGCAAGCCGAACTATGAACGAGACAGAAAGCAGGTATAGTACAATCGAAAAAAAGCTACTTGTAATAGTCTGGGCTGCAAATTACTTCAGACCCTACCTTTACGGCAAAAGATTTACTATAATGACCGATCACAACCACTGAAATGGCTATTTTCATTAAAGGAGCGCAATTCGAAGCTAGCAAGGTGGCGTTTAAAGCTTGAAGAATATGAGTACGATATAGAATACAAGAAAGGAAAAACAAATAACGCCGACGCTTTATCACGTGTAGCAATTAACCCTTTGAATGTTGATAATCAGTCAGTAATTAATAATGTATATGAAACAGAATGACAGAGAGATAATGAGAACACTGATGAGGAAATCGAAGAACTAGATACAGTAAATTATAACCAGGAATCATACGCCGCACCAGGCATTCCTATTTTGGAAGAGGAAATTATCAATAGCAAATCCAATCAAATATTATTTAGTTGCTCAGAGGAACCCGAAATTCTACACGTCAAAAAAGGCAAGAGAAATTTTATTCATGCTAAATTTAATTTAGAAGATCAAGACAAGATAGCGGAATTTGTAAAACAGCACTGTTTGCCTCAAAAGAAATACTATTGCCTATTTATTAATGAGAGACATTATGAATTAGTTAGTTCGGTTATCAATCAACACTTTAATAATGCGCATGCGCCGCAATTTTTTTAGATATGATAAAGTTTTGGAAGAAATTAACAGTGAGGATGAACTAAAGGATCTCATAATAGCATATCATCAAGGTAAAACTAACCATAAGGGTCCGGATGAAACTTATTTCAGGATGAAACAGAAATATTATTATCCTGGTTTAAAACAAAAAAATTTAGAATTCATTTTAGACTGTGTGACATGTAAACAAGCAGAATACAATATACATCCAATTAAAATACCTTTAGAACACACTTCAACTCCTTTGAAACCTCTAGAATTAATTCACATAGATACATTTCAAATCGAATCATCTCAGTTATTTACAATTCTTGATCCTTTCAGTAAATTCGGTCGGCCTTTCCGATTAAAAGCAAGAATGCTATAGAAATTTTCAGGGTATTAATAAGACATTTTTCACAATATGGTACAGTGAGAGGCGTCGTTTCCGACTCTGGTACGGAATTCTCAAATGACACTGTCAAAGAGCTCCTAAAGTCATGTCAAATTGAATTGCACATAACTACACCTCATAATCCCAACTATAATAGCCCAGTAGAGAGATTCCACACCACACTGATTGAATACTATATAATTTTCAAAATAAAATACCCAAATCTAAAACCTCCTGACTTAATACCCTACTGCATCCTAGCTTACAATTCAAGCATTCACTCTCAAACTCTTAAACCACTAATTGAGCTAATACTCGGATACATCCCAGAAATCTTCGACTTTGATCCCGAAGTTACACTCACCCAAGGGTATAACCAAAAGCACAAAAATTTTATGAAAATAGTTTATGATATGGTATTAGATCGGATAGAAAAATCGAAAGAAAAAATGCTCCTCAGAACTAACGTCGAAGTTAATCAGCCATTTAAAGAGGGTCAAACAGTCTATAAAAGATACCTCCTAGATTTCACAAAGCGCACAAGCCCCATACAGGCCCATACACGATAATAACCCTCCTAGAACACAATAAAGCTTTACTCATAAATCACAAGAATGATGAGCAATGTGCAACTCATTTAAGAAATCTTCGCCTTTCAGGTGGGCATGCAGAGGGCAGCCACAGCTATAAGATTTAAAGAACAACCCTGGGTTTTTACCTGGCAAGTTAGGTAGAAGCTATTGCCAAAATAACGTATGGCGCCTTATACATGTATATAATATGGAACCCTTATTTACTGACTACAGTAAACTTAAATACAAATATTATCTTTTAGCCAATACTTTAAGTGATAATTTTAGATCTGAATACCATAATTTTATAATCGCCCTTAATTATACTGTAGATAACATAGATAAAACATTACTTAGAATTTTTCATGATAAGTATAGATTTAAGAGACGTTTACTCAATCCTTTAGGTGCAGTTTTTAAATCAATCACTGGCAAACTAGATGCTGATGATGGCGAAAGAATCAACAAAGCCCTTCAATTATTAGCTGATGATCAAAATAGGATGCATGAGCTATTTGACGAACAAACATCTGTTATGATAAATGCAATAAACGAATTTAATCAAACAGTAAATACTTTAACTCATAATCAAAAAGAAATTATCTAAAGAATGTTAGCACTTTAAAACATTACTAAAGATTTCGCTACTAATATCATGCCTGTTCTCCAGCGAGCACATATTCTAGAACTGTTGACTGAAATCGCTAACCTATTTAACGTCATAGATTCGATAATATTAACAACTGAAAATGCTATAACGTTCTCTAAATTAAATACTTTTCACACTTCTAACATCAAACCAAAATTCATTATTAATGAGCTTCCTATAAAAGAAAAATACATTTCACAATCTAGATTAGTAAGCAAGAATGACTTATCTTTGTATGAAAAAATATTTAAAATCAAGTCTATCCAAACTGGATATAAAATTATATTCCAAATTGATATTCCACTAATAGACAAATCTGACTATATTTACTACCAACTGGACTCCCTACCTATACAAACCAATTCTAACAGCTTCCCTATGATAATACTTCGATCCAAGTACCTTATCCTAAATGAGAAACAATACGTCAGAAACAACCCTTGCCAGGAGCTTACGAACGAGATCTTATGTCTGTACAGAAGATACAATAGCAGACGTCAGTGAAGATCCTCCCTGTGGAGTTAGGCTAATTAATTTCCAAAAGCCTATCAATAATTGTGAAGAAGAGACTGTAAAAATTACCAAGACTATCGTTTCCAAATATGGCAACACTCAGTTTATGGTGGTGGCTCCAAAAGAAACCAAGATGTTAATCAAATGCTCGGGAGAAGAAAACACACAAATTATGCAAGGCACGTATATGGTGACACTCAAACCAAGATGTCAGTTGTCGATTGGTGGCAAACGATACAGTAGAGTGCAAAGCTCAGTTGAGACACAACAATTGTTTTCCTTACCAAAGTTGGAAGCAGTTCCAGAAAGTCAAGTCAGCATAGACGCATTGCCAGCAATGGAACTGGAAAACGTCCCTCTGCACGACATAAGCGACATCAGGGCTCAGCTGCAGTCTATAAAAAGTAAAATTCCCAACAAAATTAGACTCCCGTTGTACCATACAAGTATTTGGACAATCCTGCTCTACATCATATTAATCCTTCTAGCAGCAATATTTATTACAGTTTTTTTCAAAAGAAGATTTGCCCAGCAGAATGAAAGAAACAAAGCAGAAGCGGAAAATCCTTTAAGAATTCCAAAACCCAAGGGTTCCGTCCTCTAATGAGGGGAGGAGTTAACACATGCCTTCCCACGATAAGTCACGTAGATGATATCAAGCTACATTCACATACAGCAGTTCCCATCAGCAGATTCTACGAATTATACCGACCGTTGCAGATAGGGTCAGCAGTGCGTGTTCAGAAGAAGCTAGATCAGCATGTTCTCATGAGAATCTGCAACGAACACTTGTCCGATTACTATATAAAGCCATTGTTTTGTGTAATATTTGTTCAGTTATATTTTAGGCAGTAGCTATGTTAGTTTGTTGTTAAGTAGTAAGAAAAACTTCCACCATCTTCCATGCAGAAATTCTTGCTGTAGATCTCTGTGTAGAGGAGTGGGTACAAAGAAGACTCAAAAATAGAGAGAGCTACATCCTCTCCGACAAGTTTAGGTGTCTGCAAAATTGAAAACTTTGTGTAAACTATAGTGTATAAAGAGTAAAATGTGATTTGAATATAAGTTTAGGATCTATGGTCAATGAAGGCAATGTTTGAAGTGTTAGATGGAGTAAGAAAGGCTAAAAAGTTATTTTGTTTGGCCTATTAAAATCTGAAGTTTATGGAACTTGGAAACGTCATTGTCAAAATTTTTTAGATTTTTTTACTTTAACGTCGGCCAATTTCCGTGACAATGCTCAATCACCGACGCCAGTGTGCAATTTCACCTCACAATCTTGGAAATTTTGCCGAACCCTTGCCTTTCTGTAAGGATGGTAGGGATGCTTAACGTGCCCAACATCGCATGAACACGGAATCGACGGCTTTACGCCCACTCCGAAGGGCGGAACGTGCATAAATTCAACTTGCTACAATGCCAGAACCTTGGTTGATGTCAATTTATTACAGTTTGTACTAAAAAAAATATGAAAGGAACACCCTGGGAATCGAACCCAGTACCCTTCGGTTCAGAGGCACACGTTCTTATTCCTGGACCACCGAGGCTCTAATATTTTTAGATAAAACCTTATAAGTTATGTCGTAATATACAGCACAATTGTTACTTATTGTATATGAACATACTGTAAAATTTGAGCTAATAAAGTAATAATAGTAATACTAATAGTAATAGTAAGAGATAATCTGGCAGTACTGAAGACACTGAAGTCTTACAAAACCGAGTCCAAACTGACCTGGGACTGCAAAAAACTCACTACGAACAACAAATGAACTTTGACGTGGGTTCCAGAGCATCAATGCATTGAAGGAAATGAGGAAGCAGGTAGCCTTGCAGAAAGGGCAGCAACAATACCGTTCTATGGTCCAGAGCGGTATTGTGGACTAACAAGAAGCCATGTAAGAAATGAACGTGATACTTGGGAGAAGAACCAGATGCTGTCATACTGGAGGACAACACCAGACATAAGGCATGCAAAATAGTTCATCACCATATCAACAAAGAAATGTGAACTGTTTCTTGAATTGCATTGTCCTTCATTTTACTAAAATATTTCCAGAAATGTCATTTCAAATAGACCCTTCCTTTGATGCTCTGGCGGTAATTTTAGTTATGTTTATGACGGTCTATAATTTTTAGCTCATTTTCGTGGAAAAAATGCGTCAATGAGGAGACCGCGACTTTTGAATTTTAAAAAGATGTCTTCAAATGAGCGCAAACTAGGCCCCCTAGAATCCATATCCGGGTCGTGAGCTGCATCTTATAAAATTATTTTGACAATCATATCATCACATTTTTTTTCAAGCACCCTTATCTTATTGCATAAGAAAACAATCGAGACGCAGTAAGTGTGTTTTGGTAGCGAATGTTCATTAAATTCTTCAAATTTCAATAACCCAATTAGCCATTAACCTAAGCTTTGTTGGCTAGGAAGCCAGTTTTCTCGGAAACATTTTAAGTTTGTTTCCGGGAAATTTTTGTACAGTTTCAAACAATTAGTTATTTTGATAAAATATGGTACGTTGTTTCTACTATATATGTTATAACGTTAACCAGATTGATTGCTGCTTGCATTAGAGAGACATATTTGCTATTAAAAATATTTCTATGAAAATTCATTTCCATAACGCATTTGCTGCGTCTAGACTTTTTTATATGGATTTAATTCACAGTAAACGGAATGGATTTATTTTCTTGTTAGCAATTAAATTATATCATTTCGCTTTAAATATCCTCTTCGTGAATATATACATACATACATATATAGATATATATATATATATATATATATATATATATATATATATATATATATATATATATATATATATACAGGCTGTTTCAAAAAACATGCACCATCGCTCGTGGGGCAATTCCTTACTAAAAAATAAGAAAAAAGTTCCTGTGCACATGGGCCCGGAAACGCATAGTTTCCAATATACAGAGAGTTGAATTTTAATTTTTTTTTTAATTTTTTATAAATAATTTCAAAACCACTGGATTGATTTTAATGAAACTTGGAACTTGAAAGTGTATTATGAAAGTGCATATTTTCAAGTGAAAATCTACTTACAACTGCGCCAGTGGCGTGCGTACGGGGTAACTGTAAAAATTCATTTGGCGAAAAAATATGTGCGCCACTGTCTTTTTCCAATTTTGATACATCAGTTATGAAGCTTATTACATAAGCCACAAAAGCTGCCTCTTGGTATTTTTTCGTTCAGGGTATCCCTTAGGAGATATGATTAATTTTATAAAAAGGGGCAAAGTACCGATTCGTTGGAGTAATGAAAACAGTAATCGTAAAGTGCCATGAAACTATAATTTTTGACAGTTCTCTAAATTCTACAATTTTGAAGTGCTTTGTAGGCGTCAAAAGAGTTTTCGTGCTATTCTTTAAACTTTTATACGGTGCAGTATTTTCGTTTTTAGTTATTTGTTGATACTGAGCTGCTCATTAATATTATTTCCTCCTCTCAAGATGGTTTTCATTAAGTACACTTCAGCGGATTTGACTGATATGTTGTTAATTTATGGACAAACAAATCAAAATGCTAGACAAGCTGTGCGAGTTTATCAGGAAACTTATCCGCAAAGAAGAATTCCTGACAAAAATATTTTCCCACGTATTGTAAGACATTTGAGAGAAACTGGTTCTTTAAAACCTTCAAAAGCTGACTCTGGACGCAGAAGATACCGCCGAACTGTACGAGTTGAAGAGGCAATATTAAATAGAGTTGAACGTGATCCTAGTACAAGTACGAGAATTATTGCCACCGAACTGGGTAATATTTCGGCATCATCAGTTCACAGAACTCTGAAGGATCAAAGTTTATATCTCTATCATTTTACACGTGTCCAGGAACTTCTATCTAGAGACTTTCAACCAAGGGTAATGTTTTGTCAGTGGTTCTTAAACAAACTTAGGCACGACCAATATTTTTCTAAACGTGTACTATTTACTGATGAGGCGTCATTTACGCGAAAAGGTATCGTAAATTTTCACAATTTACATACATGGGCCGATGAAAACCCACACTCTCTAAGAGTTGCAAATTCGCAGTATCAATTTTCCATCAATATTTGGGCTGCTATTATTGAAAATCACATAATTGGTCCTGTTGTTCTACCGAATCGTCTTGACCATGAATCATATTTAAACTTTTTACAAAATGATTTGCCGTTGTTACTACCGCTTTTTATGAGAAATGGTACAATGTGGTTCCAGCATAATGGTGCGCCCGCACATTTTGCAGCAGTTGTAAGAACATATTTAGCCAACACATACGGTCACCGATGGATTGGTCGTGGAGGTCCGGTGTCATGGCCACCTCGATCTCCGGACCTGAATCCTCTCGATATTTATTTGTGGGGTCATTTAAAAGAAATAGTGTATAAAACACCAGTAAATACACGAGAGGAATTGTTGGGAAGAATAGAATATGCATTTGACAGCATTAGAGAAGATCAAAATATTTGCAGAAGAATAAGAAGATCTTTGCGCAGAAGGTTAAATAATTGTAACGACGCTAATGGTGGTCACTTTCAACATTTTCTTTAGCTTTGTTATTAAAGTCAATTGAGTAATGTACAAAAAACAAGAGTTTGGAAAAATCATGGTGTCTTTACGATTACTCTTTTCATTTTTTATTTTTATTTTTTATTTATCATTTTTTATCAATGTTTGTAATATTCATTTCAATGTTTATCACCAATAAGTTTTACGTAGGTTAGTTATTTGCACGTTTATTGCTGTAATGTTTACTGTATGTTTTGTTTTTCATATTCTTATGGTTGCAGTAAACATATATTATTATTATTATTACGCCGACTAATCGGTACTTTGCCCCTTTTTATAAAATTAATCATATCTCCTAGGGGATACCCTGAACGAAAAAATACCAAGAGGTAGCTTTTGTGGCTTATGTAAAAGCTTCATAACTGATGTATCAAATTTGGAAAAAGAGAGTGGCGCACATATTTTTCCCCAAATGAATTTTTACAGTTGCCCCGTACGCACGCCACTGACGCAGTTGTAAGTAGATTTTCACTTGAAAATATGCACTTTCATAATACACTTTCAAGTTCCAAGTTTCATTAAAATCAATCCAGTGGTTTTGAAATTAGTTATAAAAAATTTAAAAAAAAATTAAAATTCAACTCCCTGTATATTGGAAACTATGCGTTTCCGGGCCCATGTGCACAGGAACTTTTTTTCTTATTTTTTAGTAAGGAATTGCCCCACGAGCGATGGTGCATGTTTTTTGAAACAGCCTGTATATATATGTATACAAAACAGCAGCATAGATTGAAACATATAAATAATAGCTGCACAACCAATAAAATAGACTTTTATACGTAAAATTATTTAAGCATAAAAACAGCACAAAGAGGAACAAGTCAGCCAAATTGTCATGGTACAACAATAAGCCTCAAAATAATAGCATGGCGTGGGAGCGTTTATTTTACATGATAAGCAAAATATTCATCAAATGACTAAAAAGCATTAATTATAATGTTAACCACTTAAATTTACCAAACTCTAGATTTCTTATATTATGAGAGAGTTTGTTATTAAATTTAATTCCGACGTAGTTGATTCCTTTCATTGTTCTCTTTAAACACGTGAAATTCCCTGCGAAGTTATCTTTACCTCGTGGAAAATGGCTGTGAATGTCTGATTCGTAGCACCTAACATATAAGATATTGCAAAATATATAGGGTGTTCAGTAACGCATGGGCCAAACTCTTTTAGTTACCTTGGATAGCGCCTCGGGGTTCGGTGGTAAGAACCTGTGAATCGAAGGGTGATAGGTTCGATCCCAGGGTTCTCCTCTTACTTTGTCAGTACAACCTGGAATATTAACATCAACCGATGTTGTATTTGAGTAAGTTGAATGTCTACACGTTCCGCCCTTCGGAGGGGTCGTACAGCCGTCGGTCCCTTGTCCATTCGATGTTGGGCACGTTAAAGATTCATACCTTCTTTACAAAAAGACATGGGGTTCGGCAAAATTTCCAAAAAAGTGAAGCGAAATTGCTTCCTGGTCTCGGTGATTGGCCATAGTTGCGGAAATAGGCCTATGTTGAAGAAACAAAACACACACGCCATTAACTTGGACAAAAATATGGTGGTTTATGCAACTTACCTCCGTAAAATTTTGCTTTTTTTACAAGTTATAGGCCTGAGAAGAACATTTTGTTTAATTTTTTCATGATTATTTATTTATTTAATGGGTAATTGAAATGTGAATTTCGTAAATGGGATTTCGTTTGGCTGTAAATGCGAATATCTGGTTATATTTTGCGTTTAATGTGCAGGACGTTCTAGACCACTATATTATTTTCTTGTTTTATTTAAAATAGTGTGTTTTGGAAAATGAGTAATTGTTTTGAATCAGCATTCCGTTTGCTTTAGAAAGGGTTTATTTGTTGCAAGTCTCTAAAATGCACCATTTTAGTAAATATTCATTAAATTATGAAAATAATACACAAATTATAACAAATAGTTTAAAAATGTTTTCCGGTTACAACTGTCCTTATAACAACGAGAAACAAAAACGACATAAAATCAAACATCGAAGAGCATATGAAAGATATACTACTTTTAAAATTAACATTAAAAAAACTATAAACCTAAAAACAATACCAGAAAAAATTATAAAGTTGACTTTGGAAATGTTAGCCATTTGCTTCAATGGATTTTCTACACCTTTCTAGGCAATTTCTTCTAACTGCGAGGAGTGTCGGATAGATTTGCCTAATTTCATTTGCCGCCGACACTATTTTTTTGCCACAGTTCATTCCTGGCATTAATAGTAGACCCGGAATAAACTAGGCTCTTAATATATCCCCAAAAAGAAAAATTCTGAGGATTCAACCCGGGGCTGCGTGGAGGCCATGGATGTTCAGGTTCACTTTCCCGTTCGACCCATCGGATGGTGGAATACATTATTCAAATCGTTTTTTACTGATATCGGATATTAGGCAGGGGCGACATGTATGTATCACATACAAAACCTCGCATTTAAAGGAACATCATCCAATGCATCCTATAAATTATGCTGAAGAAAATCTAAGTAATCATGTGCGTTCAGTGTTGCTGGAAGTTCAAGTGGTCCTACAGGACTATCTTTAACTATACCAAACCTAACATTTAATTTAAGTTAGTGCTAAAAGTGACGCACTGTCGTAGTGCTTGGGTTTTCTTCAGCCCATGTGTGACAATTTTTGTGGTAAAAAATTCCGCTTCTCGTAAATGTTGCCTCATCAGCGAATAGAAATTTCCTTACAAAAAGCTGATCATGTCTATTTTTCTTTAAGATGAATTCACAAAATTTTGTTCTTGCTAAAATATCACCAGCATTTGATTGTGTCAAACATAGCACGTTGATGAACATACTAGAAAGTAAAGGTTTAGACTCCCAAGATCTAAAAATCATTCAGTACCTCTATGAACACCAGGTGGCGGCAGTGCAGATTGAAAACACCCAAACAAAAACTGTACCAATTAAACGAGGAGTCAGACAAGGCTGTGTACTGAGCACTATGCTTTTTAACATGTACTCCGAAATTGTATTCCAAAACGCACTTGAAGGTGCAGAAGAAGGCATGAAAGTGAATGGAACCTTGATAAATAATCTACGATATGCCGACGACACAGTTATAATCGCAGACAGTCCTGAGGGCTTGCAGCGGCTACTTAACAAAATAGCAGCCAAAGGAGATCTATTAAGCTTAAAAATCAACACCGCAAAAACAAAGATATTGGCGGTAAACCGGAATTCAAATCAACCAATACATATAAACTATGCGGGACACAGATAACCAAGGTCTCTAAGTTTAAATACTTGGGCAGTTGGATCGGCGAATATCCGAATCCTGATTTGGAAATCAGAGCTCGGATTAAAATGTCTAGGGCAAATTTCTTTAAAATCCGAAGCCTATTAAGCGATAGGTTACTTGATATACAAATTAGATACAATTTTGAAGTGCTACATATATTCCACGCTTCTGTATGGGGTTGAGGCGTGGACGCTAAAGGCTGGCGGTCTAAACAGACTCGAGGCATTCGAAATGTGGGTGTAACGACGAATGTTTCGAGTTCCTTGGACTGCTCACACCACAAATTTGGAGGTTTTGCATCGTATGGGCAGAGAACGTGAACTCATCGAAATCATAAAAAAGCGAAAAACTGCATATCTCGGTCATGTAATGAGACACAATAGATATAAATTTCTACAACTCATGATAGTGGGTAAGATCGAAGGTAGACGTGGACCGGGACGCAGGCAGTGCTCCTGGCTTAAGAACATACGAGATTGGACAGGCTTGGGTTCAAACACTTTGCTGAAAAGGGTCCAAGACAGAGAAGAATTCGCCAAAATTGTTGCCGATCTTCGATAGGAGAAGGCACTCGAAGAAGAAGAAAAGAAGATCACCTGGGGGTAAGTTTTGGACTGGAGAAAAATGGTACGGCTATAACTGTTGTTCCCGTAAAATGTTAAACACAGTAATCTGACTCAATCCAACGTTTGCATACATAAGGGGAATACTTGTTGTTGGGCCATCTTCAACAATATTTAATACCGCTTCCTCCTGCGGAAGGGTTCGAACGACAGGCCGTCCATAATGTCTGTAAAACTTCCAGTTTTACACGACCTGAAAACAGCTTGCGGTTGGGCTATCTACGACTGGGATAAACATCTGTAACTTAAAACGTTGTTGGGCGTAAACTGATATCATGCCGGTCATTTCGATGTTTGAAAATATGTTATGCAGCCGCATTGTATGTACGGGAATAGCAAATTGTATCGTAATGCTTTTCAGTGCTAAAGATGACACTACATTTGACAGCTAATTACTACCATGATATAATGACTTAGAAGAAATATGCTATCATGATATAATGACTTAGAAGAGATATGATATTGCGCATATGCCCCGCCCCTTCCTATGGCGTCACGTGGTGAGTAACGTTACAGAAATCCCAACTAAACACTTAGAACAAAGTCACTCTCAATCGAAAAGTTTCTGTATGTCAGTTTAATGTGGTTGAAGTTACGCCTATATTGTCTTTTTCAGATAATATCGCAGCACTAAATTTAATCTTTTTCATTTTTATTACTTCCAACTGTATGCACTCAAACTCCACTGCACGACAGCATATTATTGTTGCCTTGGACTCACCACTTGACACCATACGCGTGACAGGTCTAAAAATAGGTAGTCTGAATATCATATCTCTCGTTATTTGTATCATGATATGATATTGCGCATATGCCCCGCCCCCTCCAATGACGTCACGTGGGGAGTAAAATTATAAAAGTCCAACTACACACTTAAAACATTCGCAATCAAAAACTTTCTATATGTCAGTTTAATGCGGTTGAAGTTACATTTCACTTCGTCGCCTATATTGTCTTTTTCATTTTTATATTACATATATATATATATATATATATATATATATATATATATATATATATATATATATATATATATATATATATATATATATATATATATATATATATATATATATATATACGCACAAGACAAGTATAATAATTAAGGGAGCCCTCAATTAGCATAGGGGATACACAAACTTAAAAAAATAGGGAACACGTTCGCAGACATTTAGAGGGCGTTTACATTCATAAACTTGATATCATCATACCACATAATCACAGTATAATATTCTGATCTTAAAAAATTACCTCCAACTGCATGCACTTAAATATTAGTAAAATATGTAATTTGTCAGGAGGTTGTGATGAAACTTCAAACCCAGCTGTACGACAGCATATTATTGTTGAATTGTACTCACCAATTGACACCATGCGCGTGACTGTTCTAAAAATAGGCAGTCTCATTATCATATCTCTCGTTATTTGTATCATGCATTACTACTACATACTAGATGAACAGTATCAAATTGAGAAATTGTAACGCAATCTATACATTTTCGACACTAACTTTAAACTGTTTATTCTGTAAAATGGTGTATTTATGCGACTTGCAACAAGTATATATTTTTTAGAGAAAATCTAAAGGTGTTTTAAATAAAGCGATTATTTTCCACAAATCACTATTCTTAAAAAACTGAAGTAAGTAATATTGTGGTGTAGTAGCTCAGAACGCCCTGTACGTTAAACACAAAAACTAAATAGATACTCGTGTTTACCGCCACAAAGAAACCTCCTTCACCACAATGTGAAGTCAATTACCCAATAAATGAATTATCGTGAAGCAATGAAACCGGTTTTTTTTTTCTGGTCTCTTAAGGAAACAAAATTTTACTAAGGTAAGGTGTTTCAACTCACCTTATTTTCGTTCAACGTAACCAAAACTGAAGTCTGACCCATTCTTCACTGAAAACCGTGTAGACCCAAGGTATTGTAAGTATCCAAAAGCTTTCATGGTGGCTACGACAGTGATGCCTATACTTTAATCCACCTAGTATTCGAATTGCCTTTCTTTGGGTTGCGTAAACTAATTCAACTGTGGTGAGTTCCCTCTTTTTGAGGTTTGTTTATACAAATTACCCCAATGATTTACTAAATAAAGTTCCCTCAAATTTTATATCTATTCATCTTTATATTAGGCCTTAGTAATTAAAAGTTTTTTTTGGAAAAAACTTTTAACCCAACTCTTTAAAAATATATAATTATTTGCAATATCCAGAAACTTTTCTGTTGCAACTTTTGCTTTCCGTAGATATTTTCAAGAAACTAAAGAAATTATTCGACGACTTTCCTGATGGAATGAAAATATGGTTCGGGCATTTACTTTACTATGGTATTAAAGATCCTGAAAGTTTAAAGATCTTGTTAAATCATCCCAAAGCACTTCATAAAGATGGCCTTTACCGCTATGCAAAGATTTTTGCTGGAGATGGACTCTTTGCTGCTCCAGGTAAGAGTAGAGGATAATTAATATTATGATTTTAAACGACAAGCTATTGGATGTCGGTGCAATTGTTTTCCTCATCAATTATGGTAAATATACTATTTGCTTTACTTTCTGTCAATGTACTATCGCAAATAAGACATTTTACATACTTAACAGTATACATATATATATATATATATATATATATATATATATATATATATATATATATATATATATATATATTGCTATGGTATTTTAAGCACTTTTAATTGTAGAGCTTGAGAACTTAATTATCGCTGTAACGTTAAATATTTCCTCTCATCTCATGAGTAGGGTTCTGTTAATTGGGCTAGCTTTTTTATTTGTTTGTGTTTTTTTCTTTTTTACATGGATCAACTTAATCAAACGATCTAAATATGAGCTATATATATTTTATATCTGGCTAGGTTAAACTTCGCTTTGCAAAAAACCATATCTATGTCATATTCATTATGGACTTATCATCAATAAAAACACAGAAATCACAATCTTGCTTAACAGTAGATTAATTAAATTATTTACAAAATGACATGGCAAAAATAAAGTTATTGACCGTCGTCGATAAATCATAGAAATCAATCTCTTGTTGGAACAGTGTGTTAATGAAATAGTTTACAAAATAACATGGTAAAAATAGCTCAACTATGTGACTGTAATTCTTATAATTAAACAGGAGAAAAAAACGGCACTTTAAAAGTTATTGTTCACAAAATCAAACTAACGGGTTATTGTCTAATCGGTTTTTTCTTTGGCTGTATAATTTCCATCAAATTAAACTTCTTGGGATAATCAATCTATATGGCTCATTATTGGATAGCCCTTTCATATGGAGAATTTTCCATCGGCAGATTTTAAGCAAAATTTATATTATCAAGGCACTTTTTCCGCAGTCTTGACTTTCGATGCGGAATGCTTTAAATTGTTTATTGGATATTTCCTTGCTCAAAAATTGATTACTGAAAATGTTCTAACGCACTTTTCCCGCAGATTACTCTCTAGTGGTCGTATTCACTGTATTGACGTTTATTTTCTAATCTCCTTGCCTGGCGGCGTTCGTTGCTTAAATATCGTCGCCTTTGCTATAAAAAAAAATATCTTCATCGGTTGCCGTTGCACAGAATAAAGTTCAACAGCCTTGCATTTTTCATTGTCGAACTTCTTGCTATATCATAAAATAATAAAACGTCCCCGTGTTTTACTACTCATTAGAATCTGCGTGTGTAAGTTTATTGGAACTCAAATTACTGACAAAAAAGTTATTCTTAAACTAATTCTATCTCCGTGGTTCTCCAAAAAATATTAGACTGGGGAAGTAGAAATCTTGTACAATTCAACCCCACCAAATCTCAGTCTTGCTTTCTTTCTCATAAAAGATACACCAGCCCTAGAACCATCACAATTAACAACCAAGTTATTCAAAGTAATGAGTCCTTTTCACTTGTTGGAATTTCTGTGAATCGAAATCTCAATTGGAAACAACACGTCACATCAATTGCAGAAGCGGCTGCTAAGAAATTAGGTTTACTCTTCCGGGCCCGCAAATACTTTTCACCAGCTAATCTCTATACCTTATGTACTTCACAAATAAGGCCAAACCCCTAATACTGTTCCCACATCTGGGGTGATGCTGCCGCTTCTACACTCGCTATCCTGGACTCCATTCAGAAGAGAGCCATACGTCTCATTGGTGACCCTACCCTCACCCAAAGGCTGCCATCCCTTGCCCACCGACGTGCCGTTGGTGACCTCTCTCTCTTTTATAGATATCTGCACGGGCAGTACTCAGAGGAGCTTTCTTCCATAGTTCCTCCACCTGCTGCCCCCAACAGATCTACCAGGGGAACAGAGCGACTGCACCCTTTTACTGTCCAGGTCACCAGACATAGAACATCTTGTTATACCCGCTCTTTTGTCCCGAGGACTTCCAAGTTGTGGAATTCCTTGCCGGCACATGTTTTTCCTTCTCCTCCGAACCTCCAAACCTTCAAGTCCAGAATTAACAAGTTGCCTCTTTTCTCCTTGTCGACACCCACGGTGCGATAGTATTTGGGCTGTAAGCCCTCGTGGTGTGTTGTTGAAATAAAAAAATAAAGATAAATAAATAAAACGCCCTGTGGCTGTATTTCTCTTACATCTACCTATTTACTAAAATCAAATAAATGATTATCGTTTAACAAAATGCTATGGATAAAATCAAGGTATTGTTCTCTGTTCTCTATAGATATTTTAACAATCAAATAAAAACGAAAGCATTGTTCTGTATTCTCCTAATTTATTGTGATTTTCTTATTTAACCCATAATATATAACACTCTTAATTATATAGGGCATTTAAATATTACGGTGTATAAATTTCATGTACATGTCTCGTTTTTCTCCACAATAAAATATTTCTAATTTCCTTGTATATTTGCTATATATATATATATATATATATATATATATATATATATATATATATATATATATATATATCTGTACGTGTGTTTTTTTGTAATTGACAGTTTTGATGGTCAGTTGAAGGGTGCACCTTTAAGAACTGCAAATTTTATTTTATGATAATGAAGAGTTAGGCGCTAGAGAATGACACAATGTCTTGGATTTACCTTAAGTCAGTGTCATATTTAAAAATAAAAATTTAAAAAAATAAGGAAATGCCATTCACAAAGTGCTGTTGCTCTTACTTGGTGAAACCGTTCCACAGCAAACATATATTATGTAGAAACTTTTTCTCTTCTTCTTCCTTTTCTCGTTCTCTTTCCATCGGAGATTGGAAATCATCATAGGCAATATTATCTTTTTTGGTGCACGTCTAAAAAGTTCAATTGAGCTGCATCCAGAACATTTGCGTAGATTGCGCAACCACGATGTTTTTTCCACCTACGCTTCTTTTATCTTTGGTTTTCTCTTCATGATATTTCTAAGTAACGCATACCTCGCTCCTCTCGTGATATGACCCAATCACTTCAACTTTCTCTTGTTGATAGTTTTTAATAGTTCTTGTTGTTTGTTTAGTCTTTGCAGTACGCTTGCATTCGTCACACGATCCATCCATGGAATTTTGAGAATTGGCCGGTAGCATCACATTTCAAAAGCTTTTATGTTTTTGATGTTTTTGCTCTTCAATGTCCAGGCTTCCACTTCGTAAAGGAGAGTGGAGAAAATGTAGCATCTCAGCATATGGATGCGCAGAGTAATATGATGTCCCGGTTGCAGAATATCTTTCTCATTTTATTGAATACTATTCTGGCAATTCAACGCAGCTTTTGATCTCCTTCGTTTGATCGATATTGTCTGTGATCCATGCACCCAATTATTGATACTACGGTATTTTTTCAATTCGTGTATCGTCGATAACAAGATGAGCTCTAATTATCTGGTACTTTGTTGTTACCATGAATTTGTTTTTTTTTAGATTAATTTTTAAGCCGCAATTATTACATTCAATATTAGGTCTATATTATATATTGTGGTTCTTCTATTGTGCCTGTTAATATGACGGTGTCATCTGAATATCTATTGCTATTGAGAGCTTCTCCTTTTATCACCACGTCTTCGGACATTTCTGATAGTGATTTTTGACAAATGGTTTTGCTCTATACAGAGTGAACAGAAGAGGCGGGAGCACACAACCCTGACGCACTCGATATATTTCAATTTCTGGTGTTAAGTTGTTTTAAATTTATAACTTAAATTAATACCCTGTGTATTAATTAAAGAGTTAATGAATAACATTTAACTTGCTACTCAGTCGAGGCACAAATTGTAATATAAATTAAACGCAGGGCGTGGGCTTTAGCACTTGTACTCGGTGAATTTTAAAATGCACAAATAAAAATCAGGAGTAAAATAAAAATTCGGTTTATTAAAAATTGTTGAAGCTATATAATGTTTTCAATTGAGCAAATTTAAGTAAAAGGAATATAAAAATTATTCAGATTTAAATACAAAATACAAAAATGATCTGGCACGAAATATTTTTGTATAACTTTTTTTTCTTTGAACATAGAAATATAAATTTTGGTATGTAGTTTCCTTTTAACGTCGTAAACTTACGTACCAAATTTGGTTACCATAACTTTCCTATTTTTTGAGATAAAAATTTTTTTCGAAAGAAAATTTAAAATTTTCCTGGAAAACCTGGTCCGATTTTTCTGGCGAACGAACTTATCCAAGCCACTTACAAAAAGAAGGTACATGCTAAATTTTATCGAAATCAGTTCCTGATTTTTTGAGTTATCGGTGTGATACATATATATTTTTTCAAAATTCAAAAGTCGAGATCTCCTCATTAGTGATTTTTTTCTAAGAAAATTCACTAAAATGATTAACTACTTCAACTTGACATATAAAACTGTTGAAATGAATTGTGGAGCATAAGATTACATTTTAAAAAGACGCAGCAAGTGCGTTATGGTAGTGAATTTTCATAAAAATGATCTGGCACAAAATATTTTATTATAACTTTTTTTTCTTGTAACATAGAAATCTAAATTTTGGTGTATAGTTTACTTTTTATATCGTAAACCTACCTACCAAATTTGGTTATAGAATTTTAATTTTTTAAGATAACAATTTTTTTCAAATGGAAACTCTAAATTTTTCCGGAAAACCTCGTCCGATTTTTCTGATTAACGAACTTATCAAAGACATTTACAAAAGGAAGGTACATGCCAAATTTTATCAAAATCGGCCCATTATTCTTTGAGATAAAATTTTTTTTTTAATGAAAACTCAAAATTTTCCCGGAAAACCTTGTTTGATTTTCCTGGCTAACAAACTTATCAAGGCCACTTACAAAAGGAAGGTACATGCCAAATTTTATTAAAATCGGCTTATTACTTTTTGAGATAAGAATTTTTTTCGAATGAAAACTCAAAATTTTCCCGGAAAACCTCGTCCGATTTTCCTGACTAACGAACTTATCCAAGATATTTACAAAAGAAACGTACATGCCAAATTTTATCAAAATCGGCCCATTATTTTTTTGAGTTATCGGTGTGATACATATATATATATATATATATATATATATATATATATATATATATATATATATATATATATATATATATATATATATATATATATTTATCAAAAAATTGTGGGAACGCCGTCAGTTGTAGAATAAAACTCTTTATTATACGCCGAGCTTTCGGAAAAATTTATTCCTTTATCGAGGCTACAATATGGAAAGAAAAAAGTTTACAATTTACTTGGAAAAAATATAAAATTTTAAAATACTTACATATAACATGAGTTATACTAAACTATTTATCTAATAACAAACATAAAAAGAAAACCTTTTGATGAATTTGAGTGAAGTCTAATAAATGCCAAACTGACATATAAAGCTAAATATTGTTTAATTGAATTTGTTTTTTGTTTTTGTCTAGGAAATATAAAAAGGGGTAGTGATTTCTAAAATTATTATCTTTCTTTAAGTTTATTAAATTTTCGTTAAAAGTAATTTCAAACTCTTCTAAACACATTCTTTTATTACTTAAGGTTTCACAGTGTAAAATAGAAACATTACTAAAATTTATATTATGGCTAGTGTCAAGATTATGTTCTGACAGAGCGCAAGTTCTTTTTTGTAAACGTATGTCACTTTTGTGCTGTGTTAACCTATCTTTAAGGACTCTGCTTGTTTGGCCAATTACAACTATTACATGGAATACAATACACCACTCCAGACACTTTGGAAATTTCATCCTTACCTTTGAGTTTACTAAAAATGTTATTAATTGTTTTTGAATATCGAAACGTTATTTTAAAATTGGTTTCATCTTTAAATATAAACTTTAACCTATTGGCCATAATATAAATTTTAGTAATGTTTTTATTTTACACTGTGAAACCTTAAGTAATAAAAGAATGTGTTTAGAAGAGTTTGAAATTACTTTTAACGACAATTTAATAAACTTAAAGAAAGATTATAATTTTAGAAATCACTACCCCTTTTTATATTTCCTAGACAAAAACAAATTCAATTAAACAATATTTAGCTTTATATGTCAGTTTGGCATTTATTAGACTTCACTCAAATTCATCAAAAGGTTTTCTTTTTATGTTTGTTATTAGATAAATAGTTTAGTAGAACTCATGTTATATGTAAGTATTTTAAAATTTTATATTTTTTCCAAGTAAATTGTAAACTTTTTTCTTTCCATATTGTAGCCTCGATAAAGGAATAAATTTTTCCGAAAGCTCGGCGTATAATAAAGAGTTTTATTCTACAACTGACGGCGTTCCCACAATTTTTTGATAAATAACACTATTACCGTCACAAAAATTTAATACTATATATATATATATATATATATATATATATATATATATATATATATATATATATATATATATATATATATATATATAAACATATAAAAATTGAAACTAACCCCGGATATGGGTTCTAGGGGTCCTAGTTCGCGCTCATTTGCAAAAAAATTTTCAAAATTCAAAAGTCGGGATCTCCCCATTAGTGAATTTTTTCTACGAAAATTCACTAAAAAGAGATTTTACGGATAAATGATGTACTTAGTTTGTCAGTTCGGTCGACGTGATTCAGACTGCTGCTCTTGAAGTGACGACTAGATCCGTCTAGGCCAGGATGTTGGCAGGCCTCACTGTGTATGTGCATCTTCCTGGAGGAACGGCTTCGGTGAATTGGCACACTAATTGATGTTCCTTATTATTGAAGCTCCTCCAGGACGATGGGTCTCAAAATGCTGAGCGGTGAGTAATGGATCCCATGATGGTGGGTGCCCGAAGAACGGGTCCCAGAATAGCTGTCCAATAGCGGGTTTCTGAATAGCGCGTCCAGACTAGCGGGTCCCTGACCAGCGGGTCCAGACTAACGGGTCCGTGACCAGCGGATCAAGACTAACAGATCCCTGACCAGCGAGGTGGCTATAAAATTTCAGTCGGATTAGTGTCGGTTAAAGTCTTTATGATTTACATGAGGCGGCTGGTAGCAGGTTGCGTTTAAGTACATAATTTATCCGTGTGTTAATAACTAAAATAGAATAAAATAAATGAAATAAAATTTTAATTGACCCTTTTGAAAGTACAGTTAATACTGCATAATAGCAAGCAATCATTTAATTTTTGAACGTTACCACAAGCCACCATTAAACAGTATATAATTTATAATAAAGGGAACAATATTGAAAGTAAATTCAGTGCAGCACATACTAGTAAGCAAACATATCAATCACAATGAAGTTCACAAGCAATTAGAAAATAAGCGAGTATTATAAGTATAACTTACACAATTAGGCATGTTGCCTTCCCTAATTAAATTAGCTATGCGATAACATGTTCTGAGGTTGACTTAATAACAGAGAAGGGGAAGTGTCGGGTATTCAGATAGTCCTCTATTCTATTCTATTCTATGTCTATTTTGTTTGGCCTAAGACGTCGGTCCATTGAGCCATTAAACGTAGTCTAATCTAGTGACGGTTGTCGATTGTCGGACTTTATATTGGCATCGGTATATTTTCTCTATTATGTTTGATATTATGATACGTATTTAGCGTAGGTGCATTCTCATCGAGTTAATATTGACCACGTAATGCGTATGTCGAATCACCGACTCTGACGTCACTAGTGGGACTGATTCAGTAGCTTTATGGTTCGGAGAAAGGTATATACAAGTGGGACATGTTACACATATGTTAAATACGTGTGACATGTTACAAACTTTCACTTTCGCTAGTTGATTCCAGTAAAAATTACAGATAGTTCTTATATCCCTACTATCTAAATTCTTACTCAGTGAAATTTGTCTTAAGTGGTCATGCTGTACCCTGTCAAATGCCTTCTCAAAATCACCAAAGCAAGCATACACTTCCTGATTCATATCAATACATCTCTGGGACAAGACGATCATTCCATACTAAGCTTATAGAGTATCCATCTCCTTTATAAATGTCATTTGAGAATCACCAATGTCCTCATCTAATTTCTTGAAAACTTTGTTGTATGTTATCTTCAAAAAAGCTTTAGCGTGTGACTCACTAGGGCTATACTGCGATGTTCGCTACATTCTTTTGCGTTGGTTTTTTTTTTTGGGAATTAGGACGAACGTGGAATGGAGCTAATCTTCTGGTTATATTCCAGTTTTATGTATGTTGTTAAATAGGTCTAGCATGGTTCTGATAGATTCTCTGTTTATCAGTTTGAGTGGCTCCACAGGAATCTCATCGTATCCACTAACTTGTCCATCTTTGACCTGTTTAAGTGCATATTCTATTTCTTCTATCATTATTTCATTTGTTAATTTTTCTCTAACTTCACACAAATGCTGCATATATCCAAAAAAGAAAACAGTTGTGAAGAAGAAATCTCAACAACTCTATTTGGCGAACAAATGCAGATTAATTTATTTATGAAATTCTAACTGCAGTATTCTTGCGCCAGATAATTTAAAGTTCTCTCTCTCTATCTCTCTCTCTCTCTCTCTCTGTCTATATATATATATATATATATATATATATATATATATATATATATATATATATATATATATATATACATATATTCGGCGAGGGAACCTACAGTTCCATACCTAATATCTGGAGGCTATACAGTATACAGCCGTTTTAAGTTACTTATAGCGTTACACCAAACCTTTTTTACAAAAGTTTTATAAGCAATACGAAATTAATTTCGAACTCTTTAAAACTCAGTGCAAATTATTGATACCTAATCAAGCTCTTCACAGAGTTAAAAATATTTGTGTAATTTTAGTATCAATTTGGAAAAGACACCGAAAGGCTATACTGCCAACATTTAACCAGAAGATTTTGGACAGCTTTGTGCCTATATTTGGAAAGCAAAGTAAGATTTTGGTTGAACAACTGAAAAAAGTATCTGGAAAAGGAGAAATTGATCTTTTTAGATATATCACCAACTGCACTGCCGACATTTTTTGTGGTAAGTAGGTCTGACAGATACCAGTAAGATGTATCTCTATGTAGGTGTAAGCACAAATAAGTTCACCAGTTTTTTAATTAAAAATCGCTAATTAAAACGAGAATATGCCAGTAGAAGTATTGTGTGATACTTAAGAATTTCGGGAGGCAGCAAGTGCGTTATAGTAGTGAATTTCCATAAGAATCGTACACCATTAGTACAGCATATTACTAAAATTAATACTGTAAACTTAAACAGCCCCTAAATATCGGTTTTGGAAGTCCTAGTACGCGTACATTTGAAGAGTTATTCCGAAAGTGTTACCATTGATATATCTCTACTATCAAAACAAATCCTGGGATCTAGCTCCCTTTGAAAAAACTGACCAAAACTCAATCTTCTATGAAGCTAGAAGTTCAAAATTTTATATATCTAGGTAGTACAAGAAACTTGTGGTACAAAATATTTCCAGAAGAAAACTTAATTCATATTTAGGAAAGTAAAGTATCTGTCAAATATAAACGCAGCCGTTATTTTTCCTTATTAATCGCCTGGCTGATTTTGTTCTAGTCAACCTAATCGACCCAGTTTTTGCAACAACTAAAGAAGTTTTCGAAAAACAAATTCTCTATGAGAGAGTTTTCTTAATAAAAATTCAATATCAACAATAACAAAACCTCTGCTGAAAATTTTTATTTTAAACTCAAAGGTGACAAACTTATTCAGGCGTTTTTAACAAAAATGAGATCTTTTTCCAAACGTATGAAACCAGTACACTTTTATTGCTACCAAATATTGAAGTGAAACAAAAAAAAATATTACATGCATCGACCGGGAACCGAACCCGGGTTCGTTTACGTGAGAGGCGGGCATTCTACTATTCTCTGATACTTGATGCCGACTTCGTGCCACGGGACATTTTATATTACATTAAAAGTAAACGTAACAACTAATTACAGAGTTGATTGTATTGTTGCTTGAAACACATTCAACGACTATTTAAACCTTTGATGACGTCTTATGTTTAAGTTCAAATTTAAAAAGCCTGGACGCAGCAAGTGCGTTATTGTAGTGAATTTTCACAGAAATGATCTGGCTCAAAATATTTTATTATAACTTTCTTTTCTTGTAACATAGAAATCTAAATTTTGGTGTATCGTTTACTTTTTATGTCGTAAATCTACCTACCAAATTTGGTTATCATAGCTTTTTCATTTTTGAGATAAAAAAGATTTCGAATGAAAACTAAAACTTTTTCCGGAAAACCTCGTCCGATTTTCCTGGATAACGAACGTATCGAAGCCATTTACAAAAGGAAGGTACGTATTAAATTTTATTAAAATCCGCCCATTCTTTTTTGAGTTATCGGTGTGATACCTATGTATATATATATATATATATATATATATATATATATATATATATATATATATATATATATATATATATATATATATATATATATATATATATATATATATACATATAAAAATTGAAAATGACCCCGGATATTGGTTCTAGGGGTCCTAGTTCGTGCTCATTTGCATAAAATTTTTCAAAATTCAAAAGGCGGGATCTCCTCAGTAGTTACGAAAATTCACTAAAAAGCAAACTAATTTAAAATAATTTTTATACAGACGGGAGTCGATTTTGCTTACATTTCCACTATAATGCAAAATTTTCAGTCTAGAACTTCAATTGGGGCCATTTATCAGGCTGCAAATATAGTGTATTTTAAAAATTTATTGAATTTCCAGTTAAAAACAATCACTTGTCAAATTTTTAATTTCTTCTTATTTGTCATTTTGGATTTTTGTGGCCAAGATTTCACGATTGTTATTTCCGGTAGTATGTTTTATACGTGTTATTTGTATTGTTTGGTTAACGTTAATGTATGATTGATGTCTGTTGTATAAATCAACCTGCGCATTGCAGTTAAGTACTCCGTCTGTCAGGCATTGGACTTTAACGACTGTAAAGTCGTTTTATTGCATCTTTTTAGATTTTATATTTAATTTGGTAAAAACTCTAAATTTTGTGTACCAGATTACTTACAATTCACAGCACAAGTTTATTTACACCATTTTTATCCAGATACAAGGTCTCGTTCCAGTTACTCTAATACTTTCAAAAATATAGCATCTTCAAAAATATTTTGGTAAAGAAAAATGTTCGTTTTAGCTAATTTACAAACTTGTCTGCGGTCTGCTAAGTTTCGTTCAACTCACTTTTTTTTTGAGTTATCGCTTGGTCATACACGCGCACACACACACACACACACGGTTATTATATATATATATATATATATATATATATATATATATATATATATATATATATATATATATATATATATATATATATATATATATTGTTATATGACACGTAGTGAGACACGTTAACACAATACTCAATACAAAAATGACTCTATAATTGAAGAGTGGAAAGTAGAAAGGGCCTAAGTGCCAAAATAAAAGTTTTGAGATAATAGAGAAAAACTAAATAAAAGTTAGAGAACTTTTTTAAGGAAAGTTTTATTAAGTATTATGCATTTAAACCGAAACAAAAAACCTACTTCTTAACAAAAATTTGCATACTAAACTTCTTACTACAAAGAAAACTGTTTAAACAAGTAAAATTAGGAAAAGGCCTAAGTGCCATAACTGATTTTGAGTATAGAAACATTCATAAAATACATTTTACTTCTTTTTTCTTTGTTCTTTTAAACCATTGTCTTCAATCTGAAGTAGCTGTTTATAAAAACGTTGGTGTTCTGGATTTTGAAGATAAGGAATCATGCTTCGAAGATGTGTGTGTTTTTGTTTGTTTAACGTCGGCCTATTTCCGCGACTATGGCCAATCACTGACGCCAGGGAGCAGTTTCACCTCACTATCCTGGAAATTTTGCTGAACCCCTACCTTTCTGTAAGGAGGGTAGGGATATTTAACGTGCCCTACATCGCATGGACACGGGACTGACGGCTTTACGCCCCCTCCGAAGGGCGGAACGTGCAGACATTCAACTTGCTCAAATACAATGCCAGAACCTCGGTTGATGTTAATGTTACAGTTTGTACTGAAAAAGTGAAAGGAGTAGCCTGGGATCGAACCCAGTACCCTTCAGTTCAGAGGCACACGTTCTTGCCCCTGAACCATCGAGGCTCTAGCTTCGAAGAGATACCTTTTTATTTTCCGACACCTTGCTTTCTGATGGCAACTTCATTATATTAGCCTGTGTAAGTCCAGCAAAAGTTTTCCCTTTCTTTAAAACATTAGCTTGCATCTCTTCTTGAAGATCAGAAAATGAATAACTAAGGTTATGAATAATTATATTGGACTTAGGACCTTTCTAAGGAAAATGCTCGCGCACATACAACTACCCACATATACGAGGGGCTCTTATAAAGGCAAAACTTTAATTTTGGCGCTTAGAACCTTTCATAGGATATAAAGCATGGCACATAGAACCGTTCTATGTAAAAAACTGAATTTCGGGAAAAATGGCACTTAGGCCCTTTCTAATTTCCACTCTTCAATTGATGTTTAGGAACAAGTTAAAGGAATACCAGATAAATAAATCCTAGCATTGCAAAGAATGAATTAAGTACTAATTAAAATGCATATCGAAACACTTGTCATAAACAAACCCACAATACCTACATATAAAATTTGCAAAATTAAGTCCAAAATCAAAATTAAAAAGGAAAGAATTAAAGTAATAAAAGTGAAAGACCTAAAGATCTATACTTCACAATCAGTAGATTATTTTGAGGGAGATCGACTGATATGTAGATCCAGTGTAGAGTCAGATAAACTTGTTCTGATTTCAGAGCACCTAGAAAAATAAAATCAAAATCAATTAAAACAAAAAAGGGATATTTTTCACATTAATTCATTAACCAGAGGTGTAAATTAGAACATAGGTTAAAGATAAGTGTAAGTGTGTAGGTGTGTGTGTGTGTTTGGTTTACTGGCTGTGGCTTTGATCAGCCATTAGCACATTATGACCCACCTCTGCTACCCTATCCTAAAGTCGTTAGATCACCTTTACACTTTTCTTTTTGTATATATACATACTTAAATTTATTCTATGCTATTATTCTAAATACAAGTATTCATCCTTGATTATATAGTTTTTTTTTTTTTTTTTTTCAATCTTTTATTTCTCTTAGGACTTTTTTTTTTATTTCTATCTTTTTTGGCTTTTTTTTATGTTGCAATCTTTTATTTCTTTTTTTTTTGCAATCTTTTATTTCCCTTAGGACTTTTTTTTTTTTTTTATTTCTCTCTTTTTTGCCTTTTTTTTATGTTGCAATCTTTTATTTCTTTTTTTTTTTTTCTTTTTTTTTTCTCAAGAGCCTTTTTTTTGTTATTAAATAAATAAAAGGACTGTGAGGAGATGGTTGACTACAGGGATACGTATACGCTACTGGGGCTCTTCAGAGCTTTCAACATCACAGACTGAGCCGCTATAAGAAAGGTGTCAAACACTAGGAAAGACAATAGGAACTTATTAACTATCTAGAGGTAATATTCACTATTAACTAATTACAATTCCACTTTACAGGCTTTACTTAATATAAGTATGTCTATTATTATTTGTATTAAATTTAAGAATGGAATTAAAAGTCGCTAAGTACTGGGAGAAAGAAAATACTACTTCCAAATTTCGGAAAGTTGCCGCTAGGTTTCTAATCTATACTTTGATTTTCATATTTTTGATATGTTTGTTTAAAGCTTTAAATATTTCTATATTATTTGTGGCTAATAGTTGAGCTAGGTTAAAGGGTTTATTTACAGAAAGTTTTTGGATAATTAACGAAAATGTTTCTATTTCGTCCTTTCTTAATATACATGATAACATGACATGTTCGATATCTCCATATTCCATACACTCACAATGTGGACTGTCTTTTAATCTAATTTTAAACAAATAGGCTGGACATAATGCATGATTAGTTCTTAAACGACATATATTTTTTATTTCCTCTTTTGAGAAGTTTCCATAATAAAACCACGGTTTAGAGGGGAGTTCCGGCTGAATACGCTTATACATTTCCCCAGCTTTATCAGATGTATAATTTATTTGCCATAGTTGTTTCTGTCTTTTTGTAATCGTACTATAGTAATCTGAATATGGAGTTTTGTATTCTGCCTTCTCTCCCCTATCCACCGCCATCTTCGCAATTTCGTCAACAGTCTCATTGTGCTGTATGCCACAATGACCCCTTAACCATGCTATAGTTACAAGTTGGCCACTATTTTTCATAGAATGTATTTTATTAACAATTAACTGAATTACATAATTCCCAATGGGGTGAAAACACACATTCTGAATTTTCTGAACGGCACCTTTACTATCTGTTATAATTATGGCTTGGTTTATTTGTTTCTCCTCAATATATTCAAGAGCTTCATTTATTGCAATAAGTTCTGCCGTGTATATGGACATGTGTTCTTCTAAACAAAGCATTTTTTGTTTATTGGCAATAGGATCGTAACAAGCACAGCCGGTTTTGCTATCCATTTTGGAACCATCTGTATATATTTCATATGTTTCTGGAAAGAGGGTTTCCAGATCAAGCCTGAACGCTATATTTCTAACTGCCTTTGGAAGATTTTTATAGTCTTGGAAGAAAAATGTATTAATAGATCCTCTTACAGATGGAACAACGTTGTGATCTAAATGTAGGTTTTCATGGAAAATGTTATCTGCCATATTAAGCAGATGCTCATATGCCTCTACCATTGGTATACTTTTTGCTTTTTGCCATTTCTTATGAGTTAGATCCGCGATAAATAGTTGATGTATTGTTTTTATTAATGTGGCATTTTTGGACATAGTTTTAATTAAAAATCTTTCAGTGAGAATATTTCTTCTAAAACTAAGTGGCAATTCTCCCGACTCAGCTGTGACTGCACAAACTGGTGTTGATCTAAGTAAACCCAAACATAATCTCAAACACTTATTCTGTACAATGTCTAGCTTTTTGAGATGTGTATTCGCTGCTTGCCCATAAAATATACATCCATAGTCAATTATTGTTCTTATATATGACTTATATATTAATAAGGCTACGGTTGCATCTGCTCCCCATTTCGTGCTTGTAACCATTCTTAAGATATTCGTGCCTTTTTCTGCTTGGGATATAAGATCTTGTATGTGCTCCTTCCATAATAGCTTTCTGTCTATTCTAACGCCCAAAAACTTAATGGATGGTGATATTTGTATTTTATAATTTGATAATACTATTTCTGTTGGAATACGATGTTTTTTGCTGAAGATGCACACTTGCGTTTTTGTATGGGATAGGGTAAGACCGTTATTGCTCATCCAGTCATTAAGATCGTCATATGCTTTTTTAATAATTAACATCCCTGAGTTAATGTCCTGATGGGAAGCATAAATGCAGATGTCATCCGCGTACTGAAGGACTTTAATGTTGTTCAGATTTTTTTCCATTTCCGTTGTATATAAAACGTATAGCAAGGGGCTCAATATACCACCTTGAGGAAGTCCTTTGTTGGTCAATCTTGGCCCTAGTATGTCGTTATCTGCCCGTACGTATATTAGTCTATTGGTATACAGTGACACAACTCTGTGACTAAAGCTTGGTGGAATTCCTAATGATGTCATTTTTCTCACTAGCATGCTTAGGTTAATGTTATCATAAGCCCCGCAAACATCTAAAAATGCAGCTACTATAGATTTTGAGTTGGTAAAGGACATGTTAACATCTGTGATTAAATGTGCTATGCTTTCGTTAACTGAATGCCCTTTTCTAAAGCCAAACTGGGTTTTTGGGAAAATATTGTTGTTTTCTAACCAACCTTCTAATCTACGTTTTAACATTCGTTCAAACGTTTTTAATATACACGAGGCTAAAGAGATTCCTCTGTAAGACTCTGGGCTTAGCGGATCTTTCCTTGGTTTTAAAAATGCTAATATAATATAGATCTTCCATTCCTGTGGAAAATTCGCAGTCTGCCAGATCTCTTTCATTATCTTTAACAAAACATGCTTTGCTTGAATAGGTAGATTTGTCAACATCGCATAGTGTATTTGATCATGCCCTGGTGCAGTATTGTGTGTTCTTTTCAAACTACATTCTAATTCTTCTATACTAAATGGTCGAAGTAGAGGATGATTATTATGTCCTTCCGAAATTCCTGCTGTTCTTATTTGTGCTTCGACCCAAGGAGGAGCCAACTTGTTTAAAAATGCCTCGGCCACTGATTTAGAGATTGCTGTTTTTCTAATAGCCTGACTGTTACTTAGACATTTGATCTGTTGCCAAATATCGCCCAAAGGTGTTCTTTTAGAAAGTTTATTACAGTAGTCTTGCCATGTCTTTCTTTTGCTTTGTAGAATAATTTTCTTTGTTATTGCCACTGCTTCATTATATCTAGTAAAGTTTTCATAGTTCGAATGTCTTTTATATTCGGATAGTCTGCTTTTTTGCAACATGATGGCTTTTTCACATTCTTCACTCCACCAAGATTTACCAAAATATTTTTTATTTTCATTGGATACCGCTCTCACTACCGGCACCGACTGTTCACTGGCATTTTCCAGCATTAAAACAAAATCTTGATATTTCCAATTATGGTTTGATTTTTCCTTTAAAGTGTCGGTAACACCCTGTGAGAACGCCATCCAATCGGCCTTACGTATATTCCACCTACTATTTCTCATATATCTATTATTATTTAATTTTTCAACATTATTTACCACGAACAAAATTACAAAATGATCAGAACCTAAAGTTTCATCAATAACATTCCAACTAATTTGCGGCACTATATCTGGAGTACTTAGCGTTAAATCTATAGCTGATCTACTTTTACTAAAGGGTTTGGGCAGCAAGGTTGGTTTTCCGTCATTTAGATATACAAGATGACAATCTTCTATGGCTGATAAAAGCGCCTCGCCTTTGCTATCGCTCCAAGTACTTCCGAAGGCCAAGTGATGTGCATTGTAATCTCCCCCAACTATAAATGGTTTACTAAAGCTATTAAATGTGCTTTTCCACTGATCCTTCGTAACGGAATGACCAGCTGCAGCATATAATGAGTACAAATTAATTTTTTTATAATTTTCTAAAACTATGCAAGCAGAAACACACATTATGCCCCCTAATTTTGCAAAACCTTTCGTTTCTGTGTAAACAATATTATTTTTAACGAGGATCGCTACCCCCGCCTTACCATCATCTCTATCTTGCCTTAGAATATTGTAGCCGGAAAAGTGTACATAACAATTAGGTTTAAACCAAGTTTCTGATAACAAAGCGATGTCAACGTCATTATCATATAAATATTTTTCTAGGCTTCCCTTATTAGAAAGGGCTGACCTAGAGTTCCATTGCATAATATTTAACTTGAACTTTGTAAATTATTTAATATTCTTTCCAATGTGCCCTTTATACTACTTTTTGTGTTGTTATCTAAAGTTTCTATTTTGATACTATTTAAAAGTTCCTTTACCGAATTAGTAAAATAGTTACCCGGGTCCTCTCCTGCGGGGACCTGATATTGAGGAGGATATTTATTTTTAATAGGTTGGTTTAGATAATTATAGTTAACAAGTAGTTTACTGTGTTCTGGTGAATATTGGCTGAAACTTTTCTGTTCCATTCTTTTTCGTTTTGTAGGGTTTTGATCTATACTTACGTATTGGCTTCCCGTATCTATGTTAGTTTTTTCTGAAATGAATTGTTTTTTTGGAATAAAAGATTGGACTGATGCAAACTGAGATAATGAGCTTTGTTTTATTTCTGATTGTGTTGTTGGTTCTTGGCTAGTTTTAATATTACTTTTTAATAAAAAGCTGTAAGAATTATTGTATTTATGCGAAGCGTCCTTATAAGAAATGTTTTCCATCCCCATAATATTATGAATTGCTTTTTGTTTAGCAAATTCGGGACATAACTGGTGATCAGTAGCTTTATGCGCACCCCCACAGTGAACACAACATGAATGCTCAACATTTTCACACAGACTGTTTGCATGTTCTCCTCCACAATTTTTACATCTTTCTTTTCCTCTACATTGGGAACTCAAATGGCCATACCTTAAACACTTCAAACATTGGATAATTTTTTTTAATGTATGGCTCTACTTCAAAAACTATTTTTTCAATTACTACTTTTTTAGGTAATTTTTGGCCTTTAAATGTTATTAGAACGGATTGTGTATTTATAAATTTTACTTTATTTTCCTCAAATACCCTTCTGCTTAACCTTTTAACCGCACTAACCTCAAAATACTCCCCATAAAGAGGTTTTATTAAATCTATTAATTCGTTTTCCGTAATATCCAAATCTACAAACCGTATAACGCCCTGTCTACATGCTAGAAACATTGGTATATAGGTCTCATAGTTATTTTGCATTAGATTTTTTGATTTGACTAACATATTTGCACTTTCTGCCGAATTTAATGTAATTTTTATTTTATTTATTCCTATACTGCTAATATTATCTATATTTTCATGGATTGATGGTTCTAAATTTTTTATTAACCGAGATGTTGCTATTTTGTGTAGTTTTCCTAGAAAACCTTCTTTTCTTTGCATATAAACTATAAATGGGCCACCTGTGTGTAAACTATAAAAATATTGAGGTCTTATATTATTTTCATTTACATTTTCCACATATTTTGAATTTATATTATCACTGTTTATTGTTTTTGTACTTACTGATACCGGCTCTCCAATTGTATATCTCCTACCTTGTTTAATTAAATCAACACTATCCTTCTTACTTTCTATTTCCTGTTTCTTATCCATATTTACGTCGCCTAGGTCTTCATCATCAATGAACATCGTTTCTAATAGTTGTTCACCTTTCCCCCTATCCGGCGGGTCTATTTTTTTCTTACCACTCATGTTACTATCACTTATTTCACACGTTTAAAGTCGATCGATTTAAACAGCTACCGCTTTCAATCAGCAACCGACCCGAACTCGTGTAGGTGTAGATATAAGGAAAATGGATTAGATGTAAAGAATGGTTAAAATGAACAAGCACTAAGTGTTGAGATTGTGATAAGAATGACAAATATACAACAACAGTGCATGCGTAGGACTATTATTATCAGTGTACATGATTATTAAGAAAATAAATGACAGGCTTTCAAACCCACAAATAAGAAAGTCAAAATAGGACTGTAATGAACACTCAATCAAATTTGCGTGTGTGTTTTGTTTCTTTAACGTAGGCCTATTTCCGCGACTATGGCCAATCACCGACGCCAGGGGGCAGTTTCACCTCACTATCCTGGAATTTTTGCCGAACCCCTGCCTTTCTGTAAGGAGGGTAGGGATCTTTAACGTGCACAACATCGCATGGACACCGCGCCGACGGCTTTAAGCCTCCTCCGAAGGGCGGAACGTACACACATTCAATTTGCTCAAATACAATGCCAGAACCTCGGTTGATGTTGAAGTTACAGTTTGTACTGAAAAAGTGAAAGGAGAACCCTGGAATCGTTTCCAGTACCCTTCGGTTCAGAGGCACACGTTCTTACCCCTGAACCACCGAGGCTCTACACTCAACCAAAGTTATTTACAAACCAAGGAATTCATAAAACAGTGAGGAATATATATATATATATATATATATATATATATATATATATATATATATATATATATATATATATATTGTCACGAAGTGACGTAATGGCCATTAGAAATCTAATTAGTTAACAGGGGAATAGATCCGTACCATCCGTATTTAATTTAATTTATTTTGTTATTAAAACATTCAATAAAATATAGTTTCCAAAAACGTCGCGAGATCGGAGGAAGGGTAAGGAGTATAGCGGGTTGAGGTCGCCCAGGCGAGTCCTGCGGCATGCGAAACGATGAAAGCGGGGACGGACGGGCTGGTCCACTGCATCAACCTACGCGCACCGCGTGCGGCGCATAAGCTTCGGATGACTGAGGCCGCATCGAGGTCTGGATATATCGACTGTAACGCGCTCGACAAGTTAGTTCTTTTTCAGCAGTCGCAGGGGCCGTCACGGAGAGGAAGCAGCCACCGTCCGCGTCTTCGTTCTTGGTGTTCGGTTTTATGGTGTGTGTTTCAGTAGCGAATCCAGCAGGCCGACCGTGGGAGTTTAGTTCTCTTTCAGCGAGCGCAGAGCCAGGTCACAGAGATGAAGCAGCCACCGTCCGCGTCTTGATTCTTGGTGTTGGGTTTTATTGTGTATTTCAGGCCGGCCGTGGGAGAGTACGCCGCGATTCGTTAGGTGCACCAGCTTAGTAGAGTTAGCAGCTGTGGCAAGTAGAGAACGCCGTCTTCAGCAGGCCGCTCATTTCCGCTTTGTTTGGGTAGGTCGCTGTCTCTGTAGCAGTACGGTGGAGGGCCTGTATGAAAGGGGTTTTCCACGGATCGACGACTCTCTCTGGCGGCGAACACCTAGGCGCGCTTGGTGGCCTTCGCCAGAGGTGACGTTAAAAGTCCAGGTGTGGAAAAGATATTGAATGTTGTTGTGTTTGTTAGTGGTTTTATTTCAGAGAGACGGCCGCAAGGGAGCTTCGGATAAATAGGTCCATCGTTCGTTTCTGTCTGTATCCGCGGGGCGACCTGGGGGAGCCGGGGCTCGCGTTCCTTGGCTGGAGTCTTCCCGAGAGCGCGAGAGCACTGGCAAAGCGGCCGACTGCACGTTGATTTGAACCGGGGGGCGGTCTAGCCACGACCAAATCATCCCAAAGCGGTCTCCCGTGGCGCAGCTCTCGTGCTCCTGGATCTGGACGCCAGCGGGGATATTTCGGGCTGCAGTAGGTCTCCACCACTCCTGGCAATCGAAACAGTCTGGCGATACCCGGTGTCCCGACCGTCCGGCTGACATTATTGGGAAAACCTTGTCGTTTTCAGTCTTCGGGGGAAAAGCTTTATATGTTTCCGTCGGGAGACGCAAAGGGGTCGCGTTCCTGGGCTGGAGTCTTCCCGAGAACGCGAGAGCACTAGCAAAGCGGCCGACTGCACGTTGATTTGAACCGGGGGGCGGTCTAGCCACGACCAAATCATCCCAAAGCGGTCTCCCGTGGCGCAGCTCTCGTGCTCCTGGATCTGGACGCCAGCGGGGATATTTCGGGCTGCAGTAGGTCTCCACTATTCCTGGCGATCGAAACAGTCTGGCGATACCCGGTATCCCGACCGTCCTGAAGGCACCGTCTGGAGGCTGTGTTTTCTTTTAACTTGATAGTGAGGACTTCCTTTATTTTGTCGAGGGGAAATTTCCATCTCCCTAGGGAGACACTTCCTCCGGTCGTAGAGAGTCTGTACGAATGCAACGCATGCTTGAGGGTCCGTAATTAACCGACCACCTGTCCGGTGCCTTCCTTTGGCGATCCTGGGACGCTTCTGCCCGCTTACAACCCGCGAGTTTACCACCCCTATCCGTGATACCGTCCGTATAACTCGCGAATATTTCAGTTTCTGCCTCTGGTCTCTAATAAATTGATTAGTTGTCAAATAAGTTAGTTTAAACGTGGGGTATACCGGGAGAATCCCTTGTGTAAATATTTCTTTGTATATATTTTGTAAATATTTCCCCACCAATACTTTTGTAAATAGATTATTTGTTTTATACGGTATTTCATTTAAAGCTTCCCAACCAATCCACCCCAACGTAATACGTAACATCCTGTTCTCTAATACATAGGCCATAATTAAGGAGTCCTGAGGGACTTCTCCTGAGGACTTAGGTGAACCCTGTCTCCACTGAAGTTTACCCCGGGTCCGTGTATCTGTAAATAACAACCGAGGACAGAGATATAGTCCTGAGGGAGCGCAGCGTCTTCCTTTAAACCACGCTGCTGGCGCCTGAGCAAATCCCGTAAAAAGCCGTATTGATAAGGTTATCCCGTGGGAACCTCCCCATATTAGGGAAAGATAACCTTATCCCGATTTGACCCCTCACAAATGGCACCTGCGAGCAGGGACCTAAGTTAGTAAATTAAATTAGAGAAAGGTGGATTTAGGGAAGTAGCCGTAAATATTTTGAAATTTTTAAATTTTAATGTACATAGTTTATCGCTAATTGTGATAAGAGTTGTTGGAAAAGTGTAGATAAGATATGTTACACGTATCTTAGGAATTCGGTATATTTTTAGTTTGAAACAGAGGCAGAATTTAAAAAGGAATTACAATATTGTTATCTACGATAACAATCGCCGTCTCATCAATACTTTGTGAAAATGTGAACATTAATTTATTTTGCTTTTGATAGAATTATTTGTTAGCAGCTGTTGATCTTGCAATTTTTTTAAATAATAGTTGACTTTTTTTTCTTTCACGCTAGGTTCTAATGTTTGTTTACTGCATTACGTAATACGATTACATTCTTTAAGAGTAACATTTCTTTTAAGCAACATCCTCAGTTTAGCGTTAATATATAGTGTTTTTTTTTTTGGTTTCAACTTGTAGAGAATTTTGTTATTCCGAATTTTTGTTGTTTTGTATTTATATTTTTTTTGTGTTTTGTTTAAACACTACTGATCAAGGGAAACTACTGTTACAAGTCCGACCCGTGTCATCCTAACATTGCGTTAACATCTTCGACAGCTTCGCAACGCCGTCTTGCCGCTTTACCGTTTGCACTGAACAACGTCAGACCCAAAAACGGACAAGGCCGTCGAGCCTGATCCTCAAGAGAAGTCCGACCCGGACCTATTTGACGGCCGGGTAGGATGGGTATACAGGCTGAAGAAGCCTGAACTGGAAACAGAGTTAGCGAGGTTTTGCCTACGACCCCAGACAACGGTTGAAGAAATGAGAAGGCAATTGATTAAATTTTTGCGTGAAGGAAGACCGCCGCACACCGAGGCAGCCTCACTGCCTAACGTTACCGCATCGCCGCCGTCGTCACCACGAACGGGAAACTTAATCGGGCACCTAACACCGCCTACGCAAAAGCCATTCCCGCCGCCAATATCACCTGTGACCAAGACTACGACATTTCGGCAACCAGAACCACTCAATCTGTTTGCGTGGAACTTGCATTTCCAGGGCAGGTCTGACCCCGTAGCATTTTTAGAACGCATAGAAGAAATCCGCTTGCACTTTAACGTATCTTCGGACCGCCTTCTGCCAGTGTTGCCACAGGTCTTGGAAGGTCAAGCCTTGCTGTGGTATCGAAATAATAGGACTTACTGGACATCGTGGGAAGACTTTATCGAGGATTTCAAGCGTTTCTATTTCCCGACAAACTACTTCGTAGATTTAGAAGCTGAAATCAGTCGACGTTTACACAAAGCCGGTGAGCCCGTGTTCACTTACATAACAGAGCTGCAGACACTCATACGCCGGCACGGTAACATCAACAGGCAACAGGAATTGACTTGGTTACGAAGAAACCTGCGCCCAGAGTTCCGACAGATGCTCTGGAATTGCGACGTGCCAGACATACGTAGGTTCATAGAAAAAACAAAGGAAACTGAGGCGATGTTGAAGGAACTAAATGATACCAAGGAGGGCCCACCAAAGCCTAGCCGGCCTCCTTCGGATAAGCAAGAAAGTGGGAATACTAGTTCCCCCGCTAAGAGCCGTTTTACACCCCCGACTTCTCCTACGACTAACCGTCCGGAAACCAGTAAGCAGGTTCGTTTCGCGATGGAGCGTACGACTTGCTGGAATTGTGGTGAGACAGGACACATGAGAAGCCAGTGTCAGAAAGCACCACGACTGTTTTGTTCACGCTGTGGCAAGACAGGAGTGTTATCCCGGGATTGCAAATGTCCGGGAAACTAGATGGGAACTGTGAAGGGCCGAGACTCCAGCAGTTCCGCCCCAACGACACCTCGGCCATTGACAGACGATCTCAAACTGACAACAGACCCATAGTCAGGACAAGGATAGGCCAGAAGTGTTTCAGTGCTTTACTGGACACAGGGGCGACCCGGTCCTTTCTGAGCGGTACCGCACTTGAGGAAATAGACGCAGATTATTTACAAGCCGTCTCCTTGCCAGACGTAAACACCCGCATCGCCGATGGACGACTGGTCTCCGTACAACAAATGTACGTGACTGAATTGATGTTGGGTAGTAAGAAGATACAAGGGGAGCTGTTGTATCTGCCTCACCTCCCGGTAGACCTAGTGTTGGGGATGGATATTTTGGGGAAGTACGACTTCCGTATAGATTTACCGACCGCTAAAACCTACCTCGATGGAGAACTGCTGGCGTCAGCAACTCCACCCCCGCCCGTAGTTCCAATACATACTATGGAAACGAACACCTTGGGGGAATTGACCCCCCGAGAGCGACGTCAACTTGATCTGTTCTTGGAGAAAGAACTTGGATATTTCAAACAAATAACTGGCCCTACCGACCGAGTACAACATCATATTCGCCTGTCGAGGAGAGAACCTATTAAACAGCGATACCGCCCACAAAACCCGAAAATGCAGCAGGTCATTAACGACGAGGTCGACAGGATGTTGGAAGAAGGAATTATAGAACCTTCTAACAGCCCATGGAGCTCACCTGTGGTGATGGTTAAGAAAAAGGACGGGAAATACCGCTTCTGTGTGGACTTCCGGGAAGTTAACAAGGTTTCCGTCAAGGACGCCTACCCGCTGCCATATATATCGGGCATACTCGACAAGCTTCGCCGGGCCAAGTACATCAGCAGTCTGGATTTGAAGCAGGGCTACTGGCAAATCCCTCTGACGCCGACAAGTAAGCCCGTCACCGCCTTTACCGTCCCGGGGAGGGGGTTGTATCAGTTCAAAGTCATGCCTTTCGGAATTCACTCGGCTCCAGCGACGTTCCAGCGGCTGTTGGATACCATAATAGGCCCCGATATGGAACCGCACGCTTTCGCCTACCTGGACGACGTTATCGTAATGGGAGAGACCTTCGAGGAGCACCTGGAGAACTTGAGGGAAGTGTTCCGAAGGCTGAGGCAGAGTAACTTGCAGCTGAACCCGGAGAAATGTCACTTCTGCAGGAAGTCGCTGAAATATCTTGGGCATGTTGTGACGTCGGATGGCATCAGCACCGATCCGGATAAAGTGGAGGCTATAGAGGCCATGCCGACCCCACGAACCGTAAGAGACGTCCGTCGATTTTTGGGGGTCGCCTCGTGGTACCGCCGTTTCATTCCGCAATTCTCACAGGTAGTGACCCCCTTGACCAAGCTATTGAAGAAGAAGAATCGATGGCACTGGGGTGAAGAGCAAGAAAGGTCGTTTAAAGACCTGAAGAAATTACTCACTCAGACGCCGATATTGACCTGTCCGGACTTTTCGAAAGAATTCGTCCTGCAAACTGATGCCAGTGATAATGGCTTAGGCATAGCTCTGACTCAGAACGTCGACGGGTCAGAGAAAGTAATCGCGTATGCCAGTCGGACGCTCTGCCCTGCCGAGAAAAATTATTCTGTGACGGAAAAAGAGTGCCTAGCGGTGGTATGTGGGATTGAAAAAATGCGCCCATACCTGGAGGGGTACCATTTTACAGTACTGACAGACCACCAATCTCTTAGGTGGTTGCAAACGATTAAAACCCCGATTGGGCGTGTGGCCAGGTGGAGCGTATTTCTACAACAATACGACTTCACGATAAAATATCGACGAGGCGCACTAAACCGTGTAGCGGACGCCCTCTCCCGTTCACCGTTGGAGAGCTGTGAAGAGTCCGCGGAAGAGAATATTTGCTTCACAGAGGAGGAAGCAAGCTGTTCCTGGTACAGACGTAAGTTGGACCAGGTGGAAAGGAACCCGGAGGCATTTCCCGACTATTCCATCAGGGGCGGAAGACTGTACCGACATTTTTGGGACGCATACAACTTAAGCGAGCCCGAGCTGAGCGATCCCTGGAAATTGTGCATCCCTAAGGACGTGCGTGGCCGAATTCTACGAGAGAACCACGACGAACCGACCGCCGGGCACATGGGCATTTCAAAAACCATTGCCCGTATAGCTTGTCATTACTATTGGCCAGGGATGTTTCGGGAAGTTGCGAGTTATGTGAGGCAATGTAATCGCTGTCAGAGGTTTAAAGTCTCCCAACAACAGACCCCCGGGAAGATGCAGCCTTCCTCGAACAAGACACCATGGGAAACCGTCTGCGTCGATTTAGTGGGACCCCTGCCTCGGTCCAAAAAGGGGCACAATTTTATTATTGTCGCCCAAGACCGTTTCACGAAATGGGTAGAATGCCGACCGTTGAGGAAAGCCACCGCCCCCGCCGTCAACAAAGCGTTGTTTGAGATGGTCATCACTAAGTTTGGCTGCCCCAGGACACTGATCTCGGACAACGGGAAACAACTAGTGTCCCATGAACACAAGGCCTGGCTGAAGGAGTTAGGGATAGCCCAGAGGCTGACCCCAATATACACTCCCCAGGCCAATGCTGTGGAGAGGGCGAATCGCACGCTGAAAACCATGATCGCTCAGTTTTGCGAGCATGATCAGCGACAGTGGGATGAAAGACTGCCTGAACTGGGGTTCGCCATCAACACGGCCAAACAGGAATACACCGGATTCACCCCAGCCTTCCTGAACTTCGGCCGAGAGCTGACCGTCCCCGGCGCGGTGCACGCTGATCGCGAAATACCGCCGGACAGTCAGCCAGAGGAGCCGGAGACGACGCCGGAAGAAATAGAAGACCGTCATAACCGTCTGAAGAAGCTGCGAGAAACATTCGAGTTAGTAAGAATGAATCTGGCAAGGGCGTTCACCCAACAAAGTCGCCACTACAATTTGCGTCGCAGGGAATGGCAATGCAAAGTTGGTGAACAGGTGCTACGCCGGGAACATCCGTTATCACAAGGAACCAGTGGTTTTGCCGCAAAGCTCGCTGCGAAATATTCTGGGCCGTATACGGTGGTCAAAGTAGTGTCACCGGTGGTATATGACCTCCGGGATACCAAGGGCAAGCTGCTGAAGCACATACATGTGAAAGATTTGAAAAAGTTTCATGCACCACAGCAGCCAGAGGCCGTAAATACGTCGCCGCCGCCAGAACTACACTTTATCCGTGCATATGCAGCAGCAGACGCATCCAGAATCGACGAAATTGTTCCCGTAAAACCAGAGTATTTACCGATGGCAGAGAAGAGTTTATGTTGTAGGTGTGGTCAGTCTGGACACACCCGTTACCAGTGTGAGTAGCCGTTAAATGCTCCCAAGGTGGAAAAGTGGGCAGTAGGCCCCGAGAATGTTCCTGTCAGGACCCAGGAAAACCAAATGTGGTCATGGAGAAGAGGAGTAGCGACAAGAGCCATGCAGTGTACGCCCCAGGTTGCAGGTGTAGCTACCCAGTGTAACCTGGTGCTGAACGACCGAAGCCATGGGAACTGCCGGAGTTGCCAACCAGCAAGCCCAACAGTTGGAGGCCACCTCATGAGATGGGTGCTGCTACCAGGGCAGGCCGTATCGTCTGGTGCCAGCCGGCGCTCCATGGACCCGACGCAGAGGGCCACGTGCGGCTGCACGACTGGATGGACAGACGACAGGTACTAGGTGCAGAGTGTGACACGAGAGTGTGGGACACTTCTAGGAGTGCCACTCGACGGTGCACAAACGAGGAGACTGTGGGTGAGACTATCATTGACTATTATTTAGATTAAGCATAGTGTACTCAACCTAATTCTCAGACATTTTGTGCTAAGTTCCGTTCAAATAGCTCCCAATTCATTTGAGGCGGGAAGCTAGCAATTTCGGGTGTGTTAAATCTGAACGATTTGTTTATTTACGCTTAGGAATCCTGGTTAATTTAGTTTTAACTTGCATTTTCCTTTTTGATTATTTTCTTAAATTAAGCGATATTGCATATAGACGCGTCGCAGTGCCTCTACGGAGATAACTGTTCCGTATTTGTGTTTGGAGCATCGTTTAAATTTAGTTTAAGGATATATTTTATTTTCTGTTTACTTACGAACTCTAATTATTTAATTGTCCGTTCGAAAGTCCTTGATTTAGTTTAAGGATGTTTTATTTTCTGTTTACTTACGAATTTTAATAATTTAATTTTCCGTTCAAAGATGTTTGATTTAGTTTAAGAATATTTCGTTTTTTAATTGTGAGATGTTGCACATACCCAGGGGTTATGATGGAAAATTTGACAGTATAATTTCCCTGGTGCGCCTTCTAATTATCTGATTTTCCTTTGAAAAACGTTTCATTTAGTTTAAGAATATATTTATTTATTTTTAATTAAGAAATTTTGCGCATATCCAGGAAATACGGTTTGAAATTTGATATCATTTCTCCGTTACACATACTAATTATTTATTCTTGCTTTGAAAGATGTTTGATTTAGTTTAAAAGTGTATTGGGTAGGACTGCTTGCTTATATGAAACAGGAAAGAGAAACTTTTCTTTGAGGGTACATTATGTGCATTCTTTCTCGACATATTGGTATGCCTGTTATTTTCTTGTATTAATATTGTTATATTGGGGACCAGAGGACCGGTGAGGTCGGGATGTGGAAGAAAAAACTTCGTTTTTTCTTTCAGGAGAAGAGAGGGGGATGTCACGAAGTGACGTAATGGCCATTAGAAATCTAATTAGTTAACAGGGGAATAGATCCGTACCATCCGTATTTAATTTAATTTATTTTGTTATTAAAACATTCAATAAAATATAGTTTCCAAAAACGTCGCGAGATCGGAGGAAGGGTAAGGAGTATAGCGGGTTGAGGTCGCCCAGGCGAGTCCTGCGGCATGCGAAACGATGAAAGCGGGGACGGACGGGCTGGTCCACTGCATCAACCTACGCGCACCGCGTGCGGCGCATAAGCTTCGGATGACTGAGGCCGCATCGAGGTCTGGATATATCGACTGTAACGCGCTCGACAAGTTAGTTCTTTTTCAGCAGTCGCAGGGGCCGTCACGGAGAGGAAGCAGCCACCGTCCGCGTCTTCGTTCTTGGTGTTCGGTTTTATTGTGTGTTTCAGTAGCGAATCCAGCAGGCCGACCGTGGGAGTTTAGTTCTCTTTCAGCGAGCGCAGAGCCAGGTCACAGAGATGAAGCAGCCACCGTCCGCGTCTTGATTCTTGGTGTTGGGTTTTATTGTGTATTTCAGGCCGGCCGTGGGAGAGTACGCCGCGATTCGTTAGGTGCACCAGCTTAGTAGAGTTAGCAGCTGTGGCAAGTAGAGAACGCCGTCTTCAGCAGGCCGCTCATTTCCGCTTTGTTTGGGTAGGTCGCTGTCTCTGTAGCAGTACGGTGGAGGGCCTGTATGAAAGGGGTTTTCCACGGATCGACGACTCTCTCTGGCGGCGAACACCTAGGCGCGCTTGGTGGCCTTCGCCAGAGGTGACGTTAAAAGTCCAGGTGTGGAAAAGATATTGAATGTTGTTGTGTTTGTTAGTGGTTTTATTTCAGAGAGACGGCCGCAAGGGAGCTTCGGATAAATAGGTCCATCGTTCGTTTCTGTCTGTATCCGCGGGGCGACCTGGGGGAGCCGGGGCTCGCGTTCCTTGGCTGGAGTCTTCCCGAGAGCGCGAGAGCACTGGCAAAGCGGCCGACTGCACGTTGATTTGAACCGGGGGGCGGTCTAGCCACGACCAAATCATCCCAAAGCGGTCTCCCGTGGCGCAGCTCTCGTGCTCCTGGATCTGGACGCCAGCGGGGATATTTCGGGCTGCAGTAGGTCTCCACCACTCCTGGCGATCGAAACAGTCTGGCGATACCCGGTGTCCCGACCGTCCGGCTGACATTATTGGGAAAACCTTGTCGTTTTCAGTCTTCGGGGGAAAAGCTTTATATGTTTCCGTCGGGAGACGCAAAGGGGTCGCGTTCCTGGGCTGGAGTCTTCCCGAGAACGCGAGAGAACTAGCAAAGCGGCCGACTGCACGTTGATTTGAACCGGGGGGCGGTCTAGCCACGACCAAATCATCCCAAAGCGGTCTCCCGTGGCGCAGCTCTCGTGCTCCTGGATCTGGACGCCAGCGGGGATATTTCGGGCTGCAGTAGGTCTCCACTATTCCTGGCGATCGAAACAGTCTGGCGATACCCGGTATCCCGACCGTCCTGAAGGCACCGTCTGGAGGCTGTGTTTTCTTTTAACTTGATAGTGAGGACTTCCTTTATTTTGTCGAGGGGAAATTTCCATCTCCCTAGGGAGACACTTCCTCCGGTCGTAGAGAGTCTGTACGAATCCAACGCATGCTTGAGGGTCCGTAATTAACCGACCACCTGTCCGGTGCCTTGCTTTGGCGATCCTGGGACGCTTCTGCCCGCTTACAACCCGCGAGTTTACCACCCCTATCCGTGATACCGTCCGTATAACTCGCGAATATTTCAGTTTCTGCCTCTGGTCTCTAATAAATTGATTAGTTGTCAAATAAGTTAGTTTAAACGTGGGGTATACCGGGAGAATCCCTTGTGTAAATATTTCTTTGTATATATTTTGTAAATATTTCCCCACCAATACTTTTGTAAATAGATTATTTGTTTTATACGGTATTTCATTTAAAGCTTCCCAACCAATCCACCCCAACGTAATACGTAACATCCTGTTCTCTAATACATAGGCCATAATTAAGGAGTCCTGAGGGACTTCGCCTGAGGACTTAGGTGAACCCTGTCTCCACTGAAGTTTACCCCGGGTCCGTGTATCTGTAAATAACAACCGAGGACAGAGATATAGTCCTGAGGGAGCGCAGCGTCTTCCTTTAAACCACGCTGCTGGCGCCTGAGCAAATCCCGTAAAAAGCCGTATTGATAAGGTTATCCCGTGGGAACCTCCCCATATTAGGGAAAGATAACCTTATCCCGATTTGACCCCTCACAATATATATATATATATATATATATATATATATATATATATATATATATATATATATATATATACAGTATAAACGCAACAATGTAAGACTTGAATTTTAGTTTAGGATTCAAATTTTTTGGTAAGATTATGTGAACGATACAATACAGAATCACGGTTTACAGGTTATAAGGCAATAAAAGGTCAGTGACAGTAAATAAAGTCAATTAAATAGAGAAATTTAAATACCTTATCAGTTTACAAAATTGTCAGTTTACAAGTTATAAGTACATAATCAAATATTTTTAGTGAATTTTCGTAGAAAAAATTCACTAATAGGGAGATCCCGACTTTTAAATTTTGAAAAAAATTTTGCAAATGAGCGCGAACTAGGACCCCTAGAACCCATATCCGGGGTCAGTTTCAATTTTTATATGTTTATATATATATATATATATATATATATATATATATATATATATATATATATATATATATATATATGTATATATATATATATATATATATATATATATATATATATATATATATATATATATGTATCACACCGATAACTCAAAAAATAATGGGCCGCTTCTGATAAAATTTGGCATGTACCTTTATCTTGTGAACGGCTTCGATAAGTTCGTTAGTCAGGAAAATCGGACGAGGTTTTCCGGGAAATTTTTGAGTTTTCATTCGAAAAAAATTCTTATCTCAAAAAATAATGGGCCGATTTTAATAAAAATTGGCATGTACCTTCCTTTTGTAAATGTCTTTGACAAGTTTGTTAGTTGGCAAAATCGGAGGAGGTTTTCCGGGAAAATTTTGAGTTTTCATTCGAAAAAAAATTTTATCTCAGAGAATAATAAGCCGATTTTGATAAAATTTGGCATGTACCTTCCTTTTGTAAATAGCTTTGACAAGTTTGTTAATCAAAAAAATCGGACGAGATTTTCCGGGAAAAATTTGAGTTTTCATTTCAAAAAATTTTTTCTCTTAAAAAATAAAAAACCTATGATAACCAAATTTGGCAGGTAGGTTTACGATATAAAAAGTAAACTATACACCAAAATTTAGATTTCTATGTTACAACAAAAAAAAGTTATAATAAAATATCAGATCATTTCTATGAAAATTCACTACAATAACGCACTTGCTGCGTTCAGGCTTTTTAAATAAAGAAAACATATTTCAAAATTAAACATTTTCAAGGCTAAATTATTAATAAAAAGGCCTAAGTTAATTGAGGTTGCGTGTAGTGATATTGAAATTTAAAACAGGATCTAATATAATTGCAAAATAACGTATTCCAAATGATTTTAGGTATTGTTACAGCTAAAAACTGACATATGTAGAAATTAGAACTTACTTTAGGAGGAAAGTGTCTGTTGCATAATTATTATTAGCAGGGGACACACCGTTCGTAGACAGGTCTAATAAAATATCAAATTCTGGAAAAAGTAATCAAAAAGGTTGTACAAAAAAATGGTGGAAGTGACTGGCTAATGATTAAAATAAAATAAAAACATTGATTCCGTCTAGTATCAGAAATACAGCTGTAAAAAGTAATGTTACCTGTTAGATAAGCAGAGTGCGAATTGGTATATAAACAGTTTGTTTTTAACAATATAAACTAATATATCTCGAGCAAAAAGACATATTTCACAAAATCTGTATGAGCTGAAAAAGAATAGTCCAGTTATATTTTCAAGCTAAACAAGAACTATCTTGGACTTGGGTCATAGAGGCCCTAATTGGCGCTCATTTAAAAAAATAATTTCGAAAGTCTCACCATCGTTACCTCTCTAATGAGAATTCACTAAAATTGGAATAAAAATTTCTATATAATATAATATGCCCATTCACTGAATTTCGCAAAACATAAATTTTCTCGAAATTTTCAAATAGAACGCACTATAAATTGGAACGTTATTAGATGAGCATTTTCATGGCCTTTTCAGCAATACCACGTTTGATGGCCTTATTTTCAACGGTTTCAAACATATAAAGCATTAATTACAAAATTTATCATTTTCCAATATTTATGTAACTTATCTCAAAATCAAAGGGCGGCTTTGACAACACCACCTGACATTGGAAAAATTAACTTGGATATTGATAGGTAGCTTTTTTAGTTACCTGCTTTTTTCTTGATATCAGCAGGTTTTTACTGAAGAACTTATATCAATGGTGTACGTGATCGCTAAAAGTGATGGAAATTTTGCCTTAGCAAACAGAGTCTATAGGCAGAAATACCCTAATAGACAACAACCTCAGTTGATGGCATTTAAATTGGTGAAAGCTCGTTTTGATGCATATGACAGTGTACAGTATCGGAGTCCCGTAAGAAACAAAACTGTTATAAATGAAGGTACGTCTGTAAACATCGCAGCCTCGGTCATTGAAAATCCACATATCAGTCAGCGACAATTAGCTTCGAATTTAAATATCAGTAAAACTTCTGTCCAAAGATGTTTTAAAGAAAACAAATATCACACATACCATCTTAGAAAAGTTATAGAAGTGTCTTCAAGCGATGGGCAGCAAAGATTGAATTTTTGTAGTTGAGCTCTCCAGGAACCAGGATTTCCTGCAAAAGTGCTATTTACAGATGAAGCAAATTTTTCAAACTGTGGAGGAATTAACATGCACAATTTGCATTATTATGCTGATATAAATCCACATTTTTCGCGGCCAGTGGAGCGTTAGCATAGGTGGTCCATAAAGGTGTGGGTTGTAATTTTGAGTCCGTATTTAATCGGACCGTATTTTTTTCGATGCAACTCTCACTGGTGAGCGTTATCTAAATTTCTTGAATAATGATCTACCAGATCTGTTAGAAGAAATTCCTCTACAACTCCGGGGTGAAGTGTGGTATCAACACGATGAAGCGCCTCCACATTTAACAGGAGCTGTTAGAGCATTTTTAAACCATCATTTTGAAGAACAATGAATAGGTCGAGGTGGACCAACCTCTTGGCCCGCAAAATCTCCTGATCTTTCCAAAATAGATTTCTTTTTGTGGGGTGACATTAAAGGTAAAGAGTATGCGACCACCAACAACCAAGGAGTACATGCGCGCAAGGATTTCAGAGGCTTTTAATTCTGTACGTGAAGCAACATTGTTGAAGGTGCAAAAGAATTTAAGACAGAGATTACAAATTTGTATCGATATTGAAGGCTCCCAACTTGAACATTTGCTGCTTTGAATTTTTGTTGTTTATCGTGTGCATTTCGAGTTAGTGTTGTTCTTGTTGATTTAAACCTTGTTAGTATATGCATTAAATGTTTAGCTCTTTTACATCACACACGCTTTCGTTTTTTTATACAGTATGTATTAAGGATATCACGTAAACTATTTGAAAATGATATAAAATACAGGGTGTTGCTTATTAACGTGAAGTATTTACTTGAATTTATATAACAATGGCTAATTCCGTAATTGAGCCTTAATATCTTCGAAACCGTTGAAAATAAAGTCATCAAAGGTGGTATTGCTCAAAATGCCATGAAAATGTGCATCTAATAACGTTCTAATATATAGGGCGTTCTATTTGAAATTTTCGAGAAAATTTAATTTTTGCGAAATTTAACACAAACAATACAATATTTTATGTCAGATCATTTCTATGAAAATTCACTACCATAACGCACTTGCAGCGTCCAGGCTTTAATAGCTTTTAGCGATAACTGCGTTTTTCACGCAATTAATAATAGTATAGGGCACTTTGTTGAGTTTACTCTTAATGTATGTAGTTGTTGGTGCTACGTTTATATTTAGAGCTTTTTTTTACTATTTTTTGATATTCTTTCTGAAAATGCTTTTTGTTACAACATACCAAATTAATGAAGTTTCGCGAGGGTGGTATTCAATTCCGGTTAGAGCCTTTTGTTAGCATCGTCGTGATGTTTGTATTTTACTTTATGAAAATTATTTTATTTTGGTAGAAATTGTTAATAGAATTATATTTACAGAAACAGCAATGGGTGCAGAAGGAACCGCTCAAACTAGTGACTCTACCGTTGTTAAATACATCGACAAGTAAGTTTCATGCAAACACATTACACACTGTAGCAAGAGGCGGGAAATATATTTTAACTTTTATGTTTTTTTTAGAGTTTTGGAAGTGGTATTTCTTCGGATGTTTTACATTCTTTATCATTTTGACTTTATATTTAAACTAACGAAGTTACACAAGCAAGAACAAGAAGCGGTAAACTTCTTGCATAGCTTCACCAACAAGGTAACTGTTTCTATTTTTTTATTGTATTTGTGAGGCATTTCATTTTATGCTTTTATTTTAAAACTTTTAATATTTCAAAAACAAATTTGAATATAAAAATCCAGCAAGAGAAGTCAGGCAGGCTTAAGTTAACGTCCCGACCTCCAACCACAATGATCTAAAACATTTTCAATATACTACATACCCCACTTGCAATACTCAAAGATTTAAAAAAAATTTTAAAGACTATTTTTAGAATATGCTGGTTTATTTATTTTAGCTAGTCTTTTTGCAATAGTATTCAAATAAACACTATAAATAAAAATGTACATCATGCCTGTTTTTTATTTTTTATTTCAACAACACACCACGGGGGCTCACAGCCTAAATACTATCGTACCGTGGGTGTTGAGAAGAAGGAAAGAGGCAGCTTGTTAATTCTGGACTTAAAAAGGTTTAAGGTTCGAAGGAGAAGGAAAAACATGTGGTGGCAAGGAATTCCACAACTTGGAAGTCCTCTGGACAAAAGAGCGGGCATAACAAGATGTTCTATGTCTGGTAACCTGGACAGTAAAAGGGTGCATTTGCTTTGTTCCCCTGATAGATTTGTTTGGCGCAGCAGGTGAAGGAACTATGGAAGAAAGCTCCGCTGAGCGGTGCCCGCGCAGATATCTATAAAAGAGAGAGAGATAGAGAGAGAGAGGTCGCCAACGGGTTGTACTCGAGCAGTTTTGCAGTTACTAGGGAATATGCCTCTATTGTAAGATGTCTGAAACAGACGAGTCAGGACAGGAGCAAGTTCTGGTGCGCATTTCTTGAGAACAATTGCTGGGATCTCGTCAAGGCCAGAGGCTTTTCTGGTATTAAGAGAAAAGAGCATCTTTCGTACTTTTTAGTTTAGAAAATGATACCCGTCATTTTATGCGCGACATTGGGGACTGTTGGTGGTTGAACATTTGGTGGTGGGTTGAGAGTAGAAGTGCCGGCAAACAACGAGGCAAAAAGTTCAGTCTTGCCCAGGGTGGTAGAAACAATTTCATCCCCTGAAACAAGAGGAGGGAGGTGCTCTTGCAGAAATTATTCCCAACAGACTTAGCAAGAGTCCAGAAGGGTTTGCTGCCATTGGAGCTTGAGAGGAGTGTGTTTTTGATGTGGTTGTTAAACGAGTTTTTTGCCTCAGAAAGAATGCGAACATAGCGGTTTCTTGCGTCGTTAAATCCTTGACGGTTTTCTTGACTGGGATTGTGTAGAAGCGCTTTGTGAACTTTGACCTTTTCAAGTCTGGCCGTGTCACATAATTTAGAGAACCAGGGCTTTTGAGTGGCTAAAGAGCTTTTCTGTGTACGTGGAATAAATAATTCCATGCCAGCTTGGATGATTTCGGTGCCGTTTTTTTGAGATATCAGAGGGGCCAGGATGAGAGAAGCAGACAGATGCCCATGGAAATGAGGAAAACTAATCCTGTATTTCGTCCCAGTTCGCGGCGTTGTAGTGCCAAACGATACGTGGGTGTGATGACTGTGTGACCTCGGGTTGCATTGCGCAGAAAGGAGTGACTGATGTTTTATAGCATTCAGGTGTTAAATCTTGATGCCGGCGCACACACCTCTCCCGGAGATCCAAATGAGGGGGCATTTTATCTCAGGAATCTTTTGTACAAGGAGGAGCCATCATCATTTTTGTTTATAAGGGAAACCGACTCCTACACCAGAACCGGAAAAGTCCGTTGGGACTTCACCGGGTCCCTTGATGTACGGGGTGGTACCTCCTCGGGCGTGAAAAGAATCCTTTACTATCACGTAAAGGAAAAGTCCACTACCATCTATCACCACTGCCACCTACCAAATCAATTATTCTAAAAAAGTTTTCAAGAAATTTCTGTAAAATAATTTACCGTAGGTGCAGATGACCAACTTATACTGCACTGGTCCCAGTACTGCTCTGCATACACAGCAAGGTGAGGTTCTAAACATAAGGAAAAAAATAATTAAAAACAGATATATGTGTGAAATTAGTTTTGAAAAAGAAATGACAATAAAATGCTGTACACTTCTGAAATTCAAATAATTTAACTTTTAAATAAATAAATGCAGTGTTTTTTAAGTAGTAATGGTAGCAGATGATTTTGTAAACTAATTTAAGCAAGCTATAAAATCATCAAATTTGAACACTAGAGTGCAAATTAAATGAACTATTTAAAAGCCACATGTTTGAACTTTCAAAGAAAAGAAATTTGGCTTAAGTTATATGTTTTTTCAAGTGAAAATAACATAGACAATGTTTTGAACTGCATAACATGAGAACAATTTAAATAGTTAGGATGTAATTGAAGTTTATAAAGATAAATTGGTTATACTTACATATAAACAAGATGTTGATGTTTTATACTGGTCCTTTCAGTTCGTTGTAACATTCGCTCTATCTCAAATATTGTTGTTAAATTGTTATTATATCTCAAATTATATCCAACAAAATTTGCTTTCTTCGCAAGCATCGTCTTTCGGTAAGCAGCTTGCTTTCTTCGATTCTCTTAGCATGCTATTATTCGTCTTGCTATAAGCGTGTCTTTTCTCTTGACGTACTTCGAAGCTTATATTTTATTCATATCTTTCTTATCTCAAGTCCGACTTTTCCTACTGTACATTACAAGACTTCATACATATGGCTCTTTTTAGGTGCAAGTTGACATATTCATTAGTTAGATAACTCTCATTCATTATATGATACAATATTTGTTAATCCAGGTTAGATTGTCTTCACACCTCTTTTGTGCTATTGTGCCGGCATGTTCTCTTTAGTTTCTCGGCCTGCTCTTATATGAAATTGATCGTCATCCAAGTAATTTTTAATTTTGTTTTATATTTAATTTTTCTTTGATTAGCAAATTTATTTTCCACAGGACTCTACACACTTATCGCCCACTGCTGGTTACATTTTTGCGCATTCATGGTTTTTGGATTAGTAATATACTTACTCTCTCTTACTCTTCATAAATCCACTAGGCAGCTCTTCCAATTCATAACGACTGGCGGTCAGTTTAAATATTTCTTGTTTCATTTTTTTTTACTAAAGCTTCTTAAAAATTATGCTGTTACTTCGTCTACACTAGGTTTAAACTATATCTTTTCGAGGCTTTCTTAAATTATTCTGGCAAAACACGAGGGTCAGATTATCCACATTTATCTTCTTTACATCCTCTATATAATATTCCACTCCATTATAAAATTTTTACAAATAGACTTACCAGTGTATGTCAGTGCCTTTTTATCTGGTAATATGTTTTCGTCCTTGTACTTTATGACCCTACTTCTTCTTCTACCTTCACAGTGAAGTTGTTTCGTTTGGTGGTAAATTTTAACGGACAATGTTCTCTTAGTGTAATTTTCTATTTATCTTCTGTTTTTCTTCTTCCATATGCCTTTTTTTATCCCAAATTCATATTTTCAAGTTCACTATCACGTCTGCACACTTCTAAGCTTTAGCCTCGGCCTCACGGAGCGGCTCTCCGAGAATGGCTTCTACCCCCAGACGTACGCTGGTCTTAGTTACCGGCAAATTCCTCGGCGTCGTCTGTGAGTACATGTACGCTGCCTGTAGCATAATTGAAAGGTGTTGTGTTGATTTGGGACTCTCCGTAGACCAAGCGAGACGGAGATGATTCTATTCACCAAGAAGAGGAATATGGAGGGGTTTAGGGCGCCCGTGATGTTTGGAGAACATTTAGCTTTAGTGCGGGAGGTCAAATATCTGGGGGTGGTTGTGGACTCCAAACTAACATGCGGGTCGCAAATAGAAAGAGTAATAAGGAAGGAAGTAGCGACCCTCTGGCAGCCGCGTCTGGTGATATGGAGGACCTAGGTACTTAATCATCGGATCCTTCATTGGATTTACACTGCGATCAACAGACTGAGAATCCTCTATGGGGCGTTGGTCTGATGTTGTGGTGTGAACCAAACTACTACCAAGAAGCTGGCCAAACTCCAAATGCTGGGAATCCTGGGTATCAGAGGCGCTATGAGGATGACACCCTTCGCCGCGCTAGATGCCTTGCTGATGTCGCCACCGCTTCCCATCTGTATCGGAAGGGAGGCTATGGCGTCGCATCTTAAAATGCGAGACTCTGGAAACTAGTGCGGGGAGGCAGCAATTATATGACATGCAAGAGTCACCACGGAGGTGGAAAAGGAAATTCCGATTTCCACCATCCAGGTACAGAATGCAGAGGACGATATTAGGTTGACTATGCCATATACCCTCAGAATCCGCAGGGATCAGTGGAGTCAAAATGAGGTTGCATTCCAGCCCGCAAGCCTGGTCTCTTTTACCGACTTATCGCGGCTGGAGGATCAACAATCCCGCGGGGCAGGAATATACATCGACAGTCTGTGGGTGCGCGAGAGTCATGCTCTAGGCGCATATACCACCGCATTCGTACGGAGGTGTACGCTATCCTGTCTGTAGCTAATCGACAGGATGTGAGGATGAGCCCCGGAAAATGTGTATACATTTGCTCGGATAGCCAGGCTATCCTCAGGGCAATCTTCGCGGCCAGATTTAGGACAACCCTGGTTCAGGAGTCCTCTGACGCCCTTAAAGGACTAGCCAGGACAAAGGTGGTGCAACTGGTGTGGGTTCCGGGACACTGTGGCGTAGCGGGGAATGAGGTGGCGAATGATCTGGCAAGACTTGGTTGCCGGCGGCCGTTCTGTGGCCGGGAGCCTGCTATAGGCATAAGCAGGAAGACAGTCTCTGTCGCCTTAAACAGGTGGACGGAGGAGACCATGGAGAGGCACTGGGGGTCGGCCGGGGCTGTAGGCAGGCAAGAGGCTTCGTGAAGGAGCCAGACAGAGATAAGACTGTCTGGCTACTCGGTAGGAGTCGACCTGCGCTTCGCCACATGCTTGGGGTGCTGACAGGTCACTGCGCCCTTAGAATACACCTCACATTGATAGGTGTCGAGAGGGATCCCATTTGCCAGGAATGCGGCGAGAATGAAGAGACGTCTTACCACTACCTGTGTCAGTGCGAGGCTTTTGGGAGTCTTCGAGTAGAAGTGTTCGGTTCGAGGACTCTGCAGAGGAACCGGGTAAGTACCGTCCAATGGAAGATCGTCATGGCCTTCATTACGAGGTGGTTTGGCGACGAAACCGAGGAAGTGTAGAGCATGGTTGTTGGGTTGCCAGGGTTGGCAAAAAGGCCCCGTTGTGGCCTACTTGCCTGGCGTTCCCACCACTGCTACTACTACGACTACTAAGCTTCAGCCTATTTTTTTACCTATTGCGTTTTTGTATTTACTTCAGTATTTGTTATGTAATCCACAGTTTCATTGCTTCCTGCTTCTTCTTGCTTAATACTTTTAACGCAGTTTTCTTTAAGCATTTTTTATGCATGTTAAGAAAATGGCCATAATAAATATTTACCTCATTTTATAACCTTTTACAGTTCCTCCATATTTTTCAGTTTGTCCTAATTTGTTTTTCTCTCTCAAGTGTCTTCATTTTTTTTGCTAACGTGCTTTTACCCTTTTTTAGCACTACATTATGATCAGGCTTAACAAATATTCTGAAAATGCAGGGTTAGAGGTCACCTCTCGGAAACGGAAGAAAGCCGTTGGGGTGTTAGTGCATCTTGTTGTCGGTTGCTTAAATGCTTTTAGTGTTTAAGTTAGGTCCTGGACAAAATATTAGTCTTCAAAAATGTAACTCAAGTACTCAAGTAACATTTGATGTCTTTAGTGTGCACGAGCTTTTTCATACCTTCTATGGTAATACTTTTATTCAATATTGTAGTTGCCAAGTCCAGGTCAGTGCTTCAGATAATGATTATTTGGGAAGTCTGTCTGATACATCTCCCGGTTTTGGGATTTAAATTTCGATATTTTGTGACCAGTGACAAAGTTTGGCTTTAGTTTCTGTAACATTGACAAAAGATACAATGTGGTACTGTTACGTTACTTTCCACAGATCCTAGCCACTTGCCAGCATTTTATAGGTTAAACCGCAACCTAATAACATATTTTAGACTCGCCGACAACCTTTCTTATAGACTAAAATCCTCACCATTGTGCGACACGCTACTAACCAGAATGCCATTTGCGGAGGCTCACCTGGAAGGTTTTTACTCGGAAATTCTAAGTTTGTATTGATTTTTTATTCGTCTGATAGTTAATACCGTCTTTTGAATTTTGGTTTTGCTTATATGTCGGTGTTTTAGGTCGATATAGAATATATTTCTACACATAAGGCGGCAACGTAGGACTATATGATCTCCTAGAGCTTGAGTAAAGAGTAAAAGTTATCCTATTTCAAATACGATGAATGCGCAAAATTGCAAGCAGCACATGACAATATGTGTAAAAAGTTATGTAGCGAAGAATCTCCCAATCATAATCAGGCACAATTGATAATTGCTTGTATAAGGACCAGTTATAAACTAGAGCTGGGGGAGTAACTTGAGAAGCAATACTAACGCTTAAATTAATGGGTGTTATACACTTGAGAAAAATATACATACATTTCTGGCTTTTGTATACCCGAAAAGTTCAATCGATAATATCGATTGGAAAATATTGTCTGATATAATGAAGAGAGAGGGATTGAAGGATTTAGGAATAGGCCCGTTCTCTTTAATCTAAAGCTAAAATAAAAGTACCATAGTATCAATATTAATATGAGTGGACATGAAAAGTAAACTAAAATAAGGAGCGGTGTAGGGCAAGGATCTCCATTATCACCATATATGTTTAATTCATTTATAATATAAGCAATAAATAGCTAAAAAATACAATGAGAATCACAGTAAAGAGGCAACGGTTCCATTGCATGTGGTACGATACGTAGATGACATAGCGCTGACAGAAATATCGAAAAATATTTGCGAATGATGTTGTGCAGCTGTGCCACCTGGTGTGGTAAAGATAATAAAATTAAAAATCAATGTAATGAAAACGAAAGTCGTAAGGTTAAGTGAGGATAGAACTGAGACAATAGATGTAAAGAAATGCCCAACAGCTTGAATAATTATAAATATTTACATATCATCGTACGTTGGAAGTAATATTACAGATGATGGTAAATGTAGCAAAAAACTGGAGAGGATATCAATGCCAAACAAGCATTTCCCCGACAAAATAATCTTCTTACTAATAACAATATTACTTTGTCGCGAGGAAGATATTAAACAAAGCGTACTTATGGAGTGCGTAGTGTTTGGGGTGGGAAGTTAAACTTTGGCTTAGCACGACAAGAACAGACTAGAAGTTTCTAAAATGTGATCATGAACAAAATTGACAAACGATACGCCGATAGAAAGACGAATAAGAATGTGCTACAAGAAGTGTGAGAAGGAAGATGTTCGTTGAAAGAAATTAAGGGGAGGAAGGCAACATTTATCGGACATATTATAAAACATAGTAACTTTCTGACATTATTTAGAGGGAGCATAATTGTGAAAAAAGGAAGATGTAGATCAAGGCTTAAAATGCGGGAACTACAATGGATCAAAGAGCAGTGTTGCAGATAGAGAGTTGTAGTTGCGACGACAAGCAGATATCACCTTTAGACTATGGTAATGATGATTAGAGGTTGATTAAAGATTTTTTAGGTAAGCAACTCATTGTACCATAAAATACAATATTCTTAAAATGAGGTATTGCAAGTTGGGTAGTGTTTTATGAAATTTTTGTGATGCGTAGTAGCTGATGATTACGGAATGGAAAGCACTGCTTTTTGTATATGATTGGGTGTTCGCTTGGAAACAAAAGTTAACCTGATTCGTTCAATTTTGGTATTAGAGTTGGTTTTTGAGATACTAAAAGCAAAATTAAAAGAAAGTGCTACACTTAAATATTTTATAATCTCACTAAGTTAGAGAATGTAGAGGGTTATACTATTAAATGTTATATTTTGTTACATGTATATTAAATACGCATTTTTTTACAGTTTATTAAAGAAAAAAGAAAGGCCTACAAAAAACGACTACAAGAATTAAAATTTAATCCGGAAGCCCAAGTCGATGACTGTAAGTAATCCATAACTGTACCCAAATTTTTAATAATAACTACCATTTACACTAATATGCCCAAAATAATAAAAACATCTAGTTATAACATTTTAACCAGCACACATTCAATTTAAGATGTTTATTTCAAAGCGACTCCCTAAGATTTCTGTGGTTTTTCGTCGCAATGAATCATAATCACACCGTTTGAACCCAACCAGATTTGGCTTCAGTATAAGAAACAGCACTACAGGGTTAATGATACGAAGTCATTGACTGTATATGGGTATGATTTGCCTAATAAATAAATGCTATAACTCATCCCGACTGTCGCTGTTTCCCGCAGAAAATTTGATTGTCAAATGTACTCGCTGGTTTACCATTGCCTTTCAAGGGTATTCAACCGCACATGGTGTCCCCAAGTACTGACCCTCCCCAACATTGCTTAACTTCCGTGACCGCACCGACGTGTCGTGCTTAATATTAATCTGCTGGTTAAAAAAATCACTTAACACAACTGATTTGAATCGCCCAAGAGTTTTTTAGAGATATTGACATGTATTTCGGGATTAACAAATGTTACACCCTATAAAGGAAGATCCAACCAGCAGCACATAATATGCGAAATAGTCAGAATGTCATTTCTCTGAATGTAGAAGTATGAAGTAAATACTTTAAAGTACAGCAAAGAAGAAAAATAAACCACACAGTAATAAAGACAGACAGATGACAAAGACACGTCGTGTAAGAATACTTTAACAATAAAAATCTGACCAAAGCCCTTAACATTTGTGATGTTCCGTGCTAAATTATTCATTTGCATTTATGGACATCCAAGTCCGAAACCAAAGGTGTCGACGCTACTTATTGAGGCCAAAAAGCATCACCCCCGTAGTGCCATTATACGAGAAACACGTCAAGGTGAAAAAACTATTATTGTAGGATACTGGTGAATAACTGTGCAGGTAGAAATTGTCCTTGCGGACATATTTATAGAGACAGGCGCCTACTTGCCAACAACACGGTTCTATATACGAGACAGATGATTTAACAGATTCAACAAAATTACGACTAAAGTTAGCGCTAAATTGAATACATTTTTCCAATATTCAAAAGACTCGATCTCCCCAACAGCGAATTATTTCGACGAAAATTCGTTAAAAAAAACATTATGGATGATGCTAGTGCAAAAAATAAATTGAACGAAATAATTAGGCTAATGATTATGAAACTATCATATAGTTAAATAATGGAGCGCCAAGTGTAAACCCCTAAGACTGCAGAAGAGCAAAATTATATTTTTCTGCATGCATCAAATTAATGATTTATAAAAAACTCTGGACACAGCAAGTGCGTTATGGTAGTGAATTTTCATTAAAATGTTTTTATTGCAAATATGTGTGTTTTCTTTTTAGGAAAGCAGTCATCAATTTTGGTTACAAGTATAACCTATATAGTCAAAGCAATGTGCCATGTTTCATAAAAATAACTTTATTGTGTGAAAATGCACAAAAATTTCGAAAAGTAAACGTAACTTAAAGTGTTCCAAGAAAAACTCGTTTCTTGGTCAATCTTATAGGTTAATAGCATATTGGGCTATTCAAATATGAAGCATTTGATCAAAATTCGCTACCATAACGCACTTACTGCGTCCAGAATTTTTGTTTTTACAAACATGCATTATATTTCGATGGAAAATGCAAAAATGCAATAACATAAGGCGTGTTTGATTAAAAAAGAAGAAAATTTGTATCAACAACGACTTATGGGCCACCCTGTGATTGTAGAAATATTTTTTAAGATGTAGCTCAAGGCACCCTATAATTAATATATACAAAATTTGTTTATATCGTGTATAATAACGGATATATTGAGCGTTATTGATTTTTTACGAAAATTCGACAAACATTATATACCATTTAACGATAAACTCTATAGCCAACACTACTGCCAAGCTTCAGAGAAAGGGTCTATTTGAAATGAATTTTCTGGAAACATTTTAGTAAAATGAAGGACAATGACAGTTGAAACTAAGACCTCAGGGTTTGTAAAACATCCTCCTTCAGACATTTGATTTTCATAGCCCGTATTAGATTCAAGTTATTTGCCTAAATGTTGCCGATTTTGACGTTTTAAATCGCAACTTTGACGTTTTGAGGAAAACCCCAATTTATTTTTCTTTAAATGCATATAACTTTTTTGTCTTTTGACCTACATATCTAGATTTTGGTAGGTAACTTACCTATAAGGATATAAACCCGCGTACCAAATTTGGTTGCCCTTACTTTGTTAATTCCGGAGATATATATTTTTCTTCGAAAGGAAACACAAAATTTTTCGGGAAAAAAATTTTTCGGGAAAACCTGGGCAGATTTTCCTGGCTAACGAACTTATCCAAGCCATTTGCAAAGGGAATTCATTCACCAAATTCAATCAAAATCGGCCCATTATTTTTTGAGTTATCGGTGTGATACATACACAAATATATATATATATATATATATATATATATATATATATATATATATATATATATATATATATATATATATATATATATATATACATATGTAAACATATAAAAATTGAAACTGACCCCGGATATGTGTTCTGGGGGGCCTAATTAGCGCTCATTTGAAGAAATTTTTTCAACATTCGGGATCTTCTCATTAGTGATTTTTTTTGAGAAAATTCACTAATACTGATTTATTATTATCTATATTTTTAGCACGGTAAAAAACATGTTTTGTGTTCTGACTGGTGTTCTATAATTTCTAGCTAAAAAATGGAAAGCCTTCTTGGATTTTCTTATTGAAGGAGATGTACAATTCACCGATCAAGAACTCAGTGACGAAGTTCATACGTTCTTGGTTGCGGTAAGTATTTTTTGCAAGAAGGATCGAAACAAGATAGGGAAACACAATGATTTTATTATTCAAAATTTTTACGCAACTCTAGAATTTTTTTAACATGTTAGTACATTTTTCAAGATAAAGCGTAAAAAAATATAACCAGTATGTGGGGATTATTTGTTTGAAGTGATTAATAATTGTTGATTCATTTAAATGTTATTTGCAGATTAAATAGGCTGCAAAAGCTGCGCACCTTGTGAACTATTCAGTGGATTAAGTTTGTTACTTTTTACTTTTTTATCTAAGCTAATCTTATTCTTAGTCGATATTTTCCTGTTTGTTATTGAAAAATCTGTGATTTCGCTACAGAGTTTTCTATATATTTTTTAATGACAATATTGTGCCGTAGTCTATGAAAAGGGCAGTAAGCAATAAAAAAAATTTGATGCATTATAAACAGCTGCTTGAGTACCAATGTTTTTGAGCAATTTGAATTAAATATTTTATGTCTTCGCTATGATATATGAATAAATTCCATACATATAATACAGTCTTTTATATATCGCTTTTTGTTAATTACTAGAAATGTTGTGGAACCTGAAATAAAGCCTAAGTTCTGTTTACGGCGATACTGCAGTGGCGGCTCGTGAGTGTCGCGATAGCGGAGGCAGTATTTTTTTAAATTTTCAAGGTCACACGTTTTTCTGGCACTTCATAATTTCTGTGAAGAATCCATTTATAAAAAAATATAGACTTTCACAAGAATAATTTTTGAATTTTGATACCTTTTTGAAATAATTTATTCACGAATTACTGAGGGTATAAATAAACAGGAATAAACACATAAGGTTTATTAAATTGTTAAATATTGTTTATAGACCAAAAATAAATTTCAGAAGAAATGCTATATACAATGTATATAGCATTTCCTTTGGAATTTATTATATATATATATATATATATATATATATATATATATATATATATATATATATATACAATGTCATTTAGTAGAGGGTAAACGATATCTTCAAGTAACTCCAAATACGTTTCGCCACTCAAATTGCCATCCAGAAAAATTGCTCCGATTAAACGGCCTCCTAATATGCCTGTCCAGACATTCAATTTCTGTGGAGTTTGAGTGTGGACTTTATTGGATTATTATCTGCCCAATAACGACAATTATGACGATTGACTGTAGAGTTTAATAAAAACGTACACTCGTCCGAAAAACAGATATTGAACAGAAAGTTCCAGTTATCAGCTATTCGTGCAGTCAACTTCACAAAACTCCAGCCGCCGATCAAAATCATCTTCATTCAGTTGTTGTACAAGATGAATTTTATACGGGTCAAATTTATGATGCTTCAATATCTGCTGAATAGTTCTTCTTTTGATGTTTGAAACAGTGGCCAATTTTCTCGGGCTCAAAGTTGGGTCTGCAGCAATTTTTCCTAAAACTTCAATCTCAGTAGTCTCATTTCTAACCGGAAATTCACGTTCAGGATCCCGTTTTTTGTTGGCTACTGAACCACTTTGTCGAAACTTTGCAACTAACTCCAAAATGTATTTTCTGTTAACATGTCTGTTCGGATGTCGTTGATTAAACAAATTTGCGGTACGGTTGGCAGAGTCATCGTTTTTGAAAAAAAAGGTAATTATTTCAACTCTTTCTGCTACAGAATACATCATTGTGAAATTAATTTTCGGTGGTACTATCAAGTATCAAACCGACCGATAAACTGAAATTAAAAACCGCATTTCTCTCATTCCGATAAGAAATGTCCTGATAGTCAATTTTTTGTTTACAAACCAACAAAACATTGACTATTCTGCACATTTCTTATCGGAATGAGTCAAATGCGTTTTTGCATCTTCAAGTGTGAATAATTTTCAAACTAGTGGACAAAACTTCCAAAAAAATTTGTGTGCTGAATTCAAAAAAGAAAGAGCTTTCCAATGATGTAACATTCGACCCATGCTTCCTATTTAAAATATAAGGGTTGTTATCACCACCCTTAAGGGGTTGATGTGACAAAGTTGAGTTTTATGTCAATACATGTCCCCCTCAATATTAAAATTGACGTGTTTCAGCGTTTCTTAAAAAAAAATTCTCTGGACGCAAATCGGTCTGTTTCGTTCTCAATGCGCCACCCTATATATATATATATATATATATATATATATATATATATATATATATATATATATATATATATATATATATGAAAATAGAATTGAAATTATATTTTTGTTTAAACATAAAGCCCATGACAAGGTTTATATTTGATTCACAAAAAAACGAAGCTCTAAAATACAAAATCGACGAGGAATGAAAACGAAAACGCTATCAACTATTACGGAGACTTAATATAGATAACAGTTTAACGTTTAACAACAAACTTTTATTATAATCATACAATGAAAAACTAAAAGTCAACAATAAAGGTTGTTTACATTTAAAACATTTGAATTATAAATGTATGATAAAATGGCGCACAGAACAGCTCGGTTGGTGGAACTTTAGCAGTGCTAGCGACATCTACGATATGCGATGACCGAACTAAAGTCCTTATAAAGTTCAGGTTAGCTCAATTTAAGTGAAACTTCTATATGGATCCGTTCTGTGCTGATCACACAGGAAGCATTCAAAGCAAATGTTAGGAAGCTGCGAAAGAGTCAGCCACAGCAGTGTTGCCATATCAAAGCAGTGGTGTAAAATAAAGCAACCTCTGGGTCTGTCAGACCCGGCGAGACTACTGCCGGGTTAAACTGCCTCTTAAACAACTGATCGTTATCACGCTCTGGTTTGTCCAGAAGGACCAAAGCCAACATAAAAATGAATTACTTCAATCTAGTTGTCCTACAAACAAGCTAAATAAGCTTGTGCTTGTAACAAAACCAGAATTTAAACTTTTGGTTTTCAAAGAAAGCTGCCAAACCATTTCGCTCAACTGTCACTTTTATAATTTCAATGCCTACGTGCCTACTTCAGCACTTATATTTTCAAACTCTTTTTCAAACTTTCAAAACATTTTAAACATATGACAACTAAAAACTTAATTTCTTATTAACATAAACAGTACTTTATAGTTTGTAAAATGTAAAAAGAATATAAATGTAATCTTTCATGGTATCACTTTTCTGCTTACATAAAATAAACAAAATACATAATTTAAGTTTTCTATGAAGTTTTTTTAGTATTATTTTCTGTTGTATTATCTTTCCAGGGTACAGACACCACAGCTGTTACAAACTGTTTTATACTTATGACGTTGGGAATGCATCAAGATGTACAGGTGACATTAGTCTTTCATAACTCACTAAACTTAATTTACTATGTAATCTTAAGACCACATTTACTGGGGTTTTGTTTTGTTAGTATTGAACACTGTATCTATCATCAATAGCAATATTTAGAAAACTAAATTTATAGGCTGATTCTAAACTAGCTGTGCTGAAGATTGTGGTCTAAGAAAAGCAGGAGCAAAGGATTCGTGATCGACAAACAAGTCACTTAAAGCCACCGGCTCTATAACATAGAGATGTACTGCTACTTATACCTATTAACTATTTTGCCACCATCCTTAGGAAAAACAAATTATGTTTAATGCAGATTCAAAAAGTATTTGCACTACTCACCATTTAAAGCGTCGCTCGTGAAAATTTTGCCCTTTTAGTGAATTTTCTTTAAAAAATTGGCTAATAAGGAGATCTCGACTTTTAAATTTTGAAAAAATGTCTTCAAATGAGCGCTAATTAGGCCCCCCAGAACACATATCCGGGGTCAGTTTGAATCTTTATATGTTTATATATATATATATATATATATATATATATATATATATATATATATATATATATATATATATATATATATATATATATATATGTATCACACCGATAACTCCAAAAATAATGGGCCGATTTTGATTAAATTTCGTGAATAAATTCCTTTTGCAAATGGCTTGGATAAGTTCGTTAGCCAGGAAAATATGCCCAGGTTTTCCCAGAAAATTTTGTGTTTTCTTTCGAAAAAAAATTATATTTTCGGAATTAACAAAGTAAGGGCAACCAAATTTGGTACTCGAGTTTATATCCTTATAGGTAAATTACATACCAAAATTTAGGTCCGTAGGTCAAAAGACAAAAAGGTTATAGGCCTTTAAAGAAAATTAAATTGGTGTTTTCCTCAAAACGTCAAAGTTGCGATTTAAAACGTCAAAATCTGCAACATTTAGGCAAATAACTTGAATCTAATACCGGCTATGGAAATCAAATGTCTCAAGAAGGATGTTTTACAAACCCTGAAGTCTTAGTTTCAACCGTCATTGTCCTTCATTTTACTAAAATGTTTCCAGAAAATTCATTTCAAATAGACCCTTTCTCTGATACTTGGCGGTAATCTTAGCTATAGAGTTTATCGTTTAATGGTATATAATTTTTGTCGAAGTTTCGTAAAAAATCAATAAAGCTCAATATATCCGTTATTATACAAGATATGAAAAACTTGTATATATTAATTTTAGGGTGTCTTCAGCTACATCTTAAAAAAATATTTCTACAATCACAGGATGGCCCATAAGTCGTTGGTGATACAAATTTTCTTTTTTTTTAATCAAACACGCCTTATGTTATTGCATTTTTGCATTTTCCATCGAAATATAATGCATGTTTGTAAGAAAAGAAATTCTGGATGCAGCAAGTGCGTTATGGTAGCGAATTTTGATCAAATGCTTCATATTTGAAAAGCCCAATGTGCTATTAACCTATAAGGTTGACCAAGAAACGAGTTTTTCCGGGAACACTTTAAGTCTACTTTTGGAAATCTTTGTACATTTTCACACAATAAAGTTATTTTTATGAAACATGGCACATTGCTTTTACTCAAATTGAACTCTGTTGAAAGTGTTAGCAAGCACGATCCTTTAATCATTAGCACGCTGCTCTGTAATATATGAGGTGATTCACATACATTCTATATAGGGTGTTACATAAAACATTGAAAATTTTCTAAACCGTCAGAAGCTCCTGTTTGAAAAAAATCATTTTTGAATTTTAACTAAAAACATGTTAAAATGATACCTAAGCTACAGGATGGTGTTTGAATTTTTCGTTTATCCGTTTCATTTACAGGTCGATTACAAGAAAAAGGCCTGAACGCATCAAGTGCGTTATGGTAGCGAATTTTTATTTAAATGTTTTTAGTGTCAAATATCTCTTGTTTTAAAAGAAGGACATTTGGTGGCAGTATAACCTATATAGTAGTAACAATGTACCATGTTTCACTAAAATAGTTTTCTTGTTTAAAAAAGTACACATATTTTTCGAAAATAAACTTAAAAACTCCAGAAAAAACTTGTCTGATTTTCATGGCCAACGAATCTCTTCAAGTTATTTACACACCTGCCAAGATATAATTATTCACAAGCCGCTTTATGGCCAAAATTGAAAAAGAAAATTCACTTTTTTTTTACAGGAATTGCCATCGGTGATGTGACACTAAATTATAGTTTTCACAAAAATTCGACAAGTTTTACAATAACTTACTAAGCATTTATTATAAATTACCAACATATCACAAAAATCTTACAAAAAATTATTTCTACGGAAACACTAAAAACATTTCTGCGAAAACTTGTCACTATCAGCCACTATATGAGAGTACCTGTATACGGCAGCTTGATTTTTTCGACGAGTAAGACAAACAAAAAGCTCTCTGAATACGCCATTTTCGTAGGGCACCGCTATCTAGTGATAAAAACGCCCTATCAAAATTTGTGATATGCCCCAAAACCGTAAAAAGTTGAAAAACAACTGAAATAATTCAAAAACGATGAACGATATATTTTATTCCTTACAAACATGCATTATAATTCGATGCAAAATACAAAAATTCAATAACATAATGGGTGTTCTATTAAAAAAAGTCTGGACTCAGCAAGTGCGTTATGGTAGTTAGTTTTCATAAAAATGTTCTTAATAGCAAATACGTTTTTTTAAAGAAAGCAGGCGTCAAATGTGCTTACCAGTATAATCTATATAGTACAAACAATGTGCCATGTTTCATCAAAATAACTTTATTGTTTGAAAATGTACAAAAGTTTCCGAAAGTAAACTTAAAGTGTTCCCGAAAAAATTCGTTTCTTGGTTAACCTTATAGGTTAATAGCAAATTGAGCTATTCAAATATGAAGCATTTGATTAAAATTCGCTACTATAACGCACTTGCTGCATCTAGAATCTCTTTTTTTACAAACATTCATTATATTTTGATGGAAAATGCCAAAATGCCATAAAATAAGACGAGTTTGATTTAAAAAAAAAAAGAGAATATGTATCATCAACGACTTATGGGCCACCCTGTGATTGTAGAAATATTTGTTTAAGATGTAGCTCAAGACACCCTATAGTTAATGTATACATTTTTTTCATATCTTGTATAATAACGGATATATTAAGCTTTATTGATTTTTTACGAAAATTCGACAAAAATTATATACCATTAAACGATAAACTCTATAGCTAAGGCTACTACCAAGCATCAGAGAAAGGGTCCATTTGAACTGAATTTTCTGGAAATATTTTAGTAAAATGAAGGACAATGACGGTTGTAACTAAGACTTTAGGGTTTGTAAAACATTCTCCTTGAGACATTTTCTTTCCACCGCCGGTATTTGATTCAAGTTCTTTGCCTAAATGTTGCCAATTTTGACGTTTTAAATCGCAACTTTGACTTTTTGAGGAAAACCCCAATTAATTTTTATTTAAATGCCTATAACTATTTTGTCTTTTGACCTACAGAGCTAAATTTCGGTAGGTGACTTACACATAATGATATTTTTTTATTTTTTTTATTTTTTTTTATTTACTTATTATCATAAATCGTACAACATGTCTACACAATAAGCCTGAGGCTTGTGCTGTATATTAACATAATTTAATAAAATTCCACCAAAAACTGCTTGAAAACTCCATCCAAATGTAACATACTTCTAATTTTGACATTCCAAAATTGTTAGGCTTCTACTTGTTCCATCTAATGAACCAGTCTTTGCCTTCACTCTTCATTGATTTTAATGCTTTCCCAATACCCTCCAAACTAAAGTTCTTTGTTTATAGCCTACCAAATTTGGTTGCCCTTACTTCGTTAATGTGTGTGTTTTTTTAAGAAAGCAACCATCAAATTTGGTTACCAGTATAACCTATATAGTACAAACAATGTGCCATGTTTCATCAAAATAACTTTATTGTTTCAGAATGTACAAAATTTTTCGCAAGTAAACTTAAAGTGTTCCCGAAAAAAACTGGTTTCTTGGTCAACCTTATAGGTTAATAGCAAATTGAGCTATTCAAATTTGAAGCATTTAATGAAAATTCGCTACCATAACGCACTTGCTGCGTCCCGAATTTCTTTTCTCATAGAGACGTATTATATTTCGATGGAAAATGCAAAAATGCAATAACATAAGGCGTTATGGATAAAAAAAAAAGAAAATTTGAATTACCAACGACTTATCGGCCAGCCTGTAATTGTAGAAATATTTTTTTGTAGCTCAAGACGCCCTATAATTAATCTATACAATTTTTTTTCGTATCTTGCATAATAACGGATATATTGAGCCTTAAAGATTTTTTACGTAAATTCGACAAAAATGATATACCATTAACCGATAAACCTATAGGCAGCACTACTACCAAAGCATCAGACAAAGGGTCCATTTGAAATGAATTTTCTGGGAATGCTTTAGTAAAATGAAGGACAATGACGATTGAAACTAAGACTTCAGGCTTTGTAAAACATTCTTCTTGAGACATTTTCCTTCCATAGCTCATATTAGTTTCAGGTTCATTGTCCAAATATTACCAATTTTGACGTTTTAAATCGCGACTTTGACGTTTTGAGGAAAACCCTTTTTTTTAAATGCCTGTAACTTGTTTGTCCTTTAACCTACAGATCTAGATTTTGGTAGGTAACTCACCTATAATGATAAAAACCCGCGTACCTCGGATTTGGGTTACAGGGGTCCTAAATAGCGCTCATTTGAAGAAATTTTTTCAAAATTCAAAAGTCGGGATCTCCTTATTAGTGATTTTTTTTAAGAGAATTCACTAAAAGTATGTATCCAATATATCAACGACTTAGGGGCCATCCTGTGATTGTCAGTCATTAACGTATATAATTTTTTCTCATATCTTGTATAATAAAAGATATATTGAGCTATATCGTAGAAATGCGTGACCCTGTATATGCGCAAAGAGACAAAAACTGAAGCTGACCCCGTAAATGGGTGTTCGGGGTTCTAATTTGCGCTCATTCAAACTAATCTTTTTAAATTGAGAAATCGCAGTCTCCCAATAACGAATTTTTTCTACGAAAATAAAGACCATCAAGCCATAAACTATACAGTTGAAACTACTACCAAAGCATCAGAAAGTGGATCTATTTGAAATGGATTTTCCGAAAATAATTTAGTAAAATGAAGTACAATGATGGTTGAAGCCGAAACTTAAGACTTTGTAAAACATACTTCTTACGTCATTTCTTCTGCATGATCCGCATTTGTTTCAGACTATTTGTATGAAAATTGAAAATTTTGACGTTTCAAATCGCGATTTTGACGTTTTAAGAAGAAAAATTATAAAATTTTCAAAATATTTTTTATACCATTTCTTGACCTTCTTGCGTCAAAAAAAATGAACCTTTGTATGTAATATTCAATTGGTTTTATTAATCTCACAAGATATTTTGTTCTTGTGCTTTCCTCTAATCACCAGTGGCACCCATTTTTTTTTTCTTTAAATGCTTGTAACTTTTTTTCTTTTAATTTAGAGATCTGAATTTCGGTAAGTACGCTAAGTTTTATAGTAAAAACGCATATGACAAATTTGGTGGTCATAGCTCGGTTATTTTCCCGGAAAAACTGATCACAGATCTCCTCATTAGTGAGTGAATTCGCTAATAACTTTTTCTGTTTTCGGGTATAATTTTTTACCCAATTGTTGGGCTCGTATTGAAGCAGAAGCTTCAGGTAATAACGACCAGTTAACAGAATCGAGGCAGAATGAACGATAAATATACAGGGTAACATTAAATGTGATCCAAATCTCAATCGTTTTAGAAACGTCTCTTGACATCAGAATTGACTGGAAATGAAGTTGCTTATGAAATAACTCTCTATAACTCACTAAACATTGTTTTTCGTCTGCATAGTTCAGAAATTGTCGTTAAAAAACTCAATTACAAACGGCTTGTTTCCAAAGGAGATTCATTCAAGCTCTCATCGGGAAATGCTCGTAACTAAGTAACGAAAAGCACGACAACAACCATTTTCGGAAAAAAGCCGTTTGCAATTGAGTTCTTTTAACGACAATTTTCTACCTATGCAGACGAGAAAAAATGTTTAGTGCCAAGAGTTAATGGTCTTTCCACAAGCAACTTTATTTCCAGTCAATTCTGTTGTCAAACGAAATTTTTAAAACGATTAGGATTTGGATCACTTTTGAGGCCGCCCTGGGTGTTGATCGCTCATTCTGCGTGATTCCGTTAGCTGAGCGAGCGTTCCTGCCTGAAGCTTTGGCTTCAATATGAGCCCTCAAAAACACAAACTAAAAGATGCAGAGGATTCGCGCTTATTAACAGTTAAGAAGATTATGCATATTCATAAAAAAATCCCGAAACACTTTAATTAAAAAATGACATTTTGCAACGTGAAAACTTCACCCCTACATTCAACCCCCTTTGAGTGACAGTTGCAATCCCCAAATATTTAAAACGGAATTAAGGGCTTGTAGTACATCATTTGAAACATCTCTTCATTCTCTACTGTAAAAATTAAGAGTAAAATAGAAATTAAGCTGATGGACGAATATCGCTACAACATAGTAAAAAATTAATAACTAATCGCATTTTATTCTTGATAATAAAAAAACTTTAAAGTAAATTACTCTTAATGTAGGAGATGTTCAACACGTATGCCTTCAACGGCTTGACAACATCCTAATCATAAATAAGAATTCTTCCTCTCACGTTAATCAACATCTAAGGCGTAGCCGACATTGTCGCATCTGTTATTCTTTTTCTTAAGTCAGTTGAAATGCGTGCTTCAGTTTTGTACACTATACTTTTCACATATCTTTATAAGAACTCTAATAGCGTAAGGTTGCGTGATCGTGCTCGGCATTCTAAATATTTCCGCCTCCCTATTTTGGGAATATTGAGTCGAGGTATTGACGGACATGGATTTAGCAATGCGCTGGTGCTTCATTCTGCTGGACCATGTCACATTCACTGGAACTTGTCGGTATCCTCAATTAGGATATAAGTTTGTCAAAGTTGGCACGATATTATTTTGGAGCATGGCTAATTAATTATCTCCATTCAAATTGCCATGAACGAAAAGGAACCAATGGCATAGTCTCTAATTATTTCTGCCCAAATATTTAGCTTTGCAGGATATTGCTTGCGTTATTTTCTCATCCAGTGTAGATTTTTTTCGACCAGTAACGACAATTTTGAGGCTTAGCATGGCCGTGAAGTGTAAAACTGCACTCATCAGAAAACAAATCATGTTCTCGTTGCGGGATGCAACTGTCACTCGAAGGTGGTTGAATGTAGGGGTGAAGTTTTTACGTTCCGGGATGTCATTTTTTAATTTAAAATTGACGTGTTTTGGGATTTTTTTAATATGCCCAAAAATTAAGGTACTGAATTTATTCCATTTGGTTGTTTCACACTGTATATGCAAATGCAAAAAAGACAAAAGCTATCGTGTTTGATAAAGGAGGTGGAAAAGATAATTTCAGACTCTTGATAACTTGTTGTGTTGTAGAGGAAATACATTTGATTCAATATTTAGGAAGAATGTTTTGTAACGATGCAAGAATGTAATATAAAGTAGGGTAAATGCAGGTAGAACTGCGATGAAGGCAGTGACTACTGTAGCTAGCATTTATATCTGACTATAATGGGGGGGGGGGGTTACGTGCCTTTTACTTTTCCTTAAAACAAAGGTGTTTCTAATGACTGTAAATTCTAATTATTATCATTATTAAAATTTAAGTAATTATTTCTTTAGTTATAATTTAGGATGGGCAGAACGCGTATCCAAATTCTATCTCTTGTTACCTTGAAACTAATATTTAAGTTTTATGACCTTCTAGGAGGTCTTGCCTAAATTTATTTGGAACACTAAAACCAAGCATCTGGGTCAAATTCCCGGAATTTTACTATATATTCAGTCTTAGCGTATACCTAGTGACCCAAGTACATCAGAGTCACCCTATAAGAAACTGGTAAAATGAACTCTAGTTTAGGGCTTCTTAAGCTAATAATGAAACCCAGCATCTAGTTTTTAAAATTACTTTAATACAAAAAATAAAATTTATACAGATAACATTTTAACAGCACAATAAATTTTTATACACCCTTTAATTTCAAAGGTTTGCGTATGATTAAAATTAAACAAAGAAAAAAACTGTTAATAATTTTTAAATAAATCCCTTAATTCCAAAGGTTTTTGTCGGATTAAAATCATACTAAAACTCTTAATGCCAATGATAAAAACCCCAAGGTTATTGAAACAGAATTGTGTGGGACGTTTTCCCAATCTTAAAATGTACTAAATGTTCACAAAGTTGATGCCGGAGAAATTAAATTATTTTCGCCCCCGGTATAATTGTTTCTAGTCTTATAATTGACTCTTTCTTAGCCTAATTATAGCTTTCAATTTTAGCTAACATCCCTTATAGCTCCCAACTAAACCCTTAAGGCGGGGTTAAGGAGTCGCGGGCCAAAGGACTCCAGGGGGCAAGCTGAGGAAGTGGAAATAACAACATAAACTCCCGATGAAGCTTTCCCCAAGACCGTCATGCGCGGTAAAAATCCGCATCCTGCACGAGGTGACCCTGCTAATAACTAAACATGACGGATCTAGACAAGGAGGTCGAACTAAACTCCCCCAATCTACGGTGTCACGTGACCCGTGCCTATGGATGGATGGCACCAGGGCGATGGTGTCGTGAACGGAACCTCTGGAGTACCAGGCAACCCTCCAGAGTAACCCGCCTTGCACCACACAGGGGGTTCTGATGGTGTGGACAGTATTTCCCCCATTCTCGTGGGAACAACATGAAGATTATAAATACATATAAAACCAAAACCAATGAGGCTCGAGGAGTGGCTCCGGCTACAGACTTGAGCCTTGAGTCTATCCCGGAAACGGAGACGAGCCAGGGTGCGGCAGCGGACTCTGGAGGTCCCACGACCGGCGTAGATACGGGGGATCAGGGGGTAGCTTCGGCCAGAAACCTGTCCCCGACACCCAAGCTGGAGGCTGGGTCCCACCGGAGGGCGGCGAGCTCCGCGGACTCCGGGGGCCCCTCCACCAGTGAGGACTCTACTGTTAGAGTAGAGGGACTGCCCCGGCAGTCCAAGCGTCTTTCCGGGGCGCAAAGAAAGAAGCTCCGGAGGGCGCAAAAAATGGCGGCCGGGACCTGGACGGTCGAGAAACCTGTAAAGGCGCAAGAGGGGAGTGCGGGTCAGAAGAGGACGCGCTCGAACTCTAGCACGCCCACTACAGACAGACGTTCCAAAAGGGCCAGGGTGCCTGTAAAGGCGCAAGAGGAGAGTGCGAGTCGGAAGACGCCGCGCTCTGGCTCTAGCACGCCTACTACAGACAGACCTCCCAAAGGAACTAAGGCCGGAACACCGGCGCAGACTGGCTCTTACAGGGAGGCTGCGGAGGGCCTCGGGATGGCGGTGATTGACAGACGCCATCCTGAGGTCACGCTAGACCAGGGGAAGGCGGACCTGATCCAGGCTGCGGTGGTAGCTGCAGTGGACTCTCTTCAGGAAGGGGAGAGCCCGCCTCAGTTCCACCGGACGCGCCTGACGGGGGGCATCCTCTGGATAACCTGTGCCGGCCCGCAGTCGCGGGACTGGCTGCGGAAAACGATCGGGGGCCTCGGTCAGATTTGGGAGGGGGCGGACTTGACAGCCGTCGAGCCCAAGGAACTCCCAAAGAGACGCAAGGTCCTCGTACGGATCCCTGACACCGTCCCGCAGGAGACGGTGATCAGCAGACTTAAGATCCAGAACCCTGAACTGGGGACGCAACACTGGTCGGTTCTAAGCAGGAAGGCAGAGGAGAAAGGACAGACGCTCGCCTTCTCGATCGACCCGACATCTTACAGAGCCCTTGAAGGAACCTCCTTCAAGGCATTCTGGGGCATGGGAAGGGTTAGCTTCCGCCCACTGGGGAAGCAATTAAGGGTTAATGGGACTTAGGTTCCTTCAGGTCAACCTCCAACACAGTAGGGCAGCCACGGCCGGACTACTAATGGCTCTGAGGAACACGGATGTGGCCCTCATCCAGGAACCGTACTCCTACAAAGGAGAGATCAAGGGACTCGGCGGAGCTAATGGAAAGCTCATCTACAGCAGGTCCAGCGAGAATCCGAGGGCCTGCATTTTTGTCAGGGAAGGGATAGAGTTTCTCCCTCTAATGAATTTCTGTTCCAGGGACCTGGCAACGATCAAAATCCGATGTGGAGGAGCGGATGGGCTGAGGGACATTACTGTCGCGTCAGCCTATCTGCCAGGGGACAGCACGGACCCTCCTCCACCCAACGAATTGGAGCAGTTGATGGTGGGTAGCAGAGCAGGTGGATGGCAGACCATCATCGGCATGGATGCGAATGCGCACCATGAGTTGTGGGGTAGCTCGGACACAAACTCTAGGGGTGAGGCACTTTTACAATTCTTTATGAAATTTAATTTAGACATATTGAATAGAGGTAATAAACCGACATTCGTCACAACACGGCGTGAGGAAGTTTTAGACCTAACAGTTTCCACCCAGTTTCTGGGTGACTTTGTTAAAAGCTGGGCTGTGTCTGGGGAAGTGAGTAGCTCAGACCACAGATACATCCGGTTTGAAATCGCCAAAGTCGAAAGAGAAACGGTATGGTACCGGGACCCCCGCAAGGCGGACTGGGAAGCCTACAGGGCAGACCTAGCTGTGGAACTGCGGGGGGTTGAGAGGGCCATAAGGGATTCAATAGACCTCGAGATTGCAGCAGTCCAATTGCGAGACGCAATTACCTCGGCCTATAACGCCAACTGCCCCCTGAAAATGAGGGTGTCCACCAGGAACGTCCCATGGTGGAACGAGGACCTCAGGCAAAGGAGGACGCAGGTTCGTAAGCTGTTTAACGCGGCCAAAAGGTCGGGAGCATGGGATGAATATAGACAGGCCCTATCGACCTATAACAGAAGACTGAGGGACGCCAAGAAGGAGTCGTGGAGGAGGCACTGCGAAGAAGTGGAAAACACGTCCGAGAGTGCTCGACTACACAAGATCCTGTCTAAGGGCCCTCAGACTAACATAGGCTCCCTTAGAACACCCACGGGAGGCTTTACAAGCTCGGGGGAGGAAACTATGGAAATTTTACTCCAGACGCACTTCCCCGGCTGTAACGTAATAAACCAATCACCTCCGGACTGGGAACACTCAGAAATAGAGGCGCCTTATAGGCGGGCATCTAGAGTAGACTGGACAGTCGCTAAAGAGGTGGTTACCTGGAGCAAAATCAGATGGGCCATTAACAGCTTTAAGCCATACAAATCGCCGGGATTTGATGGAATAATGCCCATCATGCTCCAACAGGGGATAGATATACTGGCGCCGGTGCTTACCCTCATTATGAGGGCCAGCCTGGCTCTGGGGTACATTCCGAGGGCATGGAGACTGGCCAGGGTTGTATTTATTCCTAAACCTGGGCGTCCAACAGACCAGGCAAAGTCCCTGAGGCCAATAAGTCTCATGTCCTTCTTGCTGAAAACAGTGGAAAAACTGCTCGACCGGCACATTAGGGGCGGTGTACTGGAAGCATATCCTCTACACTGCGGACAATATGCATACAGAGCAGGATTCTCAACAGAAACAGCACTGCACCAACTGGTGCTGAAACTGGAGAATACGCTGGAGAACAAGGAGGTGGCGCTGGGGGCCTTCCTAGACATAGAGGGGGCCTTTAGCAACACCTCGTTCGGATCGGTTCTGGCAGCTGCCCGGGAGCGTGGAATAGAGGAGACCTGCTGCAGGTGGATCGGTTCCATGCTCAGGGACAGGGCGGTGTTCACCTCACTCGCGGGAGGGACTCTGCTGGCGGGGGTCGCGGCGGGGTGTCCGCAGGGGAGCGTTCTGTCTCCCTTGCTCTGGTGTCTAGTCGTGGACGGCCTGCTGGGGAGGCTCTCGGGAGGGGGGTATGAGGTACAGGGCTATGCGGACGACATTGTCATCATAGTCCGAGGAAAGGTCACACAGGCAGTGTGGGAGCGTATGCAGACTGCACTGGACGTGGTGGAAGGGTGGACGGTTGATCAAGGGCTCGGGGTGAGCCCCGAGAAAGCAACCGTCGTGCCGTTTACGAGGAGGAGGAAGTGTGAAAGCCACAGAACTCTCACTCTATACGGTAGGAGCGTTCCAATGGCCAGGGAGGTAAAATATCTTGGGGTCGTATTGGACTCTAAGCTAACCTGGAATGGTCACATTGGAAAAATACTGCGTAAGGCAGTCATGACCTTAGCCGTCACTAGGCGGCTATATGGAAAAACGTGGGGACTAAGACCTAGTATGGCCCACTGGCTGTACACAAGGGTGGTCAGACCATCGTTAACATATGCGGCACTGGTCTGGTGGCCTAAGGTGACACAATCCAGTGCCAAACAAAAACTAGGCAAGATCCAAAGGATGGCTTGCCTAGGCATCACAGGGGCCATGTCTTCAACCCCAACAGCCGCCATGGAGGTGTTGCTGGATCTACCCCCCCTACACTTCGTTATTATGGGAGAGGCCAGGCTAGGACTATACAGACTAGCCTGCAATGGTAGACTGAAGATCAACCCAGGCTTCAGGGGCCACTGCAAAATTCAGGAGATCGTGAAGGAACCCATGCTTGAAATGAGGTCAGACTTCGCGAGCCCGCGAATGTGCAGGGAAAACAACTTCACAGTGGAAATCCCTGATCGCGGGGCATGGCGGGAGGAGACACCGGGCATACCACGGGACGCGCTCGTCTGGTTCACGGACGGATCTGGCGGGGAGCGTGGGACGGGGGCAGGTGTTTACTCAGAAGGACCGAGGGTAAGTCACAGTATTTCCCTCGGAGCCCATGCAACGGTGTTTCAGGCCGAGATGTACGCCATCCTGCACTGTGTGCGGGAGAACAAGAGGAGGGGCTACACCAACAAGCGGATCCTCATAGCCACAGACAGCCAGGCAGCCCTTAAGGCACTAAGTAGCCCACGGGTAAATTCCTGGCTGGTGAGTGAGTGCCGAGACGAGACGAGCGACCTGGCTGGGCAGAATGAGGTGACCCTCATCTGGGTGCCGGGTCACTCGGGGGTCAAAGGCAATGAAGAAGCTGACAGTCTCGCAAAGAGGGGGTCAGCAGAACCATTTATGGGACCAGAACCGGCTCTGGGCGTGTCAAAGAGCACTGCCAGGGGAGCCATTAAGTCCTGGGTCAGAAACCAACACAAGGTGTACTGGGCGGACTGTCCAGGGCTCAGACATGGGAAGTCAATAATTGACGGACCCAGTTCAAAGAGAGCTGTGGAGCTGCTAAACCTTAGCAGAGGACAGCTCAGAAACACAACAGGTCTCTTGACGGGACACATGGCCGTCAAGAAACACCTACATAAAATGGGGCGGTTCGAAGGGGACCTCGCATGCAGACTCTGCGGCGAGGGGGAGGAATCAGCCCAGCACATCTTGTGCGAGTGTATAGCTCTGGACCGGAAAAGACAACTGATCTACGGTCACTCTAGACCGGAGACAGAGCAATATAAAACTTCACCCTACCAATCGCTGTGCAGACTAGTTCAAGGCACAGTGATTTTGGAATGGGTGGAGTAAGACTAGGGGTATGCACAATCAACCAAGGGTTGCGGTGCTATCGGGGCGGCAAGGCCGCGGACGAGCCCTGAGGGAACAAAAAAAAAAAAAAAAAAAAACCCTTAAGGCCCCAAGCCTTATCTTGTACTTCGTCTTATAAAATTCACAAAAATTCCCTAACTGCCAAAATCCCTTTCATAAAAAAACAAGATCGAAATTTTAATCTGACTCCACTCACTCTGATTATAAGTCCAGCGCCCTACAGCTAAATCATTCTATACTACTTTAACTTACAGCCCGTGGCTCAAAAATAATACACAAATCTTTTTTAAAAATTAATTCGGTACCCGGGACAGCTGGCCCACGCTTAATAAAAATAAAGTCTGGACGCAGCAAGTGCGTTATGGTAGTGAATTTTCATAGAAATGATCTGGCACAAAATATTTTATTATAACTTTTTTTTCCTGTAACATAGAAATCTTAATTTTGGTGTATAGTTTACTTTTTATATCGTAAACCTACCTACCAAATTTGGTTATCATAGATTTTTTATTTTTTAAAATAAAAAATTTTTTCAATTGAAAACACAAAATTTTTCCGGAAAACCTCGTCCGATTTTTTTGATTAACAAACTTGTCAAAGCCATTTACAAAAGGAAGGTACATGCCAAATTTTATCAAAATCGGCACATTATTTTTTGAGTTATCGGTGTGATACATATATATATATATATATATATATATATATATATATATATATATATATATATATATATATATATATATATATATATATATATATATATATATATATATATATATAAACATATAAAAATTCAAACTGACCCCGGATATGGGTTCTAGGGGTCCTAGATCGCGCTCATTTGAAGAAATTTTTTCAAAATTCAAAAGTCGAGATCTCCTCATTAGTGAATTTTTTCTAAGAAAATTCACTGAAAAGGAACATTTAACAAAAATATTAAGTGGAACGAACTCACCCAGAAAAATCCGAGGCAATACACCAGCTCTGTGCTCTGCCTTACCAAACCTATGGCCGTGGAACCACGATCGTTCGCGATAACCGCCCATTCAAACAAAAGCTAATTCTCTCACTGAAAGCTCACTTACTTCTTAATTTACTTAGCAGAAACCCTTGACTATTATCCCGCTGCGGCACTGCCTATCCGGACGCCGGCTGCCTGACCACTGCCCCCGACACATATCTTTTTCTTCACTCCCGCCGAGTCCCCAAAACCACTTAGTTTGCGGAAATTTTCTGTTGCAACTCAAGTGGCCTCTTTAGAGGTTACCTACCCGTCCCATCGTCTCCGGTCCGTTTAGAATTATATTTCCTTTCATTGTGCACAAAATTGACCGTTGTACAGCGCGTTTTGCGCTTGATAAGGTGTTCTGATTACACGTAATTAAATACACTCAATTTCCGCCTGTTTGCGGGTTACATATTTTATGCATTTTATGATAGATAAATTTATGATAGTTAAATTTACTTACTTGTGGCGATTTTTCATAACTTTTCGGAGATCAATCAAACATTTATATATGTAGAAATATCATAAATCTAAATACTCAAACTGTAAGCACCTTGCTTACACTGACGACGCCAAAGTTACTGTATATAACAGAGTACTAATAACAATTATTGTCTTCTACGGGTATAAATAATATATAAGTAAATCGAATCTTTTAGAATTAACTATACAAGAGGAGTGACGAACAAAACGAAAAAAGATAAAATTAAAAATAAATAAGTTTTGACGAATGGAAGATAGTAATATGCTGATGCTTATATAGTAGGAAATAAGAGAGCTGTATACTTAGATAATTTAATTACAAAGATCAAGTGGATTACTGATAGAATGACAAACAGTTTATAAGCGGCATGCGTATAGCAAGAGGGGCCACAGAAATCTCAGGAAATCTTAGTTGTATATTGTATATTAGAAAGAAAAGTGTCATAAGTTTGTGTAATAGCATACCCTTTATAATGAGATATTTAAATGTAGAAGAAGCGCCAACAGTATGTATGGATAGAAATGCATAAAAAATCCTAGAAAATGACATACGCTTTCTGACTTGCCTGCCTCTTTATCCAAATGGCGAAACAGGCGGTAACTGTGTTTTATTGTTTTCTTACTAAAGCAGGTTTCAACCTATTTTTCTATATAAGCCCAGTAAAAGTCAGAATGATTCAGTTATGATTGCGAACCTGTCTTATCTGTGGTTATCTGCAATTATAAATGAATCAATACTTTGGCAGACCAGCTAAATAAGGTTTAAAAATCTACTGACTTTCCAGTTTGCATATGTCTAAAGTTTTGGTACCGTATCTTAGTTGCAAATAGACCCAAAGGTTGTGTTATGTCTTATATATAATATTTCAATTTCAGCAAAGAGTTTATGAAGAAGTAATGGATGTAGTTGGACCAGATAAGATGATAGATGCCAATGACATACCAAAACTTAAATATTTAGAACGAGTTATTAAAGAAACCTTGAGGTTGTTTCCAGTTGGACCTATTATTGTGAGAGCTGTTGAAGATGATATCGAGTTGCGTAAGTAAATAATAAAAAAATAATGAAATAATGGTAATTATGGCTGGTCTTTGCTGAAGCATATTTTGGTAAAATTCGCAAAAATTCTTGGTCATATTCTCGGATTTACTAAACTTCGGAAGCATCTAGATCTTTTAAAATTGTGGGTGAATATCATTTTATGCATCGTACTTATCCATAAGGTTAGTGCGACCAAAAGAAGCATTGTGTCTGAACCTGAGGTTAAGGTGAGATAGCTGGCCATTCGGTCTTTGTTTAGCGATCTTTAAGGTCTTTTGTGCCGCTCATATGCAAACGTCTGTAGCACTTCGCCAAGTTAACAAAACTTCCACCTCGTATGAGCTTATTAACGGCATATAAAATGCGGTGATGTCTTTTTCTTGACAGAATCGGCACAGTACGCCTGCGGGCCCTTTTTGGCTCATGTGCTTATTGAATTGCATCCTAATTAGACTACAATTATCCAAATGGAATTTTTACACCTTCCCAATTACCTTTTTTAAACTTATGTTTCTTTATAAACTCTTTGGCCCGTCTCTGTTTTAATGACTTTTTTTTTAAACGTCAATGTTCTGCCTCAAAATCCGTTCAATCAAATTATGTTCGGCCAGGCGAGACCGCAACTATTTTGACCAGTTCATCTGCTTTATTGTTTTCTTTACGGCCCTCGTGTGCTGGTGTCCATCCTAGTATTACTTTGTTTTGATTTATTAGCTCTATTTTGGTTGATAGACAATCCTACACTATCTTTTAATTGATCTCCATGAAACCTAGTGCGATAAAGTCCGCTTAACTATCTGACTATATGGTAATTGACTGGCTCATCACCCTTTGCTCAACTGTCTGTTTTGCGCAACATTATATTGCTACCATCTTTGCTTTGAATATGGTATACATATTCTGCTAGGCTTATTTTGGGTTTAATTGGTGGCTTTAGTCTGTAAAGGCCTATAAATGGCATCAATGCATTGAAGGAAATAAGGAAGCAGATAGACTTGCAAAAATGGCAGCAAAAACACCATTCTATGGTCCAAAGGCCTATTGTGGACTAAAAAAAGCCACGCAAGAAACAAACTTAATACTTGAAAGAGGAACCAAATGCTGTCATACTGGAGAAAAAACACCAGGTTTAAGGCAGGCAACATAGCTCATCGACAGAGAGGTCTAAACTGTTTCTTTAATTGAACAGGAACGACTTGAAAATAATCACAGAACTTTTCACAGGACACTTCTCAATAAAGTATCACCCTATAAATATGGGTAGTCGTAGTAGTATCAGTGGTGGGGAGGCCAACGCCAAGCAAGTAGGCTACAGTGGGCCATTTTTGCCAACCCCAGCAACCCAGCAACCATGCTCTACTCTTCCTCCGTTCCGTCGCCAAACCGCCTAGACCTTGAGATGAAGGCCGTGACGGTCTTCAATTGGACGGTACTTACCTGATTCCTCTGCAGAGTCCTCGATCCGAACAATTCTGCTCGAAGACTCCCAAAAGCCTCGCATTCACACAGGTAGTGGTAGGACGTTTCTTTATCCTCGCCGCATTCCTGGCAAATGGAATCCCTCTCTACGCCTATCAATGTGAGGTGTCTTCTAAGGGAGCAGTGGCCTGTCAGCACCTCAAGGATGCCGCGAAGCGTAGGTCGACTTCTTCCGAGTAGCTTTATCTCTGTCCGGCCCCTTCACGAAGTCCCTCGCCTACCTGCAGCCACCAACCGACCCCCAGTGCCTCTCCATTGCTTCGTCGGTCCACCTGTCTAAATATGGGTAAGACGGACAGTAAAAACTGCAGATACTGCACTGAAGCAGCAGAAACAACAGAACACTGGCTACGCGATTGCATCGGTTAGGTGCTTAAATAGCCCAGCACCCTGTAAAATGGGTAAAGTGGCTCCCAAAAAGATAGTAGACTACATTGAATGTTTGAACTTTTTAAAAAAAGAGTCCTGCACAAAAGACCCATTGGAATCGCAGCGCGGAGATGCCAAAGCCCTTTAGACTCATTAAAAAACTACAATCTACAACATCGATCGTAAATTCTGAGAATGGTCACCCGAGCGCCATGGTTTGTTAGAAACAGTCAGATTCACTCAGATCTGAAGATGCCTTTGATACTTGAGTTTATAGCTCAACTATCCACCACTCAGATTGCAAAAGCCGCTTCTCACCCAAATCATCTTCTCCGTAGTGCCACCGACTACGATGAGCAACTTCCACATAGGCAGAAGCGTCCAAAGCTTATACTTACCCGATAACGCCCCCGCGGCAAAAACAGAATGAAAACACTCAAATCCAAACGTCATTGTGTTAAATCTTTTCGGTGGAGGTATGGACTTGGGTCCGGTACTCCAGGGAGAGAAGTTTTGTGGGTACGAGTCTCATAATACCTAGACATTCCACACACTACGGAGTTGTGCATGAGGTCTACATGATGCATTCTCCTCTCCTGTATACAAAAAGAAACGATCACAACGGTGATTTGTGTATAAACAAGTTGCTCTCCATAATGCTAAACAGAAAGTCGCCGGTTTTCGCTGTGATGGATGTCTATCATAAGCTACCGAAAACCAGAAAGTCTAGACACAGCAAGTGCGTTAGAGTAGCAAATTTTCATAAAAATATTTAAAATCACGGATTATTTTTTTTATCAAGTGCTTACAACCTTTTTAAATCTTCATGTAGACACCTGAATTTTGGTATATAGAATAAATTTCAAGGCGGTAATCTGTGTATTGAAGTTGGTTGTCAAAGCTTTGTTATTTTAGGATATGCAAACATTTTCGAAGATTAAACACAAAATTTTCGCAAAAAAACTCGTTCAATTTTCTTGGCCATCAAACTTATCCAATCCAAGAGAATCTACATTCCAAATTTCATTTAAATCGGCCCGTTATTTTCTGAGTTATCGTTGTGATATATATATATATATATATATATATATATATATATATATATATATATATATATATATATATATATATATATATATATATATATATATATATATATATATATATATATATATATATATATATATATGAAATATACTTGGTCGTCGGGTTGAAACGCGTCTAGAATTTATAAAACTCGACGTTTCGGCTCCTGTATGGGAGCAATTTGAAAGATGTTCAGGAATTATGAAAGGAAATTAACTCTAAGGCATCAATCTATTAAAGGATAGATTAGCCTGCAAAGTGTAAACATCAGAAAGGTCTGCTTGTGCTTTTATGGTTCTTATCACAAATTTTTTACATCCAAATTTATTAAGATTTATGACAAACTGCAGCATTTGTTTGTGTGCACTGGTGGTAGTGTTGGTTACGAAATTTGAACATTGTAGTGGAAGTTACATTTGAATTTTCTTTGTTTTGGAGCGTATTCTACAATTGAACAGTTATTTTTTTGCACTGTGGTTATCTTATCTCCTGGTATTGTGTTGATGGACAAGTCTTTTAACTTTATCAGTTTATTTATATTTCATTTTATACTGTTTATCTACAGCTGTCCATAAATCATGAGTGACTGCTCAAGATGTGGTATTACTGGTAAGACCTTTAGTTGTGACACATGTAAGCTCTTGTTTTGTGAGCAGTGTTCAGACCTTAGTGCCTCGGAGATTATATGCATGGAGCTAAAGAAGAGGAAGCTGTTCACACAGTATGTAAATGAAGCTTTGGATCGACAGGGTCAGGTGGATGTCATTTATACAGACTTCTCCAAAGCGTTCGATCGTGTTGACAACTCAACACTTTTGTACAAGCTGCATTTAGCGGGCCCTGATGGACGGCTGATAGAATTCTTTCGATCCTACTTGACTAACCGTGTGCAATATGTTTCTTATAATGGATTTAAGTCTGAACCCTTCACTGCTGGCTCCGGCGTTCCACAGGGTTCCAATCTTGGTCCGCTCCTCTTTTTGTTATTTATAAACGACATAAGCTCTGTAATTTCTGGTAGTCATCTATTATTTGCTGATGATCTCAAATTATACTCCAGTGTTCACGATATTGGTGACTGTTCAAGACTCCAGGTGGACCTTGACAACTTGCAGCTGTGGTGTGTTGAGAACAGACTTGAATTAAATGTCTCGAAGTGCAAAGTGATGACATACACTAGAAAAACCATCCGTATAGCTTATCCCTACAAGGTGGGTGGTGTACCATTGGCTAGGACTGAAACGCACAAGGATATTGGCATTTTATATGATGAACACTTAAGTTTTACTGGACATATTCAAACAATCACAGCATCCTGTTTAAAGTTGATGGGTTTCATTATGAGGAATAGCAGATCATTTTCCAATTTGGATAGCTTGAAAATTCTCTATTATTCGATCGAGGCTTGAATATTGTAGCTTGGTTTTTGATCCCTTTTATAGTGTTCATATTGGTGCTCTGCAAGATGCGATCATGGCCAATTGTTGATGCAAACTGGCATACCTAGTTTGTATTCGCGTAGAAAAGTTGGATCTGTCATGTTCCTGCATAACTTATTTCATGGTAAAGTTGATTGTCCAGACTTATTGATGCAATTAAATTTCTCAGTTCCACGGGGTGCATCTAGAGTGATGAGAGTGTTTAAGCCTCCAATACCAAGGACTAACTCGTATATGAAATCACCTGTGTACACAATGAGCTCTGACTTTAATGATATTGCAAACTTGTGCGACTTCTATTCGGATAAGGCTGCAGTTATTCGTAGAGTGGCTATATCTTACTTTGTCAGTTATTAAGGCCATTTAGATGTACTGTTTTGTGGATTTTCTGCCTTGTGATGTTTTGCACATTATTTTAGTTTTGTTTTAGAAGTATTTTTTGTTCATATTGTTGCATATTGTTATTTTTGTTTGGTGCCCTATTAATGGGATTATCCTGTCGGGCATGTATTCAATAAATAAATAAATAAATAAATCTGCCTACTCCTTAGAGCGGTAAGTAAGGGTAATGTTGGTTATTCTGGCTCGATTACGGTGCATCAATCTGCCTACCCTCCAATAACCACCGGAAATCGTCTCTAAGGTCTCGGTGTTTCAACTCTAAACCTGAAAGTGTTCGTATCCGTTTTTTGGCAATGTCTGCTTCAAAAACTTTAATTTTGTCCGTTTTTTATTGTCGTCCGCTGGTCTAAGTGATCGTGTTACTTGGGTTCAAACCACAGAATTTAGTTGCGAAGGGTTGTTATGCTCGACTTTTATGGTAGTTTTTTTTAATGCTACTCATTTATTGGAGATGTGCAAGCAAGCTATACTGAGATAAATATCGTCATACACTATTTATGAAAAGTCGCTACGTAGTAGACACTGCTCTGACTCGTCGCTGGAGGTCCTTAATAGACAAATATTAATACCTGACAAAGTATTTACCGACGACGTATTTCAATAAAAAGAACCGATTTATTCATGAAGTAAAATATCTAAATAGAAAAAACACTAGTTTTTCTTTCTCAAAATATAAAAAAACAGAAATATTTAATTGTCAAGGTCTAAAAAATAAAACGTACTTTAACCGCCAACAGCATTTTACTGCGATAAATAATCGGTTCAAACAAAGAGCCTTTTTGTATGTTCTCCGAACCAGAGGAGGCGTTGGGCCTCTTGATGTTGTCTTGAAATTTTCCACGGTAACAATCAGACGCGAAGCTCTTGACACATGATCGCTTGAGCCAATAAGAAGCGAGAGAAGGGTTCGCTGCTTATCCGGTGAAAAACGGCACAGATGTTATTAGACCGCTTTAACATCATTATGCCTACAGGCACACGATGGCAACGAGGCTAGTAAATATATTTTTAGGAGTAGGTATTGGGCCACTCTGGCCAGACAGTGACGTCACAGGAGTGGGGGTAGGAGTGGGGGTACCCCCACTCCTCCCCTAGTGGGCGGAGCCCCACCCCTAGTAGGCGGAGCCCCACCCCTTGTGGGTGTGGCCACGCCCCCCCAAGATGGCGTCCAAGATGGCTTCCAATGTAACCTGCATTCTAAGGTCATTGACCTGTCTAGGAAACTTTGGCCAGACAGTGACGTCACACGACTTGGGCCAGACAGTCACATTCCAAAGTGTAAGGGAAATTATTATTTTTGAAAAAAAGCCACATGGAGCAGGTGAGTTTCGAACCCCGGGCACTCAGACGGGAGGCAACGATGCTAACCACTGAGCTAAGCAGACGCTTATTAATTTACTGTTTTAGGCTGGTATATATATACGACTTTTAATTACAAACAAACCATACATGTAACAATTAAAGTTTTTGTTATTATTAGACAATTAAGTGATTTACAAAATAAGAATTAATATGTGTTTATGTTATATAAATATTAACCATAAAGCAAATGACTCTGGACGTAATAATTAGATTTGTGTTTCGAGCCGCGCTTCTTGTTTTACGTCACTCCAACCTTTAGAGCCGACAAATGAGAGTGAGGTTGATAAGCGAGAATAATGGTATTGGTCGAGGACTCCATGATTTAAAGTTACGCCCCCCATTAAAACAAACCATTCATAAAGCTTTTGTTATTAGACATAAGACATAATAATTAATATGTTTAATATTAGACAGACTATTAGATTTCGCATAGAAATTAGCCGAACGCCGCAATTGTTATATGGGTAGGTTCTAAAAATAACACACAGAGGTCGTTGGCAAACAAAAGAAGGAAGTTCAGAAACAAAATAGACAACAGGTTCAAATAGGAAACCAAACTTAAATATCGTAGAGACAATAGAGGTCGCTGGCAAAACAAAGAAGGAAGCTCAGAAACAAAATGGACAACAGGTTCAACTCTTAAAAATAGGAACTAGCCTTATGTGTGGGCGCGGCAAGTAGTTGATTTTATTTTGAAAGAGATACAGGTTCGATTCCTGATATATGCTCCTTGATATGGTAGCGTCAAACAAATACAAAGAGGTACTGAATAACTAAACAGTAAGCTTAGAAACAATGGTTGGTTACAGGTTCAATTCCTTTCTAACCCCACGTGTTTAGTGTCATGTTACTCGTCTAAGTAAGCAGAATTAAAAAATGGCGACTAAAATAAGATAAAAACTTAAAACCCTTATCGCGGAAGATCCGTGAGATGTACGATAGAACCAACACATGCACGGTGTTAAGGAGGTCAAATCAAAGTGGAATATACAATAAAATGGCCACTTCCGGTCTAAACTTTAAATCCTTATATCTTTTCAACGGAAAGTGATAGAAATGAACTGACTTTAAAAATATATCGTTTCATAACAAGCTCTACAAGAAAATGAGATAAAAAACTTTAAACCCTTATCGCGGAAGATCCGTGAGATGTACGAGAGAACCAACACATGCACGGTGTTAAGGAGGCCAAATCAGAGTGGAATATACAATAAAATGGCCACTTCCGGTCTAAACTTTAAATCCTTATATCTTTTCAACGACAAGTGATAGAAATGAACTGACTTTAAAAATATATCGTTTCATAACAAGCTCTACAAGAAAATGAGATAAAAAACTTCAAACCCTTATCGCGGAAGATCCGTGAGATGTACGATAGAACCAACACATGCACGGTGTTAAGGAGGCCAAATCAAATTGGTATATACAATAAAATGGCCACTTCCGGTCTAAACTTTAAATCGTTATATCTTTTCAATGGAAAGTGATAGAAAGGAACTGACTTCAAAAATGTATGTTTCGTAACAAGGTCTACAAGAAAATGAGATAAAAAACTTCAAACCCTTATCGCGGAAGATCCGTGAGATGTACGATAGAACCAATACATACACGCTGTTCAGCAAAGCAAACTCTAATAGCATATTCAATAAAAATGTTACTTCCGGTAGACACTTCCGGTATAGCTATTCTTAGAGCTACATACATGTGTGACACATCAAAATAATCGTCTTGTTGAACAGAAGAAATATAATATTTAAGTAAGTTAGAACAAGCTGTATTAACACCTAAAACCAACACACACTCTCTTGTGTAGTAGGTATAGATGGTTCCTTCTGGAGCCACCACCGCCACCGGTGGTGGTGGTGGAACTGACCAAACCCGACGACCCCCGAGCTAACCCGAGCACAAGGTGGTGGACCCGACGACCTCCGAGCTAACCCGAACACAAGGTGGCGGAGTCACTGACTAGACCCGAGTGACGGTATAGGCAGCTGTCAAGCGTACCTAACAAACCAAAGTAAATATGTCTTGAAGAACAGTCTTCAATTGCCCTAAGCCAACACATCTCTATCATTTCAGAGTAATCTTAGCCATGTGACCAGTTAAACTAAGTATCTTGAAGTGTAGCTTTTATGTTTATGAGATATAAAATAACAAAACTAAAGAGTTAATTGTCTATTAAAACAACAAGCAGAAGGGGTTACTTGGTACCTACAGCTGCTACATACTTGGTAAAAATGGGTGCCACTAGCATTTCAGAGTAATTTTAATCACACAACACTCTAACTAACTGTCTTGAGATGTGGCTTTATGTGTTAATGGGTGGAAATAACAAAACTAAAGAGTTGATTGTCTATTACAACTGTCAGCTAAAGAAGCATTTAGGTAGCCGGAATACCGATATCCTAAATATTTCAAGAGTAATCTTAGTCATACAACACTCTTAACTAACTGTCTTGAGATGTGGCTTTATGTGTCATTGGTTGGAAAATAAGAAAACTAAAGAGTTGATTGCCTATTACAACAGTCAGCTGAAGGAACATTTGGGTTATCGGAATACCGATATGCCAAATGTTCTAGGCGACCGCCTAGCTGACCCGGTTCCACCACCCCGACTCTTAGCTGACCCGACTGGTCCACCATCTTGTCATGGAGCTAACCCGGTATTAACCTGGAAAGCTTAGAGGTCTAACCTGGGCACATGCACCACCGGTTCTTGTGACGTCACTCGCTTCCTGCATCGTTTTTATTTATAGCGTCAGCTGTGACTGACCTGGATGGTTAATCAACTAACCTGGCCGCATCTATTTTTAAAAATTGTTCAAAGTCCATGTAGGCTGCCTCATGGTCATCGTAGATGTGTTTTAAATTGTTTTCTTCTTGTTTGACTTAAAAACATTCAGTTTATGTTCCGCAAAAGAGTGACTGTTACCCATCTGCTAGACATGTGTTAGACATATGTCTGCCCTATTAGACAGCTGTGTTAGACAGCTGTATTAGACAGCTGTGTTAGACAGCTGTGTTAGACAGCTGTGTTAGACAGCTGTGTTAGACAGCTGTGTTAGACAGCTGTGTTAGACAGCTGTGTTAGACAGCTGTGTTAGACAGCTGTGTTAGACAGCTGTATGACAGCTGTCTGTCATGTCAGACAGCTGTATGACAGCTGTCGTTGTTGTCTATTGAATATTAAGACGTGAAGCGTCCACTAAGGTTCAGTCGTTAACCAACAGTGAAGGTGAAAACAATAAGTTGTGTTGTCTGTGTTGTTTGTCGAATATTAAGACGAGGAGCGTCCGCTAAGGTTCAGTCGGTAGCCAGCAGTGAAGGTGAAAACAAATAGTACCTGCTAAACTTTAGTCTTTAATAAACACGAGGCTAAACTTCGGTCCTTTAACCAACACAGTCAGTTGTGTAGCACGAAACAATGGCATTCCAAATACTTGAAGATACAGTGACCTCCAATAAGAAGTTTAAACTTGATAGACGAAGCGTATGCTTTAGACTACAAGATATACCTGACGATGTCAACGATCCAGAGAAGTGGGTCAAAGATCGTATTAAAGATATTGTGAGTCATATAGTCCATGATGTCGATCCCGAAGACAGAGTGGGGTTTACCTTTAGCTCGGAGGGGTTCGACAAGGGGGCTGCTCACTTGCCTTTCAGAAAAGCAAAGAATGTTGTTTTCGAAGACATTTGGTTCCTACTGAGTAAGATATACCAGAGTAAAGGACCTTGTTTTCGTTCTAATAGTTTTCGAATGACGATGACTCAAGTGAAAACCGCTAAGCCTTTAATACATGTCAATTAAATATCTTAACCCATCATTACCATCATATATTCAGACACTTGTACGTAGCTTGCAAGCCTTCAATATAAACACGTACCAATTCAATCTCTTAATCCATTATTAACATCATATATTCAGAGGGACCACTTGTAGATAGCTTGCTATCTCTACGCCCCTCAACGTTGGTTGGTTGGTTGGGTGGTTGGTTAGTTGGTTGGTTGCACTTTTCATAGAAATGATTGGATATCCAACAGGCTAAATTTAGAATGAAATCTTTGCAAACATATGTACCACCTATCAAGTCGTTTACAATCTGAGCTCCACCCGTTTTTACCAAGTATGTTGCAGTTCTAGGTGTTACTTGAGATGTTGCTTCCGACACTTCTAGGGGGCCGGTATTCCGGCTCCCTGGAGATGAGTCTAAGTGGGCTCCTTCCGTTGAAATATTTAGGGTATCGGTATTCCGTTGGTACAGCTGTTCGGTCAGCTTGTTGTGATAGGCAATTAAATCTTTGGTTTTGCTATATAACACTTTTTACATTTATTTTACACCATCGAAAATTAAATTATATACATAAAGGTTACACCTCAAAAACAGTTGGTTGGTTAGTTGTGTTGTCCTGGTTGGTACATAGACTGTTCTATTCGTATACTTAAAACTTAGTAAACTCAATAAGGTTCTGAATACGTTTCTCCTCAGACACATCTGTTATGTACGTCGGTTCTATTTGTCTTACGGTGTTTCACTTCTGTTTTTCTTCTGTTAAAGAGATTTACAGAATTTGCATCATATGGTGTGTTTAGGATCACTTCGGTATCGGAATGTTTGTTCTTAATGTTCTTATCATTTTACTTCGGTTCCTTGAAGATTGGTTCTATATTTCTGATTAAATTCGCTTACGCAGAAATAAAAATTGTTGAGTTTTTCATAAAAATGAATGGTTATGTAGCAAAATCGAATTTAATATCAAACATACTAAAGTCCAACAAGTATTTAGCGGTTGTTGGTGTTAATTGAAATGTTGCTTCCGACACTTCTAGGGCATCGGTATTCCGAGCCCCTGGAGATGTCTCTAAGTGGGCTCCTTCGGTTGGAACATTTGGCATATCGGTATTCCGATAACCCAAATGTTCCTTCAGCTGACTGTTGTAATAGGCAATCAACTCTTTAGTTTTCTTATTTTCCAACCAATGACACATAAAGCCACATCTCAAGACAGTTAGTTAAGAGTGTTGTATGACTAAGATTACTCTTGAAATATTTAGGATATCGGTATTCCGGCTACCTAAATGCTTCTTTAGCTGACAGTTGTAATAGACAATCAACTCTTTAGTTTTGTTATTTCCACCCATTAACACATAAAGCCACATCTCAAGACAGTTAGTTAGAGTGTTGTGTGATTAAAATTACTCTGAAATGCTAGTGGCACCCATTTTTACCAAGTATGTAGCAGCTGTAGGTACCAAGTAACCCCTTCTGCTTGTTGTTTTAATAGACAATTAACTCTTTAGTTTTGTTATTTTATATCTCATAAACATAAAAGCTACACTTCAAGATACTTAGTTTAACTGGTCACATGGCTAAGATTACTCTGAAATGATAGAGATGTGTTGGCTTAGGGCAATTGAAGACTGTTCTTCAAGACATATTTACTTTGGTTTGTTAGGTACGCTTGACAGCTGCCTGTACCGTCACTCGGGTCTAGTCAGTGACTCCGCCACCTTGTGTTCGGGTTAGCTCGGAGGTCGTCGGGTCCACCACCTTGTGCTCGGGTTAGCTCGGGGGTCGTCGGGTTTGGTCAGTTCCACCACCACCACCGGTGGCGGTGGTGGCTCCAGAAGGAACCATCTATACCTACTACACAAGAGAGTGTGTGTTGGTTTTAGGTGTTAATACAGCTTGTTCTAACTTACTTAAATATTATATTTCTTCTGTTCAACAAGACGATTATTTTGATGTGTCACACATGTATGTAGCTCTAAGAATAGCTATACCGGAAGTGTCTACCGGAAGTAACATTTTTATTGAATATGCTATTAGAGTTTGCTTTGCTGAACAGCGTGTATGTATTGGTTCTATCGTACATCTCACGGATCTTCCGCGATAAGGGTTTGAAGTTTTTTATCTCATTTTCTTGTAGACCTTGTTACGAAACATACATTTTTGAAGTCAGTTCCTTTCTATCACTTTCCATTGAAAAGATATAACGATTTAAAGTTTAGACCGGAAGTGGCCATTTTATTGTATATACCAATTTGATTTGGCCTCCTTAACACCGTGCATGTGTTGGTTCTATCGTACATCTCACGGATCTTCCGCGATAAGGGTTTGAAGTTTTTTATCTCATTTTCTTGTAGAGCTTGTTATGAAACGATATATTTTTAAAGTCAGTTCATTTCTATCACTTGTCGTTGAAAAGATATAAGGATTTAAAGTTTAGACCGGAAGTGGCCATTTTATTGTATATTCCACTCTGATTTGGCCTCCTTAACACCGTGCATGTGTTGGTTCTCTCGTACATCTCACGGATCTTCCGCGATAAGGGTTTAAAGTTTTTTATCTCATTTTCTTGTAGAGCTTGTTATGAAACGATATATTTTTAAAGTCAGTTCATTTCTATCACTTTCCGTTGAAAAGATATAAGGATTTAAAGTTTAGACCGGAAGTGGCCATTTTATTGTATATTCCACTTTGATTTGACCTCCTTAACACCGTGCATGTGTTGGTTCTATCGTACATCTCACGGATCTTCCGCGATAAGGGTTTTAAGTTTTTATCTTATTTTAGTCGCCATTTTTTAATTCTGCTTACTTAGACGAGTAACATGACACTAAACACGTGGGGTTAGAAAGGAATTGAACCTGTAACCAACCATTGTTTCTAAGCTTACTGTTTAGTTATTCAGTACCTCTTTGTATTTGTTTGACGCTACCATATCAAGGAGCATATATCAGGAATCGAACCTGTATCTCTTTCAAAATAAAATCAACTACTTGCCGCGCCCACACATAAGGCTAGTTCCTATTTTTAAGAGTTGAACCTGTTGTCCATTTTGTTTCTGAGCTTCCTTCTTTGTTTTGCCAGCGACCTCTATTGTCTCTACGATATTTAAGTTTGGTTTCCTATTTGAACCTGTTGTCTATTTTGTTTCTGAACTTCCTTCTTTTGTTTGCCAACGACCTCTGTGTGTTATTTTTAGAACCTACCCATATAACAATTGTGGCGTTCGGCTAATTTCTATGCGAAATCTAATAGTCTGTCTAATATTAAACATATTAATTATTATGTCTTATGTCTAATAACAAAAGCTTTATGAATGGTTTGTTTTAATGGGGGGCGTAACTTTAAATCATGGAGTCCTCGACCAATACCATTATTCTCGCTTATCAACCTCACTCTCATTTGTCGGCTCTAAAGGTTGGAGTGACGTAAAACAAGAAGCGCGGCTCGAAACACAAATCTAATTATTACGTCCAGAGTCATTTGCTTTATGGTTAATATTTATATAACATAAACACATATTAATTCTTATTTTGTAAATCACTTAATTGTCTAATAATAACAAAAACTTTAATTGTTACATGTATGGTTTGTTTGTAATTAAAAGTCGTATATATATACCAGCCTAAAACAGTAAATTAATAAGCGTCTGCTTAGCTCAGTGGTTAGCATCGTTGCCTCCCGTCTGAGTGCCCGGGGTTCGAAACTCACCTGCTCCATGTGGCTTTTCTTCAAAAATAATAATTTCCCTTACACTTTGGAATGTGACTGTCTGGCCCAAGTCGTGTGACGTCACTGTCTGGCCAAAGTTTCCTAGACAGGTCAATGACCTTAGAATGCAGGTTACATTGGAAGCCATCTTGGACGCCATCTTGGGGGGGCGTGGCCACACCCACAAGGGGTGGGGCTCCGCCTACTAGGGGTGGGGCTCCGCCCACTAGGGGAGGAGTGGGGGTACCCCCACTCCTACCCCCACTCCTGTGACGTCACTGTCTGGCCAGAGTGGCCCAATACCTACTTTTAGGTGCTTCTAAAAGAAATCTACGACTTTCAGAAAAGAAAAACGAGACAAAACAATTGTCTGTTTACTATTTGAACCGGCAATTTCGAGGGGTTTTAATAGTATTTTTGCTATGTAACCCAAAGGATAAAGATAAAACAACAGCAGTGTCGGGAATCTATAAAATAGGTTGTAAGGATTTTGAGCTTAAATATGTTGGGCAAACTAAACGAACCACTTAAACTAGATTTAAAGGATAAGTACACTTGGAGAACCCAAATCACCACAACACATCTTTGTAACACCTGGCGATCGTTTCACTAACAAAGTTAGCGTCATAAGAGGATGAAAAATTCTAACTACTTACGTCTAACATAACCTTTGACACTGAATCTTAGGTAAAGAACGATACCTAGATGGAGACTAAATTTCAGGCATATTTTCTCTGTACTGTAAGGCAAATTTTCTGTGTAGTGTATTTTAATTGCCGGACGAGGTTCTGAACCCCCTTTATCACTTTACCTGACAGGTTTCGGAATGTTTATTTGCATCAAAGACAGAGCACGAACAGAGGACTACAAACCAGTGGCGGGGCTCGGTTTAAGAAACTTTTGTTTTTTTATTGCCCTAGAAATATAAATAGTTTCGCACATCCAGCTCCGCTGGCCGTCTAACATTTTTGATAAGTTTCAGATTTTCTTTATCGATGTGGTAGTTATTATCCCAAATATGTTGTACCACACATGACTCGTCTACACTACCGTATCCCAACTGTCCCAGATGTTCACAAAATCTAGTCCCAATGGTTCTCTTAGTCTGCCCAACGTATTTAGGATTACAATCTTTACCACCTATCTCATAGATACCCTACATTTTAGTGGCTTTATCTTTATCTTTCGTATTACCTAACAAATTTCTTAAATAATTTTTTGTCGAAAAAGTTAGCGGCAAATCGGCTTTCTTAAAAATGCTTTCTAGACCCCCTGTGATACGCGGTTCAAAAGGTAGGCAAAAAAATTTTTCTCTATTTTATCTTTCCTAAATGTTTTGCATTCCGCTACCATTTTCTTTGTTCTGTGTGTATTAATTTATTTCTCCACTAAGCATTCCGAACATTCGTTATATTTGGCCACGTTTTAAATGTACTCTTAATTCTATACTATATCTACTTTTATTTGAGGGGAATTTTATTAATGTATTTAGTAAGAAATTTAATCCGGCCGCTTTTTGTGTAAACCTATGATGTGAGTCATTTGGTATATAACTTACAGTGGTAGTTTCCTTCCTGGATTGCTTAGTGGGAAATTAATTGATAGACACAGGACAAAGAAAATGTTAGCAGAATGCACGACATTCCGGAAAGATAATATAGGTCATTAGGTAAGTTGAATAATAAGGCTTTTTCTTTCCAAGCAAATGTTTGGATTTGTTTGGATAGAAAAAGCCTTATCATTTAACTTACCTAATGATGTCAACCCCAAACATTGACGTTTAGGAACAAGATAATATAGAGAAAAAATTTGTTTGTCTACGTTTTGAACCGCGTATCACAAATGGCCTCGAGAGCATTTTTAAGAATGTCGATTTCCAGCTAACTTTTTCCGCAAAAAATAATATACGAAATTTGTTGGGTAATAGGAAAGATAAAGATGAAGCCACTCAAATGTCGGGTATCTACGAAATGTTGTAAAGGTTATAATCCTAAATTCGTTGGGCAGACTAGGAGAACCATTGGGACTAGATTTCGTGAACATCTGGCACAGTTGAGATACGGTATTAGTATCAAGTCATGCGTGGCACAACATATTTGGGATAATAACCACCACATTGATAAAGAATATCTAAAACTCATCAAAAATGTGAGACGGCCAGCGAAGCTGGATGTGTACGAAAGTATTTATATTTCTAGGGCAAAAAAAGTACCTTAACCCTTTATAGGTCATTGGGAAATATATTTCCCACCGCCTCTGCAGGGAACGATCTTTGGTTCTTATAAATCCCAGTTAGTTTTAACGTCGCTTTATTGTATAAAGATCATAGAGCGCGCAACGATGTAGGAACGGTCACACTCATCAACTGTGGAGGGGACGAAGTGGGAATCATACATCCCAAAGAACATGTAGCGCTTCCCTTTTCTGGAAAACAGGTGGTTTTCAGTTTATAATTGTGATTTTTCTTTGCGTGTGAACTAATCATAAAGGTAACTATGCTTTATAATAAATATCTATTATATAGTTTTATGATTACATAGTTTTTAATACAAATGTATAAATATTTGTTTAACAGTATACATTTGTATTTAGAATCCGTGAATTATAGGTTAGGACATCACTTGTTTCTATAATTATTTTTTTCGTTCTCATAAACACAGACAACATCATATTATTGAATTGATGTTTATAAACGTATGTTTCAACACCCCCTATAAAATATTTAAATGAAAATCTTACAGCCCAGTTGTTATTCAAAGAAAATTATGATAATTTACAGCGGCGTGCTGTGGTAATTTTGCATACGGCAGCAATTTATTTATCACAACCATATCAACAATACAACAAAACAGTTTAAGTGTTCTGTACTATTTACAAGCCTTTTGGTACTTTTATGAAAGTTATTTAGATCGAAAAATTCTCTCAAACCCCAGAGAAAAATCTCGATTTCATAAAAAAATATAAATTTTTTTACCATTTCTTTTAAAATTTGTATATAAAGGTGTATTTTTTTCCATTCTTTAGCTATGGCCGGGCTTTCATCAAGAGAACTTGAACGATTAGTGAATGAAGCAGCAAGTGAGTTAGCAGCAATAACTGATGAACAGGCGATATATTCGGACATTGGCGGTGATTCGGATGCCGAAGATGGTCAGTTAGAAGCTCCTAAATCTCATTCTTTCAACTCATCTTTGCCCGGGACTTCTTGCGAAAAAGATTCACCTAAGGAAGACAGTGAATCTGGGTCAGATTATGTACCAGAGTCTACAGATGATAGTGGCGATGAAGAAATCTGCGTTTCTGGTTTTCAAGAGTCGGAAGATAGCGATAGCGATACAAATGTTAATCCCAAAAACACATCACAGGAAACGTTTAACTGGTCTAAACAAACTGAAAATCCGAAAAATTACAACGACTGTGTATTTTCAGAACCGTTTGGCCCAACTGTGACCCCAGCAGACATTAACAGCCCCCTGCAATATTTTTTTCTATTTTTTTCTGAATTTCTTTTACTAGAAATTGTATTCCAGTCTAATTTATATGCCACCCAAAGGGGCCAACAACTTAATCTGTCAATCGAAGAGTTAAAGGCTTGGTTAGGAATTGTAATTTTCATGGGGTTTCATTCGTTACCTAGTATGAGGCATTACTGGTCCAGAGACGAAAATTTTCATTGTGAAAGAATAGCACGTGTAATGTCTATCAAGCGCTTTTTGAAAATTTTGAGGAACTTGCACTTAGCTGACAATACCAAAATGCCTTCAAGAGATTCTCCTGATTTTGATCGATTGTACAAATTGCGGCCTGTTTTGGACTACCTTGGAAAAAAATTTAAAGTTTCCTTCCGCCCTTCAAGATTTATTTCAGTTGACGAAAGTATGGTGGCATTCAAAGGCCGATCTGCGATGAAACAATATATGCCACAGAAACCGATCAAAAGACGGTTCAAGATATGGGTTATGTGTTGTGCTGTTACCGGGTATATGATTTCATTTGATGTGTACACTGGAAAGGACCGAACTGGTGCTGTTACATACAGTCTTGGTGAAAGAGTCGTTTTAAAACTGGTAGAGGCATTAGAAGGCATAGGATACTGCATTTTCTTTGACAATTTCTTTTCTTCTGTAAAATTAGCAGCGGAACTTCTAAAAAAGAAAATATTTTCCTGTGGGACGTTTCGTACCAACAGAAAATTTTTTCCTCATAATTACTTGAAGTCTAATAAAGAAATGAGAAAGTCAGATATGGATCATGCAATGTCAGGGGACATAAGTGTATCTAAATGGATGGACCGTGGTAGTAAGCCAGTATGTGTTTTGAGCACTATGCATGATCCTTCAAAGAGTACAAAAGTAAAGAGGAGAAATGCGAAAGGGGAGCGTGAAGAAGTAAACTGTCCAGAATCAGTGTCTGATTATAATAAATATATGGGCGGCGTAGATAGAATGGATCAGCTGTTATCTGCCTACAATGTTGCACAAAAATCGAGGCGCTGGTGGATCAAAATTTTTTATTATTTCATTGACTGTGCAATAGTAAACGGTTATATTATTTACACGCAAAATATGAAAAATAACAAGCGAAAAGGTCTAAGTCATCTTCAATTCAGGTCGTTGTTAGTGAATGAACTAATAAACAAGTTTTGCTCAAAATCTAAACCAGGTTTTTCCCCTATGAGGGGCTACGGGAAAAAAAGGAGAAGTGGTACAGCTACAGTGGAGAACACTATACGCCATGTAAATGTCGGAACACATTTGCCTGAAAAGATCCCTACATGGAGAAGATGTGCTGGCTGTAGTACGAAACAAAAAGAAAAAAGAAGTAATGTGATTTGCAAAACTTGTCAAGTGGCGCTCTGCAAAAACTGTTTTTCGTCATTTCACACCTGATAAACTCTTTTTTTTTGGAACCAATAATACCCATAATGTTTATTTTTATTTTTTGTCAATAATCCAGTTTTTAGTTATGTAGTAAATTCTTGCTTTCAGTTTTTAGAAAATAAACTCTTTCAAGTATCAAGTGGGAAATTATTAACCCAGTGCCCAATTAGAAATGTATTTCGTACAAAGTGACCTTTGGGATAAATATTTCCCACCCATTTTTTTGAAAAAAAAACAACTTTTTCTCAAAATAGGCCTGTATTCATTGTTACAACTGGTTGTGGAATCTACCATCAAAAATTTAGCTCGAAATAATAATGGGAAGACTTTTGCCCTATAAAGGGTTAAACCGAGCCACGTCGCTGGTTTGTAGTCGTCTGTTTGCGCTCTGTCTTTGATGCAGATGAACATTCCGACACCAGCCAGGTAAAGTGATAGGTAAAGGAAGTTCAAAAACCTCGTCCGGCAATTAAAATACAATACACAGATGATTTGCCTGCGGTTTAGTCTCCCTCTCGGTATCACTCTTTACCTAAGAGTCGGTATAGAAAATGATGTTCGAAGTAAGTAGTTAGAATTTTTTATCCTCTAATGATGCTAACTTAGTTAGTGAAACGATCGTCAGGTCTTTAAAAAGATGTGTTATGGTGATTTGGGTTCTCCAAGTGTACTTATCAGTGCTCATCACAGGTTCCAATCTTCACTTAGTAGATTTAAATAACATTTAGCGCAACTGAAAGATGTCACAATTGATAAATAATATATTGCTCAGCATATTTGGGATAATGGTCATCATGTAGATAAAAGAAATCTCAAGTTAATCAAAAATGTCAGGCGGTCGCGTCAGCTAGATGATTACGAAAGTATATAGATATCGTTAGAAATTTTGACAAAAATGTTTCGATAAATAGAGTAGATGCAGTTATATGTAGTCCATTGTTCGAACTATTATCTTAATGACCAGCGTCTCCTTATTAGAAGGAATATTTGATAACGACACATGGTATTACAATGGCAGGTATGCAGTTTTAATTACATGGATTTAAGACTCAACAGTGGGGTCTGTCTGTATACCTTCCTAGAGGACACTGTTCGTAACTGCTTGGCAAGTAACACATAAATAGTAGTTATAGTCTTTATTCACTTAGTTTATTCATCTTGTAATATCTTCTAGCTTGCACTGTATGGAAGATACTGTAGATTATTATTA